>JAWDGP010002775.1:0-15209 GCA_033675545.1 Elysia crispata | reverse complement strand
CCAGCATGCAGTTTTTCAGTGAAGCTAACTAGAAAAGAAATCACCTTACCTAGTGTTCCAAAAATCATTCAATATTGTAGAGTTTCCCGTCAATGCTAGCAAATAAGAAGTATTGAATAAAAATCAACAGTGATGTCTGGAGACAGAGCAAAGTTAAACATGTTTTCCTTTTTCACTTTGTTTTGATCACTTTTAGAAACTGAGAATGATCTTACAAAACGTTATAATGAAGGTCAGTTAAGGTAGTTTTCAATCCTACTAAGCTGTATCGGTGGCTTTGTAAGAGATGGTCTTTTGCAGGTTTTATTTGAGGCATGGAGCTCTTTTAATGACAGTCAAGACAAATCTCTATCTTTTTAAGCACACATATGACTAGCTTTCCAACAGTGACGCTTCTCTTTCTAATTTGGTCCAATTTTTATAGTCCCGGATGATTTCAACCATTTTGTGCTACAACTGTTTACTGTTGTTTTGTTCCACAGGGCCCCCTAGTGCGGTGGCTCAAAGTGAACTTTGGAGAAGTTTTCACTGCCTGGATTCATATCAAAGCTCTACGGGTTTTTGTCGAGTCAGTTCTCAGGTGAGCTTATTAATGCTTCAACTGGATTTTTATGATTAAAAACCAGATAGAATCACTTCATGAATCCATGCAAGGATCCTACAGCCACACTTCTTGAAATCATAATAAACACAGGTTTCCCTGTGTTGTTCAAAATTGTGAAAAAAAAAAAACCCACTGCATTATGTTTTATGGTCTTTCTTTTGTCTTTAATTGCACCTGTACTTCACTTAACAAAGGTGAAACAATAACCCAATGTTTCCCCTAGGTATGGACTGCCCGTCAACTTCCAAGCCATGCTGGTGAAACCTACCAAGAAGAACACAAAGCGGCTGAAGGAGACCCTGAACCAGCTGTATGGACATCTCGACTCCACAGCTCTCTCTGGACAGCAGGTGATGACATGTGTGCTTTAGTGGCTAGGGATTTGGTACATTTTTTTTAACAAGCTCATTTCATTACTGTAGGTGATCTCAAGTTTTACATGTGAAAAATGCTTACAAAAACACAGAGAAACACCTGTAACATCCTGGCTACTTAAAAAAAAATGGTTGGGGATCAGAGAGGAGACGTAGGGGGACTGATCAAAGAGCTACAGGCCTACCAACATTAAAATTGGTGTAATTTTGCAAGGTGATGAAGTAACATTTATGTGTTACCCGATTCCAGGCATATTATGGGTAGATATAAAAGTACATCGTATTTGTGTCCCCTTCTTTTTGCATCCAATAGTTTGTGTGTCTGTTTTATGAAAAAAATTGGTCACAGTGAAGACCACTTGGTATTTGTACCTGTGAGATCATTTCTTAAATAAATGTGGATGATTTTTAAGTCTTACCTTTGTTCAATGCACCAGCCACAAAATCAAGAGCTTGATCAAGTTCTTGGTTCTAAATCAATAATGAAAAAATCTGAAGCAGAGGCTCTGAATTTACATATTTTTAATTGTATATATACTCTCAATAGGCATCTCAACAATGATGGTTGCAATCCTTATTAATGGTATTAGTGTATTTTAGTATCAAGTTCCTTATTAATTTAAGCATTAAACTTTTTATGCAGAACTAGACTTACAACTTTGTTTTTATCTAGTGATGACAAAACACAAAAAACCTGCTTTTCCCTAAGCTTTCCTGTTGACAGCTTAGATCTAGTGATTTCAGATTTATTTAGCACACCTGCCATTCATACCGATTTAATCGAAATCGTTCCGATTTTTTATGCAAATTTGGTCCGTTTCCGATTTTCCGAATATTTCAGAAATATTCCGATTTTTTTTCCTAATTAAGTTTTCACCTTCACAACTAAAAACATTTTTAGTTTTTTTTAATTTAGACCTACAAGATCGACATACAGCCTGCATAGAAGAATAAATACGGACGATATAGTTGTATTATATCGATATTGTTTTTCTTATTATATTTTATCAAATGCGGTATGGAAATCGATATTAATATTTTAGTTGTAACCATCCCGAATATTGATTCTGCCGAGTTGTTTACTTTATCGTTTATTCGTCTGCGCTACCTTTTCTCTATCTTCACATAAAGACTTCGCCGTTATTTCCAACGAAGGATTATCCTTTTTTTATCTTCAAAGAGTAATTTTTACTACAGGACAGCGCTTTTTTTCATCTATATCTTTTAGTTATCAAGATCGATTGAGAAATCCTAAAATAGAACTAGAGTAAATCAAGATCAAATGACACGAGACTCAGTAATGTGAAAAGTAAAGTCTAGATCTGATAGTAGGCCGAAGAAGTTTTATCCGAATGCAAACTTTACAATCTGCACAAGATCTTCGATTTTGATCATTTTATCTTATGTAGAATTTACATCTAGATTCTAGAGTGGATAAGTTGAACAATAGAGTGGATTACTCTCTTTAGATTATTTATAAAATAGAATATTACAACTTTCCATCAAATTGTGAATTTGCTCCCCATGAAATATCTGGTTACGTTTTTAACAGCTGGATCCAGCAAAATTCATAAGATTTTTAATTTTCCGAGTCAAGTGTGAGAAAGGCCCATACACCATGTAGAAAAATTATCTAAAATCATAAAAAGCATCAAATATGTCATTTTTAATCCTTTCAGTACGGAGCACATTTACTCCTTTTCATATAAAAATAAGCCTTTTGAAGTCATGTACACTTCCCACAGGAGCTAGTTTGGCAGCTCTGCTATTTGTGAATTCATCAAATGCTGCATAAATATGCCAATGCCATCCAATTTAGTCACTTAATTTAATTGAGTCACTGAAAAGTACTGTAAGGCATAGAGTACTTGATTTAAACTGAAAGAGGTATTGAAAAAAGATCTTAAGATTATTTAGAATTTTTCACCATTACAGAATTACAAACTAAGAAAACTAGTTTTTAATTAGAGTTCAGAGCTAAACCGATGAATGGACATTCATCAAAGACCGTGTTATGTGTTTAGTAATGGATGCTGTAGAGGGCAAAAATAAAGCGAGTCATTCAGATTTTTTTTGGCAGATTCAGATTTTTTGACAGAATCATTCAGATTTTCTTTCCCTGGAGAGTGGCAGGTCTGCTTTAGGTAACTATCAAATCTAGACTAGACTTGAGCCTAGTTATTACACATACTTACATTTGAAATTTTCACCTAGATCTGTATTATATTTTTAACATAATCTTATCATTACAATTAGAGAAAACTATTGCAGAACGTGCAAAAAAATATTTTACCTTCTTTACTTGTTAATTTTATAAGAAATCAGTCTTAGAAGAAAAGAATTCATAACGCATCTTAATTTTTCTCATAAAAAGAGCTGCCTCCCAGTTCATAGTCACTGAAAATATGATTTAACTGAGGAATGCAAAGGCACCATTTTTGAACCAACTAGTTCTTTTTTTTTTTTTAAGAAGGAACCACCCATTTCATTCATCTTTTATTTTTTTTTTCAATTTTTTTTTAAAATGAAATTTCCACTATCCCTTGAACTCATTTGTACAGAGTCCCTTAAATAAGGGATCTGTAGCTTTTGTAATGAACCCAACCTGTTAATATGCAGGATAACAGTAACAATTTTTCTTTTTCTCAAGGTAATTCCCGTTGATTTTTGAGAACTGTCACAAACTTTATCTGAGCGTTTTGCTTTCTTGAGTATCAAGTTTCAGGGAATTTAAATTAGAAACTTTTTATGAAGATAATCTTTTAAAACACTTCTCCAAAACCTGATTGCATAATGGAAATCAAGTATACTAATTTTTTTTTTTTGCATTTCTCTTGATTTGATGAAATCATATGTTTATTACATTAGAAAAAAGGAAAAAAAAGAAGGTGCATCATGTTGCCCAAAGACTATTTTTTACCCCTAAAATATTTCAAGTTGTCAAAGTACATTTAAGAGTCTAACATGGAGAAAAAATCTCCTTATCAAAAGTGGAAATCTCTGTGAGTCTCAATTTAGGTTTCTATGTCTTGAGATAAGAGATGATTTTTTTGTTTTCCTCTCTTATACAAATGGGAAACAATCCAATCTTGAGTGAAGCATGCAGGATGTAAATAAGGAACAAACTTGAAAGCTGTTATTCTTCGTATCTGGCTTTTTTAGTCATATTTTTATGATCAATGGTAATTTTAGATGAGAGTATTTCTGTCACACCAGGATGTAATGAAATTCTGTTCCTGTTTTTACGTTGAAATAGAAAGTGTCTTTACTCTGAAGCCACTTTTGGCTTGTTGACAACTTTCATTCTGATTCACTATGCAAATAAATTTTTATCAAACTTGACCCTCTATTACCTGCATTAGTTCCACAGTCACATACATGATACTTGTTTCAAATGCTTGCATGCTATTTTAAAGCTTTGATAAATTTTCTTTTTCATTTTACCTTCCAAAGTGACAAAAAGCTGTGAGAAACAAAGAATTGCAAGAGCCATGAACAGCTGTATAGTGTAATCAAATCACTCTGAGCTGAGCACTTGCTTGCTGTCACCCTGAGAATCATCTCCCTTTATCTTCTCTATGTTTCAGCTAAACACTATGGACATCCCTGGGTTAAACCTGACCTCCTCTGATTACTACCCGTATGTCTTCTACAAAATCAGTCTGGATATGCTGGAGCCGACCAGATAAACTTGGGCATACACAGCCTCCACACTTCTCCTTCTTGTCACTCTATCACCCTCTTTATTTTGTGATGACCCGAGCATACTTGTACCTCTCCAGCATGCCTCATCAATTTGGCTGTGTAACCAGGAAGCATGAGAGAGAAGATTGTCATTTCTTATTTTGATCTGTATGCTTTCCCATCCAAGAATAAAGGATGAAGATTAATAAGACCAATTAGTGATATTAAAAAAAGCCATGATATGTTTTTGCATTTTGTGAGAGTACCACTAGGGGCTGTTTGTAGTGTGTTAGCATATAAAGTAAACATTCTTGAAATGATTTTCAGGCATTTACTATATTTAGCAGTGTAACATGTCAGATTTAAGCTTTGCAGAAAATGATCTACAGAATGTGAGATTTAAGATTCATTATCTAATCAAACTTTTCAACACTTTTATCAGTTGTATGTTTTGTCATGTCTTCTAATTTAAACTTGCATGAAGTGTCGATCAAGTGTAACAGAGAATCTCTGGTCCTTTCTGAAATAGTTAAATACTGCCCATTAACTTAAACTTGTTGTTTGCTTACTGCTATCGAAAGGTGTAATGTGTTGCTTGGTTGAAACAAGTCCGAAGTTATATGAATTTGATTGTTGATATTTATATGAAAACAATAGAATATGAATTGATGTTCTGCGTCTTCTTCCTTACAAATTTTGTCATCATTGATCTAGTCTTAGTTATAATACATCACGTGTCAAATTATATTTGTTGCAATGGAAGTGTGCAAGCATAAAATATTTAAGATTTTCACATTCCTTTTGTCTACTATCAGTTGTGTGTATGAAACCTATTTTAATACCAAGACTGGCATGCTATTATTTTTTAAATTTGTGTTTCAATGAAGATAAAGCATTTGGGTGATATTGTTGGGGTGAGCTATATGAGAGTCAGATGGGAAGAATACATTCTATGTGCTGTTATCTGCAATACGTGTGCCTCTAAAACTACACTCTTATAGCATAGGGGTGAACAAAAACAGTGAAACTATTTAAATTTAGTTCAGAAATATATGACTACATGAAAAATACAATTCTTATGTTGTGGTAAACGTTTTTTTAATCCTACATGAGGCAGTCATGGAAAAGAGTGAGAATTGTGAAATTCGTTTTCTTTAGACACAGTCACTCTTTGACAGTTGAGTCAGCCAGTGAACGGTCATGAAGATCCATTTTATACATTCTTGGGTTTGTTGTACTAGCTAAGTTTAAGAACTTTGGTTTGCCTGTAATACATCTTAACCAGCTTTAATGTCAGCGTACAGACCTTAGCTTTATGTTATTTAAAGCAGAATCATTATTTATGTATAGGCCTTGAAACTTTATGTGAAGATGTGGAATGCATCTAACCACATTCATATCTGATGGTTTGCAGTGTGCATGTTTGCTGTCAGTTAAGACAGCGTGAATTATGTCGCATATTGCACAGTGCTAAGTATTTCAGTTTTTTAATTTGTATGAAGTCTATGTTCTCTTAATAAAAATGTATTGAAAAATGAAAAAAAAATCACAACAAACATCCTTATGTGAATTGGGACTTGAAAAAAAGCTTTAGCCTGCAAGCTGCGGCGTTCAGTTAAGATTTTAGGAACAAATACTGAAAGTTGAAAACTACTGAACAAAACACAGACTTGGAGTCATTCCTTCTATATAAGTCAATTCTGGCATTTAGTGACTCATTAGGCATGTCAGCAAAATGCATATGTGGGAGTGTATATATTTTTTTTAATATATTTTATCCTTTACAGCCATACATCAGTCCTTGTTTGGGTATACAGGCAGATTTTGTGGGATCCATTGGTTGAGCGTATAACCAGAGAATACACCAATAATAGTGTTGTTTTGTTAAATGTTCTGTTCTTAGATAAAATTTATAAATGCTTTTTTTTTGTAAATAATTTTCGTGTTGTACAAGTTTTCCATGATATGTGGGTATGTGCCTACTTGATGGCAATGTATCAATGTATAGTCTGTGTATTGATGTATTGTTTTCATAATGTTCTAGAGCATTCTTACATGTAAACTTTTTCATTCTGTATTTTTTATTTTAATAACAGATGAAAGTTTTCTTTACTTTTACTATAACTATAAGAAAAAAAATTTTTTTTCAATATGAATCTGGAATATCTATATATCCATTTAGTCTAAAATTTCGTCCTTAAGCAGATTCCTTTTTTTTTTATTCAAATCAATAGATAAATCATTTATTTCTATGATAATTTTGTTCAGTTAGAAACGCTATCATTTACAAAACCATAAAAGTCATGTGGACCGTCATGGCTGTGTGTTATCAAAACTGATTCAGCACTTATACATTTATTTATAGGTTTTATAATTATATTGATAGAGGCTTTGTTTCAAATTTTCATCTGGATAAATATGACGTCTTTCTTGCTTGCCATTTTTTTTTTATTGTTTATTTTGAATTGTTATTCCATTCATAAGATGTCATCAGTTTGACAAATAGGAAGAAGATATGAAGAAATTTTTAAGAGAAAAAAAAAATACAAGTATGCATTGTGAGAGTGGCTGTCATGTTAGTTGATTTATTTTTAGCTTAAGTAGTGTAGATGATAAATGTTTTATGGCACATAGCTTGTACATTTTTAACAAATGTGATTGGATTTTGTTCAGTTCATGTATATCCTGTGTAATGCAATACTTACACAAATGTTATCTAGCGAAATAAGAAAGTAAATTGATGGAATACTGAAAAAAAAAAATCCAAGTGTGTCTTATTTCATACTATTGTGGTTTCTCTTGGAGTGAGCTGAAATGATTAAGGAAGGGGAAATGCTGTGGTCCAGGAAATTATTTTCCTCTTTTTTTTGTATTATGGTTTCTTACCCAGAATGAGCTTAAATGATTAAGGAAGGCAAAATACTGTGGTCCAGGAAATTATTTCCCCCTTTCTTTGTATTACCATTATAGTTTCTTACCCACAATTAGCTTAAATGATTAAGGTAGGGAAAATGTTGTGGTCCAGGAAATTATTTTCCTCTTTCTTTGTATTATGGTTTTTTACCCAGAATTAGCATAAATGATTAAGGTAGGGAAAATGCTGAGATCCAGGAAATTATTTTCCTTTTCCTTTGTACATGTATTATGGTTTCTTACCGAGAATTAGCTTGAATGATTGATGAAGAGAAAGTGCCATGGAATTGAACAAAAGCAACAGACATTTTGTTATCTGTCTGATGGTAACTGAAATGAACACCACATACACACATATATACGAATATATGTACTTCGCTACTGCTCATTTAAACACCCCATGTTCAACCGTTGACCTGATCGTTTCACATTTTTTACTCAGGTGCCGATTCTACTCTGAATGATATTCATGATAGAGAATGGAAAAAAAATATGATCCCTAAAATATGAGAAAAAAGAGATAAAAGTACAGAGTTTTGGAAGAGTCAGAAAGTTAAGTCAGGAAACAAAGAAACAATATGTGCTGAGTTTTTATATCTTAATCTAGAATTGAATCTGACGTGGACAAAGATTCCTGGGCCAGTAGAGGGAGGTTTAAAGAATAATCATCACCTACCGACGCAAAAAAAAAAAAGAAAAGAAATTGGAATTGTGTTAAAAAAAAAACAAAAAAAAAAACTAGAGGAAGTCATTTAAATTTGAAACATTCTTCAGATTTAAAGACGTAAATTAAATACATGTAGTTAAATTAGAAATCAATAATTTTTTAGTATAAAACTTCAGAGATTCATATACAAATTAAATGATAAAGATATTTTCTGTGGAATCTGTTTTTTTTCTAGTAAAATAACAATATTTTAAAAATAATTTTAAACAACCCATGCACAATATAAGCATATAAAAGTTTGTGGAAAGAAAAAAGTGTTTAGGCCTATATGTGTGTGTGTGTGTGTGCATATTTATATATATATATATATATATATATATATATATATATATATATAATGTGTATATATATATATATATACATAATGTGTATATATATATTATAGGCTATATGTAATTTTCGAAGCTAATTTAACGAACAAAATGAGATAATAATGCTTAAGATTATCACAGTGAAGATAAACACACTCGCAAATTGGTGAATGGAGACAACCAATGATTATAACAGTTGTTCTAAGCTCACAACATCAGTATGTCAGGTGTTCTAAGCTCACAACATCAGTATGTCAGGTGTTCTAAGCTCACAACATCAGTATGTCAGGTGTTCTAAGCTCACAACATCATTATGTCAGGTGTTCTAAGCTCACAACATCAGTATGTCAGGTGTTCTAAGCTCACAACATCAGTATGTCAGGTGTTCTAAGCTCACAACATCAGTATGTCAGGTGTTCTAAGCTCACAACATCATTATGTCCGGAGTTCTAAGCTCACAACATCATTATGTCAGGTGTTCTAAGCTCACAACATCATTATGTCAGGTGTTCTAAGCTCACAACATCAGTATGTCAGGTGTTCTAAGCTCACAACATCAGTATGTCAGGTGTTCTAAGCTCACAACATCAGTATGTCAGGTGTTCTAAGCTCACAACATCATTATGTTGGTCACCAGGAAAGAAGATAGCACAGCAACTCCGACCTGATGTAGAGTTCCATGTATCTTCTCGTCTGCTTGGAATGCGGGACCCAGATCTTTCTGTGGGACCCAGATCTTTCTGTGGGACCCAGATCTTTCTGTGGGACCCAGATCTTTCTGTGGGACCCAGATCTTTCTGTGGGACCCAGATCTTTCTGTGGGACCCAGATCTTTCTGTGGGACCCAGATCTTTCTGTGGGACCCAGATCTTTCTGTGGGACCCAGATCTTTCTGTGGGACCCAGATCTTTCTGTGGGACCCAGATCTTTCTGTGGGACCCAGATCTTTCTGTGGGACCCAGATCTTTCTGTGGGACCCAGATCTTTCTGTGGGACCCAGATCTTTCTGCGGGACCCAGATCTTTCTGCGGGACCCAGATCTTTCTGCGGGACCCAGATCTTTCTGTGGGACCCAGATCTTTCTGTGGGACCCAGATCTTTCTGTGGGACCCAGATCTTTCTGTGGGACCCAGATCTTTCTGTGGGACCCAGATCTTTCTGTGGGAGATCTTTCTGTGGGACCCAGATCTTTCTGTGGGACCCAGATCTTTCTGTGGGACCCAGATCTTTCTGTGGGACCCAGATCTTTCTGTGGGACCCAGATCTTTCTGTGGGACCCAGATCTTTCTGTGGGAGATCTTTCTGTGGGACCCAGATCTTTCTGTGGGAGATCTTTCTGTGGGACCCAGATCTTTCTGTGGGAGATCTTTCTGTGGGACCCAGATCTTTCTGTGGGACCCAGATCTTTCTGTGGGACCCAGATCTTTCTGTGGGACCCAGATCTTTCTGTGGGACCCAGATCTTTCTGTGGGACCCAGATCTTTCTGTGGGACCCAGATCTTTCTGTGGGACCCAGATCTTTCTGTGGGACCCAGATCTTTCTGTGGGACCCAGATCTTTCTGTGGGACCCAGATCTTTCTGTGGGACCCAGATCTTTCTGTGGGACCCAGATCTTTCTGTGGGACCCAGATCTTTCTGTGGGACCCAGATCTTTCTGTGGGAGATCTTTCTGTGGGACCCAGATCTTTTTGTGGGAGATCTTTCTGTGGGACCCAGATCTTTTTGTGGGAGATCTTTCTGCGGGACCCAGATCTTTTTGTGGGAGATCTTTCTCCTTTTCTCTGATGAAGTTGCTATCACTCTATCAAAGTGTCATACTACCAGGGTATCACACAACCCGTGACTTCATGGGGATAGGCATGTAACTTGAGAAGTGAATTAACGAGGTGAATGACACGTTGATGAATGTGTTGGCATAGTCTGTCCATTCAATATTGTTCTCAGATCAGAGCGGGCCAGGAAGAATCTAATATCAATTTCAGCGTCGAATTTTAAATTGGAGAGAAAACTTATAATTAGTTTTTTTTTTTTTTTTTTCAAACCATAGAGTGAAAAAAACAAATTAATTAGGAAAAGAAATATTGAATTACACTTTTGTGTAGACATCACATGTAGGTACAGTAAGACTTTTGACTAATTATATTACCAGAACTAGAGAGATGAAATAACGATTTAGTGGATCAGGCTTTGAACTCACCCCTCATTGACTCCCTACAGAACTATTTATATTACAGTGTTTATAATGCATACACCAAGGCTGCTCCAGGCTAGCTCAGCCTGGAGAGAGTTGCTCTGCTTCAGTGCCTTGCCTGACGGAGGCTTGTTATTAAAGAATAGGCTACACCATCTTGTCCTGGTCGGCTTTATTGCTCAAAAGAATATTATGTGTGAATATCCCATCGACGTCGTGCCTTGAGGTAAATGATTATGTAAATATATTAACTATAATATAATTAGGGGAAACAAAGCAACAGCAACAGCTACAAGTACAACTGCAACTAGACAACAACATCAATAATAATAATAATAATAATAAGAAGAATAATAAGAAGAAGAAGAAGAAGAAGAAGAAGAAGAAGAAGAAGAAGAAGAAGAAGAAGAAGAAGAAGAAGAAGAAGAAGAAGAAGAAGAAGAAGAAGAAGAAGAAGTAGAAGAAGAAGAAGAAGAAGAAGAAGAAGAAGAAGAAGAAGAAGAAGAAGAAGAAGAAGAAGAAAAAGAAGAAGAAGAAGAAGAAGAAGAAGAATATTAATAATGAACTTCCAGGGTAACTATAACAAGTTGTCACATGAACTTGTTCCTGGATTTTTCTTTTTCCATCAACTACTACTACTACTACTAACACCTAATTCTAGATTTGCTCCGGTGACTGATGTTTACCATCCACTTGAAGTTGAACAAAGGGTTGACAGACAGACAGAGCATCAGAAACAATGCCATGGCGTCTTCTCTCACGCCCGTCAACGCTGTGGAACGTAGATCTGAGGCAAACAAAACTAACCTATGTGCTAGAGTAGCAAGGGATTTCATTGGTTAAAAATTACACTTTGTTACGTAGAAATCTTTGAAACGTCGGAGAGATTTAGATAGAAACCGAGACGGTAGTGGCTTGAAACTAGGTCTAGACCCTAAGTGCTCTCGCCCGCCATCTCGAATCTGCTAGATCTTCTTTAAGTGTACCAGTATGTCCGCTAACTATGTTGGTGGTAATGTACGATACTGAGAACATACGTATTCACCTATAGAAGTCTCTCGAATTTGTTAGCTTGATTTAAGCTTGACAAACCCATAGACACGCAGGGGGCTCATTTCTCCCGCGAAAGATTTGGGTTACATTAGAAGTACAACGTTCTAGTAGGATTTCAAGGAATATGGCCTACTTAACACAACATTGGCCGTGACTCTTCAAGGTCATTCAACTTATTCAACTCAAGCTCTTAACTTTTGTGCAGTTAAGTGCGCACTCCACTAGCTTTCCTTTTAGAGAAATGAGGAACCTACAACAGAGGATAGAGGAGAAATGGCAATTATGTTCATAAGTTAATTCAGCCTCAGTCTAGCTCACGGGTTGATGAGGTCCTCCTTAACTGGTGGTCTAGCCACAGTATCACTCTTGTTTATGCGATGTATGTATGTATGTCTGTCTGTCTGTCTGTCTGTCTCTCTCTCTCTCTCTCTCTCTCTCTCTCTCTCTCTCTCTCTCTCTCTCTCTCTCTCTCTCTCTCTCTCTCTCTCTCTCTCTCTCTCTCTCTCTCTTTATCCCGTCTCAATCAGTTCAAAACAGAAAAAATATATGAAGCCAATGCTATTGGTGAGAGCATTGTTATGGATGGGTAGTACAGGGGAGATGCTGGGATTTGTATCATACGTAAATATCGAGTATAAACTTTGGACCTTTAATAGAAGAGCTTCGCACCAGATCTGTTCGCTCGTTCGGTGTATTTCAAAGAGCCTAAGATTATCAAAAGAGCAAACGAACTACAGCCACAATAGACGAGTTCCTTATTAAATTTGAAAGAGTTATCTTCTTTGAAAGCCTGACAAACACAGCCTACGCCCCCCAGTTAGTTTTTAATGCAGAGACGGATAAAAATGATTTTATATCTTGGTTTTGATAATGAAAAAAAAATCACGGTAGACATACTTGCTGGATAGATAAGATGAAGCTCTTGAGATGTCTACACTTCTGTCATCGTCGCTTTCCTAAACTAGAGGAGAAAAATGGAAAAGGAATCACGGGGGGTGTAAGAGGTTAGAGGCGAGGTGCGAGATTACAAGCTGAACTTCATCAATGGAACAAAAGAGCTTCCTTGTTTAAGTGATAGCGTTTTTCTTATACTTTTCTTATGTATAACAAAGAAGACCATTAAATTTTTCTCTGGCTGTCAACTTTGTGCCATAATTGCAGATCTTTTCTCTGAGTGGAGATGGTAGGCATAAATCTGGCTTGTATCTCTTTGCAGATGGTCCATGGAACCAAATACTTATGCGCCTCTGAAAACCTACGGCGTTGTGAAAAGGGATTTTGCTGGTGACTGTTACGGACTTTTTGATGGAGCATCATTTGAGGGCTTTCTCAGGGTATAGAAATTTCTTTGATAGTCGAATATCTGAGATGCCAGCTACTTGCCTTGCCCATTCAAGTAGATGCTAGTGCCAGAGCATGGTAGGGCCTCACATGTGGGATCCTATAGCCAATCTGCCTACCTCTAGGTGGTTTCTGAGGTGGGTTGTGTGGAAATAGTTCCGCTTCTTGATATGGCCTGTTGGGACTGCCCAGATGTGCTGTGGGAGTAGCAGCTCAGATTTACCATGATTTTTGCTTCCGTGCAGATATAACTGCTTGTGATGATGTAGGTCATTGGGTCACATGTGAGATCCAAGACAGATGACCACAGAGTTCAGTCGCTGTCCTTGGATGGTTACCTTGATGGTCTACTTAAGAGTTATTTCAAACATACTGAACAGACAAAATAACTGCCATTTTTCCATCTTTAAATTCTAAAACCTTCACTTTTTTACTTTTGAAAGTCATGAGATTCCAAGTTTGATCCCTGAGTGGAGCATGTGGTGTTAAAGTCTATGCTACCTAGTCAGCTCCATTATGGACTTGTCGGAAAGCTCTAGTCTCTGTATACGATTCTGCAGGAAATGAAAGTGACATGAAACTAATTAAAGGACCATGATGACTGTCGTTGCACGTTTCTCTGTAGATCAGTAGATCTTACTACCTTTACCTAGCTGGTCTAACACAGTAACTTAATAAATTAAAGAATATATCAGGTCATACTTTACAATATTATATATAGAGTTACTTATAGCTCTTGGCTAGTGCAGCTGCTTTAAAGAAGTTAAGTCCTGCAAGCTGAAGCTATTCTATTTTTTATCGTCTACAATATGTTGACAGTTTGTGGTTGCCGATAAATTTTTTGCCTACCTTTTTTTTCTGAAAATATATTTTTCTATGGGTTATCTTCATTTTTTTGATCATCTTTGTGCTTTAAGTTTCTCGATAGAGTATCCTGAATTTATTCAATCTTTTGATTTGTAGTTTGCTTTTTTCTAACTGAGCTAACTATAAGCACAGAAGGTGTCGTAAAGCTTCCTTGTCATAGAAAATTTAAACTGTGTCCCATTTCTACCATGCAACTTAAATCTACTTCCCTTTACATTCCTCTTGTGTTGTCTAGTTGTCTAGTTGTCTAGTTGTCTGATTGTCTAGTTGTCTAGTTTAAAAAAACAATTCTGTTTTTTTTCAAATCATGAATATTTCAATCTTTTGGAAAGCTTTTTTTTCAGTATATTCAAACAGGTTTTTCTAACGGCGTTGATTCTACTTTATTTAAGAACCGTTGGTCGTCATTACTTTGTTTGGATTCCTACAATTACTGTGGTTTTTGTATCAACCTGCCACATGCGACTCTATCTTTTCACTTATCAGCTGTCTCTTCAAGATAAGCTTTCTTTGATCATAGGATCTTCAAGAGCAGTCTTCATTTAATTCAACATAAAACTCTTTTTTCTATTGTGTTTAATATAAAAATTTACCCCAGCCCTCTGTCCAAACCATACCGTGCTTTTTTTAAAAAAATAGCTTTTGCAATCTTGTTTTCTGTATCTCTTTCGAACAGCTTTAGTGAGTCAAATTTTATTTTTACTTTATGAAAGCTGGTCACTGCAACCTCCTTAAGCATTGTGCAATTTTAAACCTCGCCGGAATCTGCCCCACTAACTGATGAGCTTCTGTATGAATAGTTCTGTCTTACTGCTGGTCTCGGTTTGTTTGGTGAAGGGACGGCAACGCGTGGTAGATGAGTTTATTTAAATATTCAGTTAGTTTCTACGTTCGAAACTCTGGCGGAATTGAAAAAAATTTGAATTCGTACAAACAGCATTTTAAAAATCAGTAACATTAATAACAGTCGACTAGGAGAAGGAGGGACTTTCAACTTAATCTTCTCAGAACTTCACAACAACAAATGAGCTGGGTAGCCTCTAAAATCCTCCTGAGTAATTTTTTTTCTCACAGAATTTAATCATGTAAATGTGTCGGCCATTTTGTATTGATAACTTTCTGCGTGTAGTCACAACCCTGTCA
>JAWDGP010002774.1:240000-277663 GCA_033675545.1 Elysia crispata | reverse complement strand
GAAGAAATATATATATATATATATAAAGCAAATTGCATCCTCTGACAAAATTATAGAAAAAGTCTCATAAATATCATTTACTGATGTATGATCGAAAATTGCTTTAATGTTTTTAGTTACTGTCCAGACTATCCTTAGATCTACAGACTACAGTACAAGTACAACTGTCAATTTAAGATTCTCGTAGATCTGAGCATTATGAGAAACTAAAGCAAATCTTGACTTAAAAACATTAGTGTTAGTACTTCCTTGCCTTGTGAGAAAATAAGATTTACTGTGTCTGTTTTAATATTGAATCAAATTAGATCTATAGATATTTGATTCATATCAAAACGTAAACACTTAACAAACGCAAAACAGCTGTCTACAAATTTTACAGAAATGCAGAAGTTAGACCTATTTTTTTAACCATTGCACAGGAGAGCCGATAGAAAATAATATTCTCGTGACGTCATAAGGTCAGCGAAGGTAAAGTAGTGAAGGTCACTCTTGAATGAGATTTGGCTGTTCCGTTTACCGACAAACAGTCGATAAGAAAATAAAACAGTTCTTATTACACATATATTAGCCAATATAATTAAATCAATTTATGTAAAAAAATAAAGTAGTATTAGCTCACATAAAATGTCCTACACATTGAGTGTTTGGGGATGCGAAGTGCGTTCTGCGATGGGTTCTCCACACATGCCGGACTGAGTCTGTTGACTAGACTGACCCGCCGCTTCTCATCTCACAGCTTCGGGTCTCGGCAAGGGCTAAAATGGGTCTAAGTGTCTGCGTTTGAACTCTTTTCGCTGCATCCACAGAGTTACACAATCAAATGATGTTTGTGAATTCTCTTTAGAAAAATGGATGGCCTTCCTTTTGGTACTACACAAGCCGGGAAATGTTCCTTTTTGAAACCATTAAAAATTCTAAATTTTTCGTCTTCTTCTCGAAGTTTCTTATCACGGCGTGCCTCGTTGTGTGTGGTATCAAAAGAAAAAGCAGCATTACTGCCCTTTTAATGTGTTTCAAACCGTATAAAAATATCTTTCTTGTGGTAAGAGCGATAGTCATTTGAAGAGAGCAAGGTCGGATCGGCCGAGCTCGGCGCTGCCGCGAATCGGACAATAATTTACAAAACACTGTCACCTTTCACACGCTCTTTAATAGACCTATCGGATATTTTTTCATGCCAAAGTTATATAAAAAAAAGACGATAAATAACACAACATTTTGATATGGTTTTTATTGAAAAAATATTATTAATGACGATAACACAACACTTTAAAAAAAGGGTAGATCTACGTTTTTCATGCCCGGCCGACCATTTTCCAGTCGGCTAACAGCTCAGTTTGGAATACCTTATAATGCCAATTTACAGGTCATAATTATGGTGAGAAATCCTAGCTGTTGGGAAATCGGTTCTTTCCTACGATTCAGTTCTCCAAATAAAGAAGTTACATACTAGATTACTTTTCATCATTTTTCTCGCTGTATTATGGAAACATAGTTCTGCTTAGTGTTTCCAAAATCAGAGAGCGGGTAGATCTACTATATCAATTTTTTTAATTGATCATAATTATCAAATAATATTGATGGGCTTTTTCCTCATAATTTCTTAACTCAGTCATCCTCTTTCTACCCTCTGTGAAACGTATTTAACTATTATTTAAAGTTTTAAATCAATCAATCAGTCAGGTGCCGTGCTCGTTAGCATAGGCGATCGTGACCTTCCACGCATCTCTATCCCTCGTTGCTTTCAGTGCTTCTGTCACTCTTCCTACTTTGAGTCACTTTGTTAGTCCATCCAACATCTTTTCACGCTGCGTTTCCCCTCTACCATTCCAGTTGCCACAAGATGTTCTGGTGTCTCTTTTCTCATCATGGCCAAAAAAGGTTGCTTGGCGTTTACGCATTCTATTAATGAGTGATCTTGTTGTGTCGGCTTCTCGTAACTCTGTTTCGTTTGATTTCTTAGCAGTCCATGAGATTCGTAGCATACCCCGAAAGGAACCAGATTTTTGTTGCCTCCAGATTCTTTTGCATTTGTGAAATTGTACAGGACTCGCATTCATACATCAAATTGGGTTCTATCTAGCACTTCAAGGCTCTTCTTCTTGTGCGAATCGAGATGTTAGTATTGCTTTCATTCTCTGAAAACTCTTTTTTGCATGCTCTATTCTTGATGCAATTTCAGTGTTGTTGAGTCCATCACTTGGTATTAAAATACCCAAGTATTTTAATTGATCCTTTTGCTTGCGTTTATTCCCATTGATAAAGATGCTCATCTGTGGACACTCATTGTTTCGACTGACGACCATTACTTCTGTCCTTTTACTATTCGATTCCAATCCTTTCTTACAGCTTTCTTTTTCAACGATGTCTAATAATTATTGCAAGTCTTTTTCATTTTCTACAACTAATACAATGTCATCAGCATATCTTAAGCTGTCGACTTTAATTCCTGGATACCCTTCTGGGTTTCGCATAATGATTTCACTGTCGAGAGAGAGAGAGAGAAAAGGTCTAGAGAAGGCACATTATCCTTATCTGACACCGTTTCATTTTTTTTTTCTAATGAGCTGATTTCCCCATCAACTCGCATTACTGTTGTTTGTTCCCAGTAGATGTTTTCAATCATTCGTAGGTTTTTTCCATCTATCTGCAACTGTGTTAGTTGTGGGATTATCTCATCATATGTCAAATGCCTTGTCTAGTCAATAAAGCACATATATTTTTGTACTTCCAGAGCTCGATCAATAAAATTCGAAGGGTGTGCGTTTGTTGTACCTTTTCCCTCCACAAAGCCACAATGTTCATCTGCTATTTCTGGTTTGATGTTATTTCTGACACGCATCATGATGATTGTTAAAAGTAATTTGGTGATATGTCTCATACGACTGATCGTTCTGTGCAATTCACACTCTGCTGGCCCTGGTTACTTTGGCAGTGCAATAAATATAGATTTGGAGTTGTCTGGTGGAATCTGACCTGTGTCATAGATTTCGTTGTGTAATGTTGTGATCTTACAAATCCCATAGTCTTCAAGTGCTTCCAAAACTTTCATATATAAACTGTTTGGGATTGTTGCTTTGCATAATTTAATCTTTCTTAAAACTGTCTGGATCTCATCATTCATGATAGTTGGACTAGCAAAATTGCGCTTCATTACATTGTAATCCTTTTGTTTTCCCTTCGACTTTTGATATTTGTTCCTCTGCTGCTTGTGTGATAACTGCTTTGAAATTTTCCCATTGTTGGTTTACTTCCTCAGCTTCTCCTAAGACTTCAAATTTATTTTGAATAGCCACACGATACTTTTCTCGAAGAGTCTAGTTGGATTTTAATAAAGCCACATTAATTTTGATGTTTTTAGCTTTCCTTCTGGGTTTTTTTTAAGTTTCAGTTTGAATTTAGCAACCACTGTAACATGATTACTATCACAGTCAATACATTTCTAAATCTATTACTGATCAGGATGTAATCTATCTAGTTTCTGCTTCCATCACCTGGGCTTTTCCATATCCATTTCCTTCTATTTCTCTCCTCGTATATTTCTGATGCACAGTTCATGGAGTCCTACCACATTTTCTTCTCTCCCTTCTCCTACTTTTAAATTGAATCGTCCATGGTGATAAGAGGGTCCTGCTGTCTGCATTGGGCTTTTACTTGCTCTAGATCTTCATAACATTTTTCTATGTCCTCATCGCTACTAGTTGATGTTGGTACGTATACTTCAATGATGTTAAGGTCCAATGGTTTTCCTGCAATCTTTAAATGTAAAACTATTTGATAGTGTCCAATATTCTTTGACTGTTTTGGTCTTGTCTTAGTGCAGCGTAATAGCCACTCCTCTCTCATGTTCTGCACCTCCTAAGTAGAATATTTGGAACATTCCTGATGTTATTTTTTCTGTGCCTTGCCAGCTGACTTCGCTGATGCGTAGTGTAATGATTTTCATCCTTTTCAATTCTTGTTTTCGAGCTTTACTTTTTATAACATTGTTCTAACATCCCATGATGCTATAATTGTCTTTCATTTCATTTTGCGCGCCGACGCTTGATGACGATCGGGTGTCATGTCACATCACAGCCCTCTGGAATAACAGTACTCCAGACTCCAGAGGGCTGTGGCAAGGCCTTGGCTGTGGACGTCACATGCGGCACATGACGATCGGGTGTCACATCACAGCCCTCTGGAATAATAGTACTCCAGACTCCAGAGGGCTGTGGCAAGGCCTTGGCTGTGGACGTCACATGCGGCACATGACGATCGGGTGTCACATCACAGCCCTCTGGAATAATAGTACTCCAGACTCCAGAGGGCTGTGGCAAGGCCTTGGCTGTGGACGTCACAAGCGGCATATGACGATCGGGTGTCACATCACAGCCCTCCGGAATAACAGTACTCCAGACTCCAGAGGTCTGTGGCAAGGCCTTGGCTGTGGACGTCACATGCGGCATATGACGATCGGGTGTCACATCACAGCCCTCTGGAATAACAGTACTCCAGACTCCAGAGGTCTGTGGCAAGGCCTTGGCTGTGGACGTCAGATGCGGCATATGACGATCGGGTGTCACACCACAGCCCTCCGGAATAACAGTACTCCAGACTCCAGAGGGCTGTGGCAAGGCCTTGGCTGTGGACGTCACATGCGGCACATGACGATCGGGTGTCACATCACAGCCCTCTGGAATAACAGTACTCCAGACTCCGGAGGGCTGTGGCAAGGCACATGACGATCCCTACCGGCCGAAACTGGCCTGCCCGGGGCAATCCAATCATTCACGTCGTTCACTCTCTCTCTCTCTCTCTCTCTCTATATATATATATATATATATATATATATATATATATATATATATATATATATATATATATATATATATATATATATATATATATATCTGTCTATTTGTCTATCTATCTATCTATCTATCTCTGTCTCTCGGTGTTGTAAATTGGCACCCTTGTGACCTTCATGGATTTGTTTACAAAATGTTTAGGCAGAAAAAAAAATGTTGAATTTTTGGATTCCGGACACTTGACTGATCGTTTATCATTCTGTGGATTATGTTAAGAGTTTGGTTTTGTCAATATTAAAATGGAATTGGGAAATTTCCTTGCGTAAAAAAAAGGTTAGAAGAGTTAATTTATCCATACAATACGATGTTAATAGGCATCCATGATGAAAGGAAGAGATAGCCTAGCAGTTGCTTTCTGTATTTGTATTTCACCTTCAAAATAAGGAAAAGACCTCGATATCTCATTCTTTTTCGAAGAAAAAATATTACGTCAACATACTGTAGGCCTATGGTAGTTATAGGGTTCAACATAGAATGGTTCAAATTAGTTATCCCTGTGTAGAAACAAAATCTAAATCTAGTTCTAGACCTAGCTTTGAGATCAAGAGATCTTCAGAAAGAGTGTGAAATTTCATTTCTGTGGGTGTATTCATTAGCCAATTAGAAAAGCGATTTTGCCCTTACAACCCATGCATTTCTTAACTTATTGAACGCCAAGTAATGAGATCGAGAGGCTGTGGACTCCATGTTTGCTAATCTTTATACATGGAAAGAGCCAACAGCAACATAATTATGAGATTCTAAGAGTAAAAAGTGACCTAGTAAAAATTAGAGAGCTAGAAGTTGTTGAAGTTAAGTGGGAAAAATGGCTGTGTACAGTTTGCAAGAAATGCCCATTTTCAGCAACAAAATAAATCTTGAGAAAATATTTTCGTTGAAAGGACAAAAGCAATAGTTACCTATAGAGACATAAAGTGACAACAGTTTTAACACATTGTACTAAGTTAGACCTTAGAGCTATTAAAAAATTTTTTTTTAAATCTTCTTAACCTATCAATTCTTCTCTTCTACAGACGAAATATGAATGTTGATTTGAAAACAAAGGTAAGCGAGAAAGCCGAACATGTTGTATGCGGATGATATTAATTTAAATTGTCGATTATTTTGAATGTAAATGACCTGAGGGTAAAAATCTAAATATTTTGCTTGAAGATTAATTGTATTCTCTTATTTTCTTGTCGGTTTTTTTGTTGTTTTTTTTGCCTGTGCGTACGTGTTAATTTTTTTTTTTGTTATGTTGTCGCTTTCTCCTCCACTATCTTTTATCTATATCTATATCTATCTATCTGTATTGTATCTGTCTAGCTATCTATTATGTTTTTTTTCTGTTTCCTAGTTTCTACCTTTCCCCTAAGCCCTGCTTATTAATTTTTTTTTTTAATTGCATAGTGGATAACCTTTAGTCAGTTATCTACAAACACAAACCTCAAGAGAACCATAAAAATACAAATTAATACACATACTTTGCGTCTTCCGGCTTGAATAAGACAATTTCACTCTTTTAAAATTGATTGCAAGAAAATATACCAAAGGCAATGGATCTAGCACAGGGGAGCTTGAGCAACAGCAAGAAATGAACAGCTGTAGCAGTTCAACAGTTTACATCCCGACAGGAAACTAATGTCAACAACAGCTTACGGGTAGAACAGCTAAAGAAGCTCTAGTCACATCTATAATAACAGCTTAAGGGTAGTTTCCGTGTGCGTCACTAGATCCAGTTGCTTATGACGGTAGCAACAAACAAGACTTGTTTTAGCAGAAGATAGTGACAAAAGTGGTAAAGTGATAATAACAGATGGCATGGCGGGAAGACAGCGGTAGCAGCAGCACATTAGCACTAGTAACATCGTCATAGAAATTTACATGTAATGATTTTAGTGTTGGAAATAAATGTTCGTGACAATTACACCAATAAAGGCAATGGGGTTGGCGGTTGTAACGGAGGTAGGTTGGATACCAATAACTCTAGTAGAAGACGTTATGTCTTAATGGACAAAAGCTTAGTGACAACTGCTTAGCGCGATTACAAGAGGGGGATACAGTGACTTTCACTGTTGTAGCTAGACTTATGAGAAACCTTTTAGTTCACTTGATTGTTTTAATGCTTTGCATTTTTTTCCTTTTGTTATTGTTATTGCTGTTGTTGTTGTTGTTGTTGTTGTTGTTGTTGTTGTTGTTGATGATGTTATCTGTTAATCATTTCCTATTTCATGATTTTCTTTAATGTCCATTAAGTATGTTCTTATTTCTTTTCCTTGGTCCCTTTCTCTCTCTCTCTCTCTCTCTCTCTCTCTCTCTCTCACTCTCTCACTCTCTCTCTCTCTCTCTCTCTCTCTCTCTCTTTCTCTCTCTCCCTCTCTCTCCTCTGTCTCTCTCTCTCTCTCTCTCTCTCTCTCTCTCTCTCTCTCTCTCTCTCTCTCTCTCTCCTCTCCAGCTCTGACGACTTTGCCCTATCACTCCTCTCTTCTTTCAGACCTAAATGACTTACGCAATCTCCTCAAGTGTAACATTAAAGGGAGCTAAATCTAATAACATTGCGATGCTCATTTTTTTCACTTTTGTGTTCTTTGTCGTTTTAATCCATCTCCCCAGCCCTGACATCCTCATCCTCTGATAAAGTTAGTAAACACATGGAGTTTCTACTCCCACGATATCAATATTCATATGGGTTTTTGCCCGAGTCTTCCTCTCAACTACAAGTGCAGATGTTTTTGGTTGTGTTTTGTTTTTTTTGTTTTTTTTTTGTTTTTGTTTTTTTTTTAAGTGGGGGAGGGAGGGGGCTGTTTGTTTTATTTTGAATGACAATGCCCTTAAGAAATCGGCTGCTCGATGCTGACTTAGGAAACCAATACATGGAACGCTCATGCGCAGAGCAAGAGAGAGCGAACAGTTTGGTGTCCGCAACATCTGTTGAATACAGGATATAGATGGTGCAAGCAGAATTAGAATCGAATACCCTATGGGTACCCGCACCGAGAAAAACCAAGAGTCCACTTTCTCTAGAGAGATTGTTTAATAGGGAGCCCCATTTTTTACACTAGCTCCCCAGCAAATAGATTATTATGTATAATTCCTTCATCCCTGTAAGGTCTCCAGATTTTTTTTCTGTTTGGAGAATATTTTTTTTTTCATAATGCGGATTCAGAAAGATAATTTATGCCGCGCAAATGTGTGCAGGGCTAAGACCTGAATGCAATTTTTGGACAACTGGTGTTGACACTCGCATTTTATCAAACAGAAAA
The DNA here is from genome assembly GCA_033675545.1 of Elysia crispata. Lineage (NCBI taxonomy): Eukaryota > Metazoa > Mollusca > Gastropoda > Plakobranchidae > Elysia > Elysia crispata. Next base: position 269,571 of record JAWDGP010002774.1, on the reverse strand, counting down.
AAAAATGTGTGAGGTTCGACCCGACAAGAGATAGGGTATATAACGCGTCAGACTCCATCAAACTTTATTCATCACGACAGACATCATCCCTCATTATTCTTCCTACCAAAATGGCGAAGTGTGTTCCGCAATATGTTCTCCTATGTGGATTTGTGACAGTAAGTGTTGCGGAACAGAGGAGAGAGAGAGAGAGAGAGAGAGAGAGAGAGAGAGAGAGAGAGAGAGAGAGAGAGAGAGAGAGAGAGAGAGAGATAAACATCCTTGGTTTAGATCAAAGTTAACGTTAAACGTACATGCGGTAAAGATGACTTTTTCATGAAATGGTTGCATTGCTTTATAATTAGAAAATCCTTGGTTTAGGTCACGAGACATTTTTTAATGTTGCATAAGAAAAAAGATTGAAACAAATGACGTCAATTTTTTTAACATTTATGCATACAAAACATGGTTGTAGATTATGAAAAAGATTATAATATTTCTTTTGATGCAAAAATTCTTCGATCTTTCTTTTATTGTTGTTGTTTTTGTTTTTTTTTTTGTTGTTTTTTCCTTTCTTTTTTTAATGTTTACTTACATTTTTACTTACATTTTTTCTGAAATTCTATACATTAATCGAAGCCTATATTGTCTTAGTTACATTTTTTTTCTTAAATATTTTGCTCGAAACCGTCGTTTCCTTTTTTCGCCTGCTTTCATTTAGGTGAATTTAGTTTTAGGTTTATATCAGTAATAGATATTTCTAAAATATACAAACATGGATCGTTGTAGTTTTTCCTTAAACCACTCACAAATAAAGCGGAAAACAGGAATCAGAAGATCTTCTTATCAAGATGAATCTCGGTAACATTTAAGGAAATTCTCCCCATTTCGGAACGTAGCGTTAGTTTATCTAGAAACAATCCACAGGGCTAAAAGTGTTTCGTCAAATAGAAAACTTTGCTTATTCTCTTTCGTTTTTTACTTGGTTTTTTTTTTTGTTTTGTCTTGTTCTTGACTCCAATATAAGACCAAAGTCCCTTTGGTGACATGAAACAATTAAGAGCAATTAATTACTTTTGGTAATGTTTGCTGCCGAGATCACATCATTTGTTTTCCAAACAGTGCTAAAAAATAAAAGCTACATCTCAATTTTGAGTCAAGCTAAAAATAACTGCGTTGGTTTTTATTGTTTTTGGTTGTTGGTTTTTTTTTTTTTTTTTTTTTTATTTGTTTTTTTTGTTTTTTTTTGGGGGGTGGTTTTTTTTAATTATTTCTTTTAATAGAAGTTTATTTATGATCATTGTACAATGTGATATTTTTTTTAATCCGTCATAAAGATACGCTTAATGCAAATATGGATTATTCATAGACTTAAAAGATCAGATAATAACCAATATTGATTTTTATATGTCTAACAGAATCCTTTACCTTTTTCTTTTTCTAGCTGGTTTCCTTATTTACCCAAGCATTGGCCGACTCTCAGGTAAGCAATTTGTTGAGGGGTTTTTTTCCTTACGACCGTGTGCGCATATTGACACCTACAAACAAAACTACTGTGTTTCATGTTTGCACCCTTCGACCTCGCAAAGAGTTAAACATTGCAAGGTGGAGAATAGCCTTATTTGCAGAGGTTGTCTTCCTTTACACAGACAAGGAAATGGTCGATGATCTCAGGCGCTCGAAAGGATACGACAAATTCGGCGTAGATTTGTTTATGAAGAAGGCTATAAATACACTGTTTCAGTTTAAAGTCTTAAAAATGTTTTAACTTGGTGACCTTCTGACATTGAAATATATTACAAAGACCATCGTTACTCGTAAGTCGTATCGACCTTGTAATAAAAGATCGCACCTGAAGTAATCGTATTTATAGTTTGTAAAGTCACAAAGAACTTCAACATAAATCGCGCTAGCTTTGGTATTGTGTCGCGCTCCATTTTCTCTTTTCTTGTTCCTGCACGATTTCCTCCCTCTGAAACTCCCATTTCCTTAAAAGACATTACTTTCTTCAGTTTTTATTGTTATAATTTTAGAGTGATGGGCCGTTGATGCTGTCTCCCGATACGCCCCGTCGCTGTAAGCTCCACGATAGGCAATACGCGCTATCTCCATACAGGTTCTTATTCTGTCAGCTCCGCGATAGACAATACGTGCTATCTCCATACATGTTCTGATTCTGTCAGCTCCACCATAAACAATACGTGCTATCTCTATACAGGTTCTGATTCTGTCAGCTCCGCGATAGACAATACGCGCTATCCTCATACAGGTTCTGATTCTGTCAGCTCCACAATAGACAATACGCGCTATCTCCATACAGGTTCTGATTCTGTCAGCTCCACAATAGACAATACGCGCTATCTCCATACAGGTTCTTATTCTGTCAGCTCCACCATAAACACTGCGCGCTATCTCCATACAGGTTCTGATTCTGTCAGCTCCACCATAAACACTGCGCGCTATCTCCATACAGGTTCTTATTCTGTCAGCTCCACAATAAACACTGCGCGCTATCTCCATACAGGTTCTTATTCTGTCAGCTCCACCATAAACACTGCGCGCTATCTCCATACAGGTTCTTATTCTGTCAGCTCCACCATAAACACTGCGCGCTATCTCCATACAGGTTCTGATTCTGTCAGCTCCACCATAAACACTGCGCGCTATCTCCATACAGGTTCTTATTCTGTCAGCTCCACAATAGACAATACGCGCTATTCTCATATAGAGTCTGATTCTGTCAGCTCCACCATAAACAATGCGCGCTATCTCCATACAGGTTCTTATTCTGTCAGCTCCACGATAGGCAATACGCGCTATCTCCATACAGGTTCTGATTCTGTCAGCTCCACCATAAACAATGCACGCTATCTCCATACAGGTTCTGATTCTGTCAGCTCCACCATAAACACTGCGCGCTATCTCCATACAGGTTCTGATTCTGTCAGCTCCACCATAAACACTGCGCGCTATCCTTATACAGGTTCTGATTCTGTCAGCTCCGCGATAGGCAATACGTGCTATCTCCATACAGGTTGTGATTATGTTTGGGGAAATCGAGGACAGCAGTTTGCATTGATTTTTTATGAATTAGGACCTAGCCACATGAATGCTGTAGACACCTGCAAAGTTTCAAAGGTGTGAGTTGGGTAATAACGGAGGAGTCGGAGGAGTTCGCGCTCAACGCCTCAAAAGTCCGCTGTTATATAATTTTATAGATGATAATTTTTCACTTGCTCAGGGGTATCTTTTTTTTAATTGTCATTTTTTTTAAGTAACTAAGGAAAGGTTTTGAGAAAAACACTTTAGGTATATAAAGAAAGACATAAAGATACAACTCTTTGTTTTAGACGTAGTTCCCTATTATTTTGATGTCGGGCGAAGGTTTTAGGCATTTTGTTCCCCAATTTTGTAAGATTTGAGGGCCCACAAGACTGATATCTTTTAACTCAGTTACTATGCTTCGACAGAAACCAGTTGTTGTTGTTTTTAGTTGTTATTATTATTATTATTATTATTATTATTATTATTATTATTATTATTATTATTATTATTATTATTATTATTATTATTAATATTTTGTTTGTTTACTTTTTTTTTCATTTTACCTTTGGTTTTCCAATCAAATATAAACCCCCTTAAGTTATAAAAAGTTTTCATCAATCGGAGATCTATCGCCCAGAAGAGATTGTCGGCTAAAATCCGAATAGCTGAGGCATCTCAGTCGAAGACACAGATGCGGGCGGTATTATGCATCATACAGCCTTTACATTGCAAATCACGCATGAAAGATATAATGCTTTAAAATATATTTTTATATTGCAAAATAAAGGTAATATGTTTACTTTAAAAAAATATAAATGTAAAAAATTGTTTGTATTTTATTAGCGGTGGATTTAGCGGCAATTGTGATCACCCCAAAGTTTCCAAAAGATGGCATCATTGAAAACAAGATCCACCTTTAGAGCGACAAGCTTATTGATTACACCGGCTGAGCGGCGCTCAACTGTTGTGAGAAAAAAAAAAGTTGCCGTCTGAGAATTATAAAACCAGACCTGGTCTTCTTGTAGGCCTGCTTAGTTTGGACCAAGTAAAATAACATTGAGTAAGGCACATAAATTTATAAAGACAAAAAAAAAAAAATAACAAGAACAAAAAAGTCGATCGTGTTCTCCCATCTTATCTTGGTAACAAGTTTTGCGAGGTTAAACGAACGTATAAGACTCCATTTACAGGCTGGAAATGATTGTTGGTGAAGTGCATGGACCACCAAGGAGATAAAACATGCGCTCTCAGTCCACAAGCTAGCGTGAAGGTGTCCTCTTGGCATAGACTTAAGAGGAACGTGAAGAGTTTTGACGGTCATACTACACTGCAAGACGGGAAGCATTGTTATACACTCAAGAGAAGGGAACTCTGTTGGTTTTCCTAGTTAAAAGTTCTTTTGTAAACTAAAGAGAGAATTAATTTTCTATTCAACTTGGGATGCTCAGATACATGTAAAGGATTCATGAGCAAACATTATCATGTTTTTCTTAACTTTCTTTTCAGCCAGGCGTGCCTTACTTAGGTAAGTACTAGTATTTTTATTGTAATCTCTGAAGTGGTGAGGAATTTGTTACTTCGTTTTAGTTTTATAAATCACGATATGATAATTATTGCAACTGTATAACTTCTAGAAATGATAATTTTGTAACTATTATGTTTTGTAAAATGGCAGTTTTGTAACTGTATGGTATAAAAAATGGTAAGGTTTCAGCTGTGGGAAACACAGCAACCTGTCGTTCACATGATAATTACCATCTATGCGTTCAGGTTCAGTATGTCACCACCCGCGGTAAACAAGATTACAATAACATGCCAAATTGTTTTTGCCCCCTGGTTTGTGGCTCTTGGCAAGTTTTAAAAGGTTTCCTCCACCATATGCAACAACAGTGGGCACTGACTTCGCTCAGCAGATAAACTGCAGATATTTTGGGCTTCGTTGTTTCTTTACAAGGGTCGATGATTAGATTGGTCTTTTCTCTTGATTTTCTTTTAAGCGGGATATATTTTGAGGGTGAGGGAGAAGGAGGAAGGGGCTGGCTACAAGTAATACATTTATTTGGATTTTACTGTCACAGTCCATTGATGACAAAAGGCACGAATAAAAAAGCATTATGCAACTGGAATAAGATCCGAATTATATTTGCCATTCTCGAAGTGGTTTTTCGTGATTTACGAACTTTCGTCTAGACCAGAGTCGAGAAGAAAAAAGACCGCACACGTGGTCTCGTGGTTTGTAAACTATCACTCCTACTCCTACTCCTACTCCTACTCCTACTACTACTACTACTACTACTACTACTACTACTACTACTACTACTACTACTACTACTACTACTACTACTACTACTACTACTACTACTACTACTACTACTACTACTACTACTACTACTACTACTACTACTACTACTACTACGACTACTACTACTACTACTACTACTACTACTACTAATACTACTACTACTACTACTTCAACTACTACTCATACTAGTACTACTACTACTACTACTACTACTACTACTACTACTACTACTACTACTACTACTACTACTACTACTACTACTACTACTACTACTACTACTACTACTACTACTACTACTACTACTACTACTACTACTACTACTACTACTACTACTACCACTACTACCACTACTACTCCTACTACTACTACTACTACTACGAGCAGACAGGTGTAGTTATGTTGTCCTCACTGGAGCGCCAATATCTAGATCTATAGCACGAACTAGTCGGGTAGTCCCCATTGGAGCGCCAATATATAGATCTATAGCTAAGAGCTAGTCGGGTAGTCCACATTGGATCGCCAATATAATTATAGATCTATAGCCACGAGTTAGATGGCGAGTCTCCACTGAAGCGCCAATATATATATATATATCCTAAACCACGAGCTTGTCGGGTAGTCCCCATTGGAGCACCAATATAATTATACATCTATAGCCACGAATTAGTCGGGTAGTCCCCATATGAGCGCCAATATATAGCTCTATAGCCACTAGCTAGATGGGAAGTCTCCACTGAAGCGCCAATAGAATTAAAGATCTTTAGCCATGAGCTAGATAGCGAGTCTCCACTGAAGCGCCAATATATAGATAATAAGCCTCGAGCTAGTCGGGTAGTCCCCACTGAAGCGCCAATATAATAGATCTATAGCAACGAGCTAGTCGGGCAGTCCCCACTGAAGCACCAAAATATTGATCTGTAGCCTCGAGCTAGCCAGGTAGTCGCTGTTGGAGCATCAATGCCTTCAGGTAGTCGGGTAGTACCCGCTAACGCACCAATATCTAGATCTACAGTCACGAGCTAGTCGAGTATGGACCGCCTCTGAGACCTGTTGGTTAAATCCATTGATTTTATCATTTCTTCTTATTTCTCTACTTCACACTGCTACTTTGACACGTGAAAAGAGGGCCGGGAAGATGCCTGCAGCGGTTTTATCTGCCTCAATGGTGGGCAATGTGTGAGCACTTCAGGTCAAGCGGCATGCGTGTGCCTGAATGGATACACCGGGATTATGTGCCAAACTGTAATATCTGCGCTAGTCAAAGAGGGTACCTGTTCATCTCTGCCAGTGAGTTTTTCTTTAGTATTGGGGAGTTTTGAGGCTTCTGGTGGACTTCTAATTTTTCTTGTTTTAATCATTGTATTGGTCTATCGTTACTACTTACTGTGTTACTCCTCCTTCTCTTGCTACTGACACGACTACTTTATAACAAAACTACTCTCTACCATTACTACCACTACTGCTACTTCTACCACTGCTACTACTACTACTACTACTACTACTACTACTACTACTACTACTACTACTACTACTACTACTACTACTACTACTACTACTACTACTACTACTCCTACTACTCCTACTACTACTACTACTACTACTACTACTACTACTACTACTACTACTACTACTACTACTACTACTACTACTACTACTACTACTACTACTACTACTACTACTACTACTACTACTACTACTACTACTACTACTACTACTACTACTACTACTACTACTACTACTACTACTACTACGACTACTACTACTACTACTACTACTACTACTACTACTACTACTACTACTACTACTACTACTACTACTACTACTACTACTACTACTACTACTACTACTACTACTACTACTACTACTACTACTACTACTACTACTACTACTACTAGTGGTAGCAGTGATTTTACTAGCGCTTGTGTGTTTCCTATATGTAGACAACATTGCTCATTGAAATAATTATTTGTACTGTTTGTCCTGCTTTGTGTTTTATTTTTCCCCTTAAAAAAAAAGAAACTTCTGTGTATAGTTTTAATATTTTCTATTTTGTATTTTGTCTCTCAAGTTGGCTTGGTCTTTATTCAAGTTTTTACACCAAGAAACAACAGAAGTCTTACATCACGAAATAAAGCAACATGATGATATTATAGTAAAAGTGGAATCTTTTAATTTCATAATTGTAACTGGCTACCTCCCAGGCGGATGCCAGCGGGAACTGTCCAGGTTACCTCTGTTCCAACGATGCTGTCTGTCCAGGAACTCAGAAATGTTGCCAGACAGACTGTTCCACTAGAGTTTGTGCTGCGCCCGTCACTATCTTAGAGCAGTCTTTAGCTCAAACAGGTCAGTGTAAATTTTACCGCGTTCTCTCTCTCTCTCTCTCTCTCTCTCTCTCTCTCTCTCTCTCTCTCTCTCTCTCTCTCTCTCTCTCTCTCTCTCTCTCTCTCTCTCTCTCTCTCTCTCTCTCTCTCTCTCTCTCTCTCTCTCTCTCTCTCTCTCTCTCTCTCTCTCTCTCTCTCTCTCTCTCACTCTCTCTCTTTCTCTCTGTTTGTCTTTCTTTCTGCCTCTCTCTTTATCTCTGTTTGTATGTCTCTCTCTCTTTCTCTCTCTCTGTGTCTGTCTTTCTCTCTCTCTATTTTTCTCTCTCTCTTTTTTCTCTCTCTCTCTGTGTCTGTCTTTCTCTCTCTCTCTATTTTTCTCTCTCTCTTCCTCTCTCTTTTTTTCTTTTTATCTCTCTCTCTCACTCTCTCTATCTATCTGTCTATTTCTCTTCAAGATTATTCTATTATGAATCCTAACCACGCCTGCTTTACTGTGTCAATGCCGAACTATTCTCACATTGCTCTGAGTAAATGATGTTTATAATCATGTTAGGACCAATAACATGGGTATCTCACTGGCACCTCCAAACTGTCATCTGAACTTTCATCAGGAAGCGCCGTCTTGTTCCAATATCTGATGCTGATTTTTGCCTGTTCACAGTTCGTGCAATCATGCTGCTTTCCTAAAAAATGTTTTCTGCAACTTTTATCTCTTTGTTTTATTAAAGTATACTGCTTTGACACGCTTGTCGAACATCCTTAAGAAAGTTTATACCTCTCTTGTACCAACCTTAGTATATATGGGCGTTTTTGTGAATGTTCAATTTGACATCTTTGGGACGTGATAATTACTCTTACCTGGTAACCCAATCATCTTTACAAGACATCAGCATTCTGTGTCTGTCTCACACATGTCCACCCTTAATCCTCCATGTTGTTAACATCAATTCCTAGCCGGCTACAAGGCTCCATCCGATAAGGGTTTTCCATCCGGATCTAAGCCAGGCCTTCCTAGATGTTAAAGTTTGATTTATCTCTTGATACTTCTGTATTGTATGAAGAGACTAATAGAGGCCTGGTTTGCTTTTGAAGCCCTCAAGCCTTTACTCCAACAGATTCCGCCAATCCATCAGTGTGTGATGGTTACTGCCTCAACAATGGAGTGTGCAAGGAAACCAGTGGACTCGCCACGTGCACCTGTACGGATGGGTTCACAGGAGACCGTTGTGACGTCGTCCAGCCGACTGAAAAAGCCGGAGCCTGTCCATATTTACCGGTAAGTTTTGAGTTGCTCTAAAACGATGCTTGTATTTTCAATCAAACGATACTCTTCTATGGATAGATCCGCACAGGCCTGAGGCAGATTTTAGAGATTGCATGAAAGTCTTGAAATTATAGGGAAATATATTTTTATTGTGGAAAATAAACTCAAATCAGAAAAAACTGTCAATATATGTTTTAAAAATGTCGTCACAATAATATTAAGAAAAATCTTTTGTTAGGGTCAGTTCATGTATTATAATGAGCTTTCCGATTGCGAGACCCAGTTATCAGCAAGATGATATTTCAGGTTTTCATCTCCTCCAGGCGAACCTCAGAGGCCAGTGTCCCGGCACGGCTTGCTCCAGTGACTCAGTCTGTCTAGGCGCTCAGAAGTGCTGCCCGACAGTCTGTTCAACCAAGGTGTGTGCAGAGTCTGTCGCAGGTAAATACAAGCCTAAAACCTTGCGTTACTTGACAACTTTCAGAGAGGATACCGTTAAGCTGCAAAATCCTCAGTGAACATGTTAAAACCTTTTCATATTTTGCGAAGAAATGGAGAAGCATTTTATGATTTTAAGTGACCCAGAGTTCGACATGGCGGTCGTTACTGTTTAAAAAAAAAAAATTACTTTTTTTAATCAAACTCTGCTACAGCACTAGTGAAATAGTATACATTGGGTCAATTCTAACGTGCTAGGCTGTGGGCGGTTATACTGAGGAGAACAATCACTCTTGCTTCACAAGCGCCATGTTTCTAACACTATTTCTACTCTATGTTCTAAGTTTTGTTAATATCAGCTAAACGTTGCCACTCTTGATTCATTATCCTTGTGCTTCTAACACCATTTCTACACTATGCTCTGAGTTTTATCAACATCAAAAAACTTTTCCATTCTTGCTCCAACGTTCAGACGCATCTCGGTGTGACACCATGAAGTGCCCTACTGGCTCCACCTGCTTCGTCGTGCGATCGTCTGCTGACACACCTGGACAGGCCACTTGTGTTTTGGGTAAGTGTGCGCAACTTCTAAGTTCACCTTGAGTCGTGTAAGAGCCACCCAAAAGTCTTAATCAAAGATGTTTGGTTTTGCGTGTGCTGAAAACAAATCTTTGCGAGCAAAAAAACGAGAGAGAAAGACTGAGAATTATAAATAATGCGGGTTTCATTAGTGCAAAATAAGATCACAGTATTTAACAATTATACAAACTATGAAATATTTTCTGATAGGCATTTTATTAAACGAATGATGGAACCTCCTAAAACCAAATTTTCCCTGAAACATTGTGTTTGTGGGGATTGCTTGTGACACACTCAGGCGACTCCGCAAATAAGATGCGCTGAATCATCCCACCCAATAGCGATCAACCAATAAGATGTAATTTACACTAAAAACTGGCTGATAAGAGTTTAACTGAAACACACCAATAACAAACAAAAAAATGTGACATAGCATACTTTCTAATTATTGCGGTATAATTATGCTTTTTACAATTGCTTATTTCTTCATAGTTCAAGTGAAGCAGTGGCATCTGTTGCAATATAGTAATACTCTCTCCTAGCATATATGTCGTGACAAGCCGACGGAGTTCATTTTGATTCACTTTGTGTTATTGTTAATGATAGTAGCACGTGCCACCGCTGTTCTCTCTCTCTCTCTCTCTCTCTCTCTCTCTCTCTCTCTCTCTCTCTCTCTCTCTCTCTCTTTGTCTCTCTCTCTCCCTCTCCTTCTCGCTCTCTTGTCCCCCCCTCTCTCTCTCTCCCTCTCCTTCTCGCTCTCTTGTCCCCCCCCTCTCTCTCTCTCTCTCTCCCTCTCCTTCTCGCTCTCTTGTCTCGCGCTCCCTCTCTCTCTCTCTCCCTTTCTTTCTCTCTCTCTTGTCTCCGCCCTCTCTCTCTCTCTCTCTCCCTCTCCTTCTCGCTCTCTTGTCCCCTCCTTCTCTCTCTCTCCCTCTCCTTCTCGCTCTCTTGTCCCCCCCCCCTCTCTCTCTCTCTCTCTCTCTCTCTCTCCCTCTCTCTCTCTCTCTCTCTCTCTCTCTCTCTCTCTCTCTCTCTCTCCTTCTCTCTCTCTCCCTCTCTCTCTCTCTCTCTCTCTCTCCCTCCCCCCTTCTCGCTCTCTCTCTCTCTCTCTCTCTCTCTCTCCCGTCCTCTCCCTCTCTCTCTCTCCCTCTCCTTCTCGCTCTCTTGTCCCCCCCTCTCTCTCTCTCCCTCTCTCTCTGTCTCTCTCTCCTTCTCGCTCTCTTGTCCCCCCCTCTCTCTCTCTCTACCTCTCCTTCTCGCTCTCTTGTCCCACCCCCCCCCCCCCTCTCTCTCTCTCCCTCTCTCTCTCTCCCTCTCTCTCTCTCGCTCCCTCTCCTTCTCGCTCTCTTGTCCTCTCTCTCTCTCTCTCTCTCTCTCTCTCTCTCTCTCTCTCTCCCTCTCTCTCTCCCTCTCTCTCTCTCTCCCTCTCCTTCTCGCTCTCTTGTCCCACCCCCCCTCTCTCTCTCTTGTGGTTCTTTCTTACATCTCGAGACGAGGACTTAACTATTCCCAAATCAATTCCCTTTGCGCATGCAACATATAGCTGAAATGTTTTGACGTAGTAGTTCTACCCGTAGAGAGTAAGTTTATTTTAAAATCTAATCTCAGAAAATGTGATTGGTTTCATTTTCTTTCAGCTACTTTGCTTTGCATGTGAACGTTATTAAATTATGATTTCGGTATTATATCCGTTACAAATTGCACTTATTTTCTGATAAATTGATAAGGTTATTGCTAGAAAAACATGAAACTACATTACATCCGGTTTCTTATATATTTTGGAGTTTGCGAATAAAGGTATTTATCTTTGATTGCATAATTTAAAGCCCTGTACTCTATTACAAAGGAAGTTTTACCGAGTAGCTATTCCTTTGTTTATCAAATCAGGGTTAGAGTTATTTAGTATCCGAGACGTTAAACTACTGACCTTGCAACACATCCCCTGCAGATGCTGATAGAACTTGTTGGGCAAGCGGCTTTACCAAGGCCCACGTGATTCCCTCTCAAGGTCAGCCTGGTCAGATGCACACCATCCCGTGCGGAATGTCCATCTGGTTTGGTCAAGCCTGTCCACGGGGGACCCGTTGCTCGCAGTCAACCTTCGCCTTCCCCGGAATCTGCTGCATTAATCGTCTGGCCACGAATCGCTTCCAGAACACATACTGGGCCCGCCGCCTGCACATCTACCGTAGAGAGGTAAATAGTTTGTAATAGTGTGTGATCAAACAATAATTGACAGCTTGTATCAAGTCGCTTTACAAGAAGTGCTACATTTCAGGAAGTCTTCGTAAAGCTATGCTTTCACTTCGTTACAGAGCACCCAACATTTATTTCTGCATTCAACACTAGCGTTACCTATTTTAAACAATTTTTGAGATGGCATCTTGTCTTGGATCTAATATTTTTTTTTAATTAATAATAGCCTCTTACATGTAATTCTAATTACAATTCAAAGGTGAAAAATTGTCCACACTGTACTTTACAAGTGTTGATTTAAGAGACCAGCTCTCTCTTAATACACGCTTGCTTTCAGTTTTCCGAAACACTTTCCTAAACATTCTCAAATCAACCCTGGTCATTGCAAGTTTTTCTCTTTCATTTGGTGTCTCCACTGTGCTTCATGCAGTTCTACAATCATGGAGAAAGCTGAAGCATTATAAACGTCCTGACCTTTATGTTGCCACGTATATTTCAACCAAATTGATGTTTTGTATACAGTTATCCGATTAGTTTTACAATCACATGGTGAAATATGAATGAGGTAGTAATAAATGCTAAAAATGTTTAAATCAAATGAATGTGAACAACCTTGTGGCTCTCTGCAGGCTGGTGATGATCCGTGTGGACGATGTTTACCAAACCAAAGATGTGTCAAGGTTGAAGACGACCAGCATCTCTCTGGCAGCCACTTCCGCTGCATAGACGTGACAAAGTCATAAAGTTAAGGGTCAAGGTCAGCGATGACTATTGGACTTATCAGTACTTCTAAATTTAAACATCCCCTTAACCGTAGGCAGTTTTGTAGAAAGGCATATGGAACTATGGCTGATTTCATTAGCTAAAACAAATCTTTACTTTGTTAATTGTGTTTGCTTCATTCTTGATGTCATGTTGTTTCTATGAAAAGTAAGAATATTATAGTAAGAGCACAAAAATATATTTTATTTACTCATTTATTGCTATTCGTATTGGTGGTTACCTCATTTCTACAGTAGAGTCATGATTTTTTTTCTTTATCTGGAGCAATATGGCAGTTCATAATAACATTGGTGTAGCAATATTCACGCGAACCAATCCGAATTCTAAAAACTCGACCTCTAAGTAACCATGAAGTTAAAAGCCTGTGGTTAACGAGACGCCCGCAGAGGTCTACTTAACTGAGAGTTAGATCAGAACTGTCTTCAACGTATCTTCTCTTGGACAGTTGTGTGTGTCTGTGTGTGTGTGTGTGTGGTTAAATCCATACTCAATTTATTCTTAATAGAAACACGAGACTTGGAACCTAAGATGGCTGAATAGTTTCATTTCTGCTGTTTGCAACCCTCAGGGGTTGACTTCTGAGCCGGAATCTTTTTGTTGTTTTTATTTTACAAGATAGAACTGAATTTTAGAAAAAAAAATAATGTGATAAATTGATAATTCTTTGCTTTTTTGCTTTTCTCACATGTCCTTCATTGAATTTTACAGGAAATTGGGCGTGGATTGGATTTTGACGCCATTCATCCAATACAAGTAGCCAGATTTCAATGATTTTTTATCTAGTATCAATCAGAAAACCCAGAAAACAAAAGGATTAGTGTGTTAAATGAAATGTTCCTGGTCACAGACACGAGAAGAGCAAGAACACCGGCGCCACTGTGACAGCGGCAATAAGAATAAAACAATAAAAAACCATGTAACCTCAGCGCTCTTCCTTCGTGTGGTCCTATTATGCCTAGAAACCAGTGGTTGTCAGTGTTTTTTTAGGAATGACTGAAAAAAAAAATTCACGACTTTAATCTCATTTGCATGAAAATAAGTAACTGCGCATTTTATGAGAGCCTCATTTCCACTGTCTCAGGTGATAGAAATGGAATATGTCAAACCCTAGCCAAAGAAAGAAAAATGATAGGCCCGTAGAAGTTACAAATAAACAAACAAAAAAAAATGAAAAACTTAAAAGAACTCTGACATAGGTCTAATTTTATAGAAGTAGATAACGATTATGCAATAAACATTATGAAGACATCAACGTGCACTTTTTATTGTTCTTAAAGTTTTTCTTCTTTCCGTTATTATTTTTTATTTTGACAGTTATTATTATTGTTGATATTATTGTTGTTGCCGCTTTCGTCGATGCTAATATCATTTATGACTATTTGTACTGTTTTCCTTCCTGTTTTTCGTGGTGCTACTGTTTCTATTGATATAGTTGGTTCTGTTACTTTGATATTAATATTGTTAACTTTATTATAGATGTTATTTTTATTATTATCATTATTTTTATTATTATTATTATTATTATTATTATTATTATTATTATTATTATTATTATTATTATTATTATTATTATTATTATTATTATTATTATTATTATTATTATTATTATTATTATTATTATTATTATTATTATTATTATTATTATTATTGTTGTTGTTGTTGTTGTTGTTGTTGTTGTTGTTGTTGTTGTTGTTGTATTGTTGTTGTTGTTGTCATTGCCATCCTTATGATCTCTATTGTTATTATTATTATTGCTGTTGTTCTTGTTTTTTATTTTTTTGTTTTCGTTGCTGCAATGCTGTTACGTGTTGGTGCTGGGTTTTTTTTTCCTCTAAATAGAATTTGAGAGTATAACTAAAGCAGAATATCGATACATATGTTTTGCTGTTTTGTTGTTTTGTTGTTTTTTTCTGAGAGTGAAAAACTATCATGGAAGTTATCATACTAAGTCACCAAGGGAAGCAATTCTGTCCTGCGGCCTGAGATAAAGGCCTCCGATCGATTATTCCACTTATATATTGCTATACGCTTTTATTTCTTTTCTGTTTTTTTTTCTTAAAATTTGAATGTCGTCTATCTTTTACTTTCCACCAAGATACTTTTTTGGCCCATAGGAAAGCTTTCCTGTATTTGTACTTTTTTGGGGTATTTCATATGGCACCACGAGAACAAGAAATACGACACATTAAGCGTTGATAGTGACGCACAAAAGACCACATCAAGAGAAAAGTGACTTGCAGTAATTAATATGATCGTTACAATCACTTAAAATACAGAATTAAAATTTAAGGATTTTGCGTGCCCTTTTCTCCGCTTCTTATTTTCGGAAATTTTTTTTTGCTGAAACTTTAGTTTTCTATCGAAAATCTGAATTTTCCATGAGTACATATTAAAATAGTACATCATTTATATTGCATTACGAGTTTTTTTCTACATATAATTTTTCCTTTTATGCTACTGTGTATTTTGTAAGAGAATTTCAGGGAAATTGCGAAATCTGCAACTAAAATCTTTTCTTGTTTTGTTTTTTTTTTAATTAAAAAAGAATTTCTTAAAAATTCAAGAAGAATCTGAAGTCCGAAAAAAAAAGTTTTAATACTTCTGTAGCATTGTTTTTGTCTAAACAATACAAAGTTTCAGAGTGATCTTTTTTTTTTCCGGACATATTTTTAGTTTGCGCCTTTCAGTTTTTATTGTTCGTTTTCAAGTACGGCCGCCATTACCATATTCACCAAATGAGCTGAGTAAGGTCTGAGCATGTTTTTTTTTTGTTTTGTTTTGTTTTTAGGTCCGACTAAATATGCATGATTAAAGTTTCTAAAGTTAAGACTTTTTTTAATATTTACAGATTGTAGCATTTTTAGTAGCAGTAATCTTTAAAAATGCTATAACCTATTACAAAACAAAACGTTTTGAGCATAGTATAATCAGATAGCGCGAAAAACAATTAAATATTTCCACAGATCTAAAGGCTTAAATTAAGTAAAAACCCACGGTATCTCTTCTCATTCTACTCTACTGAACTAATCCTACATTGAAATGCAATCTGACGTCATGAAGAGCCGTTACACACAACTATCGGATCTATGCAGTAAACCTTCTTGGGTTGATTCCCTTGAAATTATAGTGCCGTTTGACACGATCCAAATCATAAATTGAAATCTTTTAAATCTGCATTTTTTATTATTATTACTACTACCGCTACCGCTACCGTTACTGCTACTGCTACTGCTACTACTACTGCTACTGCTACTACTACTACTACTACTACTACTACTACTACTACTACTACTACTACTACTACTACTACTACTACTACTACTACTCATACTACTACTACTACTACTACTACTACTACTACTACTACTGCTACTGCTACTACTACTACTACTACTACTACTACTACTACTACTACTACTACTACTACTACTACTACTACTACTACTACTACTACTACTACTACTACTATTTTTCATTCTACCTCCCAGTCGTGACATAGCGTGGAAGCCAGTGCACGATATATAAATGTACTAATTTTGTAGTTTCCAAATTTATTTAAAGATCCTTTTAAATGCTCACACTAGGCTATAAATCAGCGCAAAAAGTGCCTAAAGATACGCTTCCTTGCGCGAATTCAACAGGCCGTATCTCGGAGGAATTCATAGCTGCATTATCTTAATCAGATGAAAAAATTAATAAATAGATTTGGATTTACTAAAATTAGTTAGAAACAGGAACACTGCGTTAGGCAATAATGAGTAAATGTGGGCTTCGATTCCCTGTAACCTTTTTCACCCGTGTCCAAACACTCTCAAGGTTAGCAGTTCTGCCAGAGCTTTGATTATACGCAGAGAATAAATATTTGTTAACAATTTAAAGAAGAATTGTTTCTCACAATTTGATTCTGTGTGAAATAACAACATTGATTATATTATTATCGCCTCTCTAGTTTCAGTAAATCTTATGGAGGCATTATCTTGTCAAGCATTATTAAAAATCATTTTGTGTTGAAATGTGTGTCCCTTTTCAGTTTTAAGGTGAATTATGTCTGAAAATCGGATATGTAACAAACATGTTTCGAAAATCGAGAAATCCTTAAAAAGTAGACCTAGAAGGATGTGTAATGAACTAGACCTCCATCTTGTACCAAACCAAGACTTCCTGCCCAGATTTCTGCTTGCGGTAGGCTCGATACCGATAATGTGAACCAGTTCTAGCTCCCAACGGCAGCAGTGTTCAATTTTCCCTTTGGGCCTCGCTTTTCACTGTTTTCAGTCGATTCTTGTATTCAATTAAAAATACACATTGAGAACGGCTGGTCGTAGAAACTCTTTATATCTTTTCAAGTACCGGTATATCATTGTCTTGATTTTGTTATTGTTGTTTGGTTGTTGTTTTTTAATTGTTTTTCTTCTTTATTGTCTCTTATTTATTTTTTCCCATAATGTAAACCAAATGCTGATTCAGCAAAGAGACCAAGCCTAGGATATGAAGGTGATTTGATCAGTGTGTAACACATTATGAAGCTTAACCAAAAAAAAAATGTACCTAGCACGGTGATTACAACGAAATGACTGCATGGACAACGTTTTAAAAATGGCACCGCCCACAATCTGTCATAGTCCCGCCTCCAGCCATTATCATCCGTTCGCCCCGCCCCTAACCTAGCACAATCAACCCTGCACCTCTCGCCACCTACCCCGGCATTCAATCTGCCTGTGTTGACCAATCAGATGGCCGAAGTCCGGCGTGGCGCCGAAGCTTGTCAAAGAGGGACAAACAAGGGACAAAACTCTGCCATCACTTTGTCGGCAGTCGGCATTAGCGAGTCTTTGGTTTAGTCGCTTGTTACAAAAACAAACCCTTTACTGCCCGCCCTCTGATAAGACTTGTGGACCGAGTGGACTTCTCTTGATTAGCCCAGGGCAAAGTAATCTGGCGAATTAAAAGAGTAAAAGAGAAAATCAAAACCCTGCAACTTCTTCCTCGATCGGTTGCTGTTAAAAATCCACAAGACCCACATCTGGTACTTCACCCAGCATGTATCTCCACAGGGGTTATGTTGGAAACCAAGTACCCGCTATTCTATTTCATATCTTGTGGCTCTTTTTTTTTCTTTTGTCTTGTCTTCACCAGATATGATAGTGGGACTGTTTCGGCCCACATCACGGTACATGATAAAGAGCTATCAGAGTTATCTACCGTCACAATAGTGTCAAGTGTTTCGCTTACAATTAATGCCCAATTACATAACCGAACAGGGGAAAAAATAAAAGAAAACAACGCATCCGACACAGAACCTGACTCGAAGTCGTAAGAAGTGCCGGCTCCCTCTTTCTATCTGTTCCTCCCTTTCTCGCTCTCTCTCTCCCTCCCTCCCCTCTCTCGCCTCTTCCCCCCCCCCCCTCTCTCTCTCTCTCGTTCTCTAAGTATCTTTTTCGCTCTCTGGTCCCCTATCTCTCTATATTTGTCTCGCTCGCTCCCTCCCCCCTCCCCCCCACTCCTCTCTCTCTCTTTCTCTGTCTGTCTGTCTCTTTCTCTCTCTCTCTCTCTCTCTCTCTCTCTCTCTCTCTCTCTCTCTCTCTCTCTCTCTCTCTCTCTCTCTCTCTCTCTCTCTGTCATGCAATAATGGAGTGAAAATACTGTAAGTTACACAAATACAGAGTTATTTGAGATGAACATTTCAAAAGTATCCGTGCTGTTTCGCTCTTCATCTTAGCGTATTCACCGTGTTAGGGATTGTCGATCCACTCAAGGTGGTTGAGCACCTTTCCCGCAAAAAAAAAATATATATATATATATATATATATATATAAAACATGTTCTCCATGGCAAAACAGAAAAAGGCAATGCATCTTTACACATTCTTCTTATACATAAATAATACAAAATGGCATGCCTTTGAATACCTTCAAAACCACAGCCGAAATTCACCAAAATCAGCAGATTTGTATCATTTTTTTCCAAATCTGGTATGCCCCCACCTTAAAACAATACTAAGCGCCCCCACCCCCCTTTTCTTTGAAGTAGCCCTGTATTCGCTGTCTGCCGTGCCAGTAAACGCCAGGTCCGATCTTTTATGCCCACTCACTGCTGTAGGTTTTAGTTACATTCCCAAGTTGTGAGTGTTGGGTGTTGGATCCCTGCCTATCCAATCCTGCCTTGCTTGTCCAAGGTAGGCCCTATTTGAAAGTTGAACCTTGCACACACCTCAGAATGTCCTCGCTAAGAATTTTCTTCAATAAAACTAGCATAAAATCTTCAAAAAAGAGGATTGCGCGGAGGAAAGAAATGTTGATCCATAAGTCTAGGAGATTCGCACCTGAAATCCGTGGTCATCTGATTCCTCATTCATCGCATAGCTCTTGTAATTCAGCAAGAGATGAACTTTGTCGTGTATACAATGGAAGAACACCTTCCTCAGATGGTTCAGCGACAATAATATTATTCTTTGAGAATTGCCGGAGAAAGATGTCTCCATACATAAGAAAGTCCATCCTTAGCTCAATGATAAGAGCAACTTTATTGAAGGAGCGCTGTGGAAACCTTCTTAATCTAAGGTATCACTTTTTAGTAATTCATTTATCGTTTCTTTTGCCATTTAGTCAACATCGCCAAATTTTTCTTTGCCATGTTGGATTGTTCGCTTCTTGTTTTTTTGGGTTTTTTTTGTTTTTGTTTTTGTTGTTTTTTTTGTTTTTTGTTTTTTGTTTTTTTGTTTTTTTTTTTTTTTGTTTTTTTTTTTTGGGGGGGGGGGTTAATGTTGTGGGTTTAGTTGGGTTTTTTTTATTTGTTTGTTCTTGTTGGGTTTGGGTTGTTTTTTGTTTGTTTGTTTGTTTGTTTGTTGGTTTGGGTTTTTTTGTGGCTGGGTTAACAGTTTTTTTTTCAATATTTATTATTTTCATTTGATTTCTTATTTCCACTATCTCTTAAACAAGCGTTAATTCTGAAGATGATAAAGAATGTGATGACTATGAAATGATGAATCACCATCTGCCCTCTTCACGTAATGCTGAAAACTCTCAACCGTTCCCAGTGGTCAACTGCCCTCCAGAGGTTGTCGAGGACGTGAGAACTGGTTGGTCAGGAGCCCTCCCACCAACTGGTCTTAGCCTGCGGTCAACATTCCAGGGACACTAAGACAGAAGTCGCTGACCACCGCCCCTCGTATTGCCCTCTGTAGCCAAGTAACACAGGTTATTTTTAGAAATACGCTCAAGTCCGTCTGAAGATTAGAATGCAACAGTTCGCATTGTTGGTTCATAGTTTGACGTCATGTCATGAAGTTTTGACCTATAACTCAACGATAAGCTTTGTCCGAGACTTAGGGGACGTTAAAGAACTGCCTCCGAACTTGACCATTATGTACCATCATTGTAATGTGCGGAATCGGCTGGAACTTATCATCTGCTGCACTTGAGCTGGATAATAATGTTCCCAAACAAGTTTAGGATAGACTTCATGCTTATTTCTTTTTTCTTGCTCTGTGTTACAGTATTTCGCATTAAAAAAAAAGAAAACAACAAGGAATATGATTGCCAGTATCATGCTAATCTTTGATGAACAAGAAAAAGATAATTTTTGCCAACACAGCTGCCTTGACAACCAGAAACGGACAAGATATCTCTAGTCTAGAAAGGGAGGAATAGTAGGTAGGTAGTGGGTGTTAATGTGGGCGAAGGAGTAAGAGATGGTTTACGTTAATACTAATAGCGGTAAACTCCATCTTATTTTTAAATCTAAGAAAATGGGCACTGGTTGAAAAAAACAAAAACAAAACGAAGCTGAACGACATTTTCCCTGTTTCAGTTTGGGGCTAACTTCTATAGAGGATTTAAGTCAGACCTATGTCGGTGCCCTGTTTGTGCGTGTGTGTTTGCGTGTGCTTCTAATTCTATAGAGTGCTTCTATTGAATGCTCTTTACATGAGTTAAAACAATTTGTGAGCTTTATAAACAACCAATGAAATATTTCAGCCTAGGGAATCTCTTGTCTTTCTCTCTCTTCCTCCTGATGTCATTGGCTGTATACGGAATTTTCTCTATCCTTTCTTGCTGTCGTTTACTACCTTATTGTTCTCTTTAAGGGTTGTGTTTTCGTGAAAGTTTGCGAGGTAAGTTTTTCACAATGGTATAAAAGTGAGAATAAACTTGGTCAGATCAAGAAGTATAGATTTGCATTGCTTTGAAAAGTGTGTTGCTCGTAGCTTTCAGCCGACATTTAGATCTACAAAAGTGAGTTTTTGGTTGTTGTTGTATTTGTTGTTTTTTTTTTTTCGTTGTTTTTGTTTTTGTTTTTTGTTTTGGTTTGTTTTTGTTTTTTGTTTTTTTCATTT
Source organism: Elysia crispata (assembly GCA_033675545.1). Taxonomy (NCBI): domain Eukaryota; kingdom Metazoa; phylum Mollusca; class Gastropoda; family Plakobranchidae; genus Elysia; species Elysia crispata. The sequence continues at coordinate 248,329 of JAWDGP010002774.1, read as the reverse complement.
GACTTATTCTCTAGCACATAGTGTGTTAGAGGAAGATGCTAAAAAATTCGACATTATATGGAATCTGTAAGTAGATACTTGAAGTATAGGGTACTCTTATTTTTTGTTCAAGTCAGTTCACCAATCTGTCGCAGTTCTTCTCGCCCTTGGACGCTCTATATTAGTTAGGTTGGACCAGGATCTACCTATCGGCTTATCAGCGGTTGGCTAGCCGTGGTTCAAGCCTCCAAACCCAGGCAGAACAAGGCGAGGTTCTGATGTGTGCGAGGAAGAGACCGGGCGATACCCAGGTCTAAGTGGCCTCTAAAACAGATATCTTATAGAGCGTTGGAAGATAACTTTGCTGGGGATTCACGGCGCATAAGGCTAGCCAAGTGCCTACTACAGCAATAGAACCAGGACCTCTGGCTCCAGTACTGGACTTGGCTGGTCCATGGAGATTTGGTGACCGCCACCGTGATAAAAAGTCACATACTTCGAGGCCACAAAGCATACGTGAGAGAGAGAGAGAGAGAGAGAGAGAGAGAGAGAGAGAGAGAGAGAGAGAGAGAGAGAGAGAGAGAGTGTGTGTGTGTGTGTGTGGGACGGACAGACAGACAGACAGACAGACAGACAGACAGACAGAGACAGAGACAGAGACAGAGGCAGACAGACTGATAAAGACAGAGCCAGAGAGACAGACATAGAGGGACAGAAAGAGAGAGGCAGAGAGAGAGAGAGAGAGAGAGGGGGGGGGGGGAGGGGGATGGGAAGAGCGGAAATAGTGGAAGTAAAGAATATAGATACAAAGACACACACACAGATATTCACACAAAAAGGTAAAGAAAGAGAGAGAGAGAGAGAGAGAGAGAGAGAGAGAGAGAGAGAGAGAGAGAGAGAGAGAGAGTACAGAAACTATGAGAAAGAGAAATTGAGATAGAGAGAGAAGAAGATAGACAACAGAGAGAGACAGAGAGAGAGAGAGAGAGAGAGAGAGAGAGAGAGAGAGAGAGAGAGAGAGAGAGAGAGAGAGAGAGAGAGAGAGAGAGAGAGAGAGCATTGTTTGCTACCTATGTGACGTAAAGAGCTTGAACTTTATGGAGGGGTACGTTTCGATACCTTGAAATAATGTGATTTATCAACGCAGGACACGTGTTTTTGAGTTGTTCGTCTCATGCGATAGAGCAGAATACATTTTGAATCTATATACAACCCGGCGAAAAGAAGTAAACAAATCTGTGCTTTAGGTCTCGTTATAAAATTATTTTTAACACAGTTAGGCCAGCTTCACTTTGGTGTTGATTTGGGTAATCGCTGAGTATTATTCAGTCCAAATTATGCTAAAAGATTGCATGAAATCATTGATTACTATAACCCTAAAAATGTAAAGGTTAGTTTACTTTGGTGACTTGGCCTCAATCAAGCGTCATGCTGTCTTTATAATCTCTTCTTTTTTGTTCGTATTGTGTCAATATGTTACCAGTTTCATAGGCATTTTAAATAATAGACTTAAGCTTAAATGAGTGTTTGTTTTGTTCTTGTTGTCCAGTGCGATTGCAGGTGATTAGAATTGACGGCCTTTGCTCTTCATTTGGTTGTTATCGATTCTGTTTTTTGTCCTCGCAATCACCTTTCCCTCAAAATCTCAATCTTTCATTGGTTTATTTCTAAGTACTCTCTAAACAGTTGTTTTTTGTTGTTGTTGGTTTTTTTTTGTTTTTTTTTGCTGATCCTTTAAAATACATTTAAAGCGACATTAAATCTTTTATGTGGTTCGGCAGTTGAAACCCCAAATTAATGAGGGCTTGTCCGTGTATTTGTCCGTTCCCTAATTTGTGGTTGAAACCTTCCAAATGATCGAGGAAACGGGGGTTGTACCTTTCCCCTACTTACGTAATTGGGTTGTAAAACCAAAAATCCCAAATCTACGTTTCCCCTACTACTCGTACTATCGAATATTATCGAATACTATCAACTACTCAATACCGAGACGGATCTTTCAACACTAAGCAAACCGTTTAAAATGACGGGGCCGGCCCCGTCAAATTACAATGGATTATATAGAGATTGTGACATCTACTCACGGTGGGCTGCCCGGCCTCTAATACGGTGGCCTAGGTGTAAGCACATTAAACAACCTTTGCTCGTGTAAGTGTTTCGACGTTAGGCTCAATTCGTTCACTTTATTCATTTTAGCGACGACTATCAGCTCGTTAAGATGGCTTCTCCCATTCTCTCAAAATATACTACAAAATTTGGAAATTCAGCCCCATTGACTGAAGGATTTAAATTTATTCTTAATAGGAAAAATTCTGCAACCATAAGCTGGAAATGCGCAAATTGGAAAGAGAAGTGTCCTGCGCGATGTTTGACAGACCACTCTCTAACAACAATTTTCGACTTGAAGTCAACCACAATCATACGCAGCCACCCTGTCACAGTATAGCCAAACAAGATTTGCAAAACCGGTGCAAAAAGAGAAGTCTACATAATACGGATGAAAGACCAGCGAAAGTCATAATTCAGGAATTACAGGCAGATAAAGTAGATATTGTTCCAAGGGAGTACTCCTCTATCAGAAAGGCAATTTATATCGCCAGGCGATCAGTAAAACCAAAGCTCCCGAGAGACATAGATGAGACGATACATGTTTTGGAAGAAGGAAACTTTGATAAGCCAGACGACTTCACTTATGCAACTAAGAACAAAGTCGTGATGATGACATTTGAGAAGAACTATCAATATTTCACCAATGATTCTCCATTATTCGGCGATGGAACTTTCAAGTGCAGTCCTCAATTTTTTTTTACATGCCCATGTTTTACTTTTTGCTGCCAAACAAGAAACAAGAAACATATGAAGTTATGTTGGGATTACTTATAGACGAATGCCAAAAAAGAGGTTTAATCTTCAGTCCATCAAGAATTAATCTGGACTTTGAAAGCCCTACTCATCAGGCCTTCAAAAAAGTGTTCCCTGAAATAGACATCTTTGGATGCAATTTTCACCTCAAACAAGCATGGCTCCGAAAGTGCAACGAATTGGGACTGAAAAAGGACTACGAGGACAAGGAATCAGAAATTCACAAGTGGATGAGAATTTTGTTCGGGATGCCATTCCTCCCTTCTGAACAAGTTATCCCATTTTTCTGCATCGAAGCAACTTGTTTATCTCCTATTGACCCAAGAATTGAAGAACTCAAAGAATACCTACTGAAGAACTATATTGAAAGTCAAAACTTCCCCCCTTCAATGTGGGCTTCACAAGATCTTAGCAGACCACGAACAACTAACTGCTGCGAGAGTTTTCACGCGCATTTCCAGAAGTTTTTCCAGAACTCCAATCCGAACATTTTCACTTTAATAAACAGACTTGGAGATGTGCAACAGTTGACACTCATGAAATTCTCTGCCATCAGCAAAGGAGAAAACGCAAAAACAAGAAAACGTGATAGATGCCAGAGAGAGAGATGGGAGAAAGCCATACAAGAATTCAGAGAAGCCAGAATTTCGAGAGTTGAATATGTAAATAAGATGTCTTATAAGCTGTTTTAAATGGAGTTGAGGGTCCGAGGTTCTGTTTAGCCCTTCTTAGGGCTCCCTCATAATGTTCTTTTTATGACACTCCAAAATGTGTGTATAGTTTTTAGCCACTTTAAAATCTCATCATAAAGACACATTTGTAATGCGGCCACACAATGTTTTGAGATAATTGTGTGATGGTCCCAAGACCATAAAAATGCAGAGGGCAAATGTGCTTAAACAATCGAAAATTCGATTTTGTTTCGACAGTAATCGACTTAGCAATTAATAGGGGAAACGTATACAGATAACCGTTACGTCACCAAAATTGGAAATTTGTAGGGGAAACGTACTGCGCTCGAGGAAACTTAAACTTAAGTGCTAGAATTGGTTATCGAAGATTGGGCTTAGCGCGTATATAGAGAAAATGAAATAAGTAAAAATTAAAACTCCATACGGTAATTTAGGATGCATGATTCTATTGAATTATTAGTACAGGGTAAAGTTTCGTTTTTTTTTTTCATTCAATTTATTCATCCAGTTTTTGTCTTGTCATGCTAAAAAGCTGAGACAAAAACAAACATTAATTGAATTTGAAATTTTGCAAAAATCTTATATCTCCGCTGCTGTCATCTTCCCCACATCCTCTTCATCATTATCAGTTATAGCTGAAGTAGAAGCTGTGTCATCACCATGTTTATAATTATCATTATGGGCATCTACGTTATTGCCATCAGCATCATTATCATCGGCAAACATTATCATCATTATCATTATCATCATCATAATCCCCATCATCATGATAATCATCATCATCATCATCATCACATCATGTTCAACACCATCATCATCGTAATGATTATCATTCTCATTACGATCATAATCTTCATCATCATAATCGTAATCATCATTATCATCATTATCATCATCACCATGATCATGATAATAATCCCCATCATCATGATAATCATCATCATTATTGTCATCACCATCACCATCGTAATCATTATTATCCTCATTACCATCATCCTCTTCATCATCATAATAGTAATCATCATCATCATCATCATCATCATCATCATCATCATCATCATCATCATCATCATCATCATCATTATAACCCCCATCATCATGATAATCATCATCATCATCATCACATAATTTTCATCACCATCATCATCGTTATCACCATCACCATCGCAATCATTATCATCCTCATTACCATCATCATCATCATCATCATCATCATCATCATCATCATCATCATCATCATCATCATTATTATCATCGTCATAATTATTCATTACTTTCATGACTATTCCAGGAGTTGTCATAAATGTCATCACCTCTCTATAACTGTCTTATATTCAACATATTCACCGTTTTTCTTCATTTCAAATAAGTTTGGCATGGAAACATTGAACTTATAAGAAAGAGATTTGAAACTGAATTCAATTGTTTTAAATTATTTTCGGTTCAGCTTTATGGTTTTGGCACTCTTGACGCCTGCCAAACGTTAGAAAAAACAATAACAGCGAAATTTTTTTTCAACTTCATGAACATATTTATTAAACAGAGTCATATCGTTCTAAAAAATAAATCGCATGATTCAGAGCTTTTAAAACACGTGGCTGTAACATCTATGTACACCACCTCTAGGCTCTTCTTTCAAAGCAATGAGATGTTAACACTGGAAAATCATTATCAGAGTTGCGCTACTCTCTTCTTAGAGTAAAGATTTCCCAAGTCGCTAACAGTCGAAAAGCGAGGGTTTCAAATAAACATAAAAAATTATACAAAAATTCCGGTGTTAGAACTAATAATGATTATATGGGCCTGAAGAAAGAGAGAGCTTCGCTTGGTTTTTGTAACAAAGTGATTTTCTTTATCGCTTACAACATACTGTAAGGCCAAAAAGCGGTTGTAAACTACTTTCGCTGAATACTTTATTCTACTACTTCACTATTTTGACAGCATCCCTCAACATCATTCATCTGCAGAAACAGAGTATATGGCAGCTGGGTAAGAGCTTCACCTGAGGATAGAACAGACGAAAATAGTTAATTCAATTTCGACAGCGGTGTTTAGCACAGCAATTTTATTTTGATTTGGTAAAGAGACCATCTTGGGCCTATAATTTTTAAGTGCTTATTAATACCTGTTTGAAAGTTTTCTATTTGTATACCAGCCTTTAATGTTGTGCTTTTCCAAATCATTATTATTATTATTATTATTATTATTATTATTATTATTATTATTATTATTATTATTATTATTATTATTATTATTATTATTATTATTATTATTATTATTATTATTATCATCATTATTATTTCTCTAAATTATATATAGAAACACCAGTCACAAAATTATATTATTAAAAGATATTGAAATACGTTCTCTAAATAATTAATTATCTTTTTCTCGTTTATTCTTTTTTTTTAAGATCACGCATTTAGAAAGTGATATGAAAAAATCACAATATAACTTTTACTAGCGTTTCAATTAGTACTAATCATGATTATGCATATTTCTTGTTAGTTCACGAATTTACAGATTTAACAAAACTCGATTACGCGGGAAAACTGAGGAGTGACAGTGTATTAAAATAGCTTTTATGTGAAGAACAATTAGAAAAAAAAACACAATGACATAGCGAAGGCCCTTTCGTAAACTGGATTTGCAGAGGATTAGCACTATCTCTCGATGGTGCAGATAACATAATAATTGGAGTCACTTGTACAACTGGCAACTCGAAAGTGTGCCTCCAAAATATCTCCGCTCAAGTGGCCTGGTAGTTGTCAGCACTGTTGTTCAAATTAGTAAACAAAATGTTTGAACGAGTTATCAAAGAGTTTTTCACCGTTCTGGCTGTTTTGATGGGTGCAGCGGCAATAATACACTCTGATTGCCAAGGGCTTTTTTTTTTATCTTCGGAGCTCCCGAGTGATTTGTTCAGAATAATTCTTCGGATTGTTATTAATTTCTAAATACTACAAATATCCCAGGGATAAAATAATGTTTTTGAAAGGACTGACTTGAAAGGATATGAATCTCTTGTTTGAAAGCAGGTTTTCTCTCAGTGTTAAGTTAAACTGAATCCATTGCGCATCGAAACAACTGTGAAATGTTTCACTAGTGTCATTTGTGGCGTTAACTGTCATTAGCAGAGTCCCTTTGGATTTATTCTCTCTCTCTCTCTCTCTCTCTCTCTCTCTCTCTCTCTCTCTCTCTCTCTCTCTCTCTCTCTCTCTCTCTCTATATCTATCTATCTATCTATCTACCTATCTCTTTCTCCCTGTCTCTCTCTCTTTCTATCTCTCTAAGTGTCTCTCTCTCTATCTCTCTATTTCTCTCTCTATGTGTCTCTCTCCCTATCTTTCTCTTTCTCTCTCCCTTTTTTCTTTCCCTCTCTATCTTTCTGTTACAGCCTTTTCTTGTTGTTTTTATAGTTGTTTCAGGCAAACGTTTAATATTATGAGCACTAACATCGTATCATACACAATATGACTAATTAAAATGTCAGCTTCGGACAGCTATTCTTAATTCCATGGTTAACGGCACTTTATGTTATGTTCATATCACCACGGTCACTTAGTTGTAAAATGTCTGATAACCTTGAAGTTCCCCTTCCCCTACATCTGGTTAAAAAATTGAGTCCAGTCGTTAATCAAAATACAAGGGGGAAAAGCCTATCCTCCCCTCATTCTATATCTAACGAGCATTTTACGTCATATTCGAGAAAGAAAATAACACAAGATTTCACGAAAAAAAAAAAAAAGAAAAGAAATAGGAGGAATATATGAAAAAAAAATCGGTTCATTAGAGTGGTGCTCTACCCCACTATCTGTGATATAGTGATAAGTCTAAATCTTGCAAGATAACACTTGATTTTCATTCTCAGCACAAGTTTCCTCGGGAAGCTTCACAGATTCTAGAATGCAACAAAACAAAAAATAATTAAGAGAATCTTGATTTGCAGTTTCAGAGGACAATTTAATTCAGGAAAATGAAAGTTAATAATTTGCTGCTAAATATATTGTATATAATTTTCAAGACAACAAAAACCACATCCGTTAAAAGAGTACTTGCTCCACACATCACTGGCCATAATATCAGTGTGTTGAATCACGGTTTACTTGTTGACTCGTCAGTAGCGACCTCCGCCCGACCACTACACAGCCACGATTTCTTCAAATCAATAGATCTTTTGTCCTGAAGTAGTAAGATCTCTTCCTTCTAGGCTCTATAGGCCTATTGATTTGTTAACCTTGATTCTGGAGACATTTATGTCTAGGCACCAGAAGAGCAAATTTTTAGAATAAATTTGACTTGCACGTTAATGACGTAATGACGGAGATAATAAACTAGCTGTTAGGGCTGCTCTACACAGAAGCTCTTCCAAGCGATGACACCGAGGTCGTTGTCCAATCTGAGGCTGGAAGTTCGATACCAGCTCGCAACATCAAAGCTGCATGTGTAGTGATCTAAATAGATTCACATAAAGAAAAATGTTTTCGTCAGAAGTTGGCGTCCTATTTTTTTCGGTCTCAAAATGAATTGCTTAGCTGCGAGAGATGGCAATAATTCTCATTCAGGAATAAACAGTCAACACGCACAGTAAGGGTCTGAGAAGTGGGAAGTGATGAACCAAGAGCCTTATGACTCTTCCATCAACTTTGGATATCTTTGGTTTTAGTGCTGCACGTACATACAGAAACACAGACACAGGTTGGGAAACTTCGCTCAGGCTCAGAGTGTCATCTTGTTGGTTACTCAGTTGCTCGGTTCCTTCCCTGTCGGTGTGTGATACAAGCGCCTAGTAGTGA
>JAWDGP010002774.1:212500-235000 GCA_033675545.1 Elysia crispata | reverse complement strand
ATTCATTCACCGAACACCAAACATGGCGGGCACTACAGAAGACAGTGTCTCGCTTTTACTTTATGTGTGTTAATTTTAAGAAAACTTCAAATCATGCAAGATAGTTCAATTAAACCAAAAGGTTTGCTCAAGAGGACACCGAATGTCTATCAAAGTCAAGGAAAAGGATGACGACTCAAAAGTACAGAAACAAGCCATGAATGTTATAGATCTAGACCTAGTTTTCAAATTTCCAAGGAAAAAATGTATAAATTGTTTGATGATTGTAATACTATTATAATCCAATACAATTCATTACAAGAAGCATTATTGCCGCCTCTCCAGGGCAAGAATCTCACGTCTGTCGAAGTTTGGATCGATCTTATCACTGACCGCCATGTCTAATCTGAATTAGAATGATTCTAAACCCCCAAGAAGATGGTCGCGCCGATTTAAATTGTTTGTTTTAGCCCCAGTGGCCAGATTTTCTCCCTGACTGCTGTTATCCTGCCACAGTGACAGTTTAATTCTCATTGCGTGGCTGTTTGCTTCGACCTGATTGGAAAACGTGGCTAGTTTGTATAACAGTATATAAACTTCTTTTTATTCCTTTTTTCTTTTCTTTTATTTAGAAAGAGGCTTTCTACAAACTTTTAAAATCTATCGAAAATTGATGAATCAAAAAAATATAAGTAATCTTTGAAAATCACCACTTTTTTTTTTCAACACTTGGAACTTCTTTTTATTAATCTTTAGCTTAAGACGACACTTTCTATTAGCCAAGAACTCAAGCATTTAAAACATATTTGATATGGATTTAAACTTGCTTACCAAGCTTTGTGTTTGGGAATGTTGACTTGCCTTATAAAAACTACAAAAGCATTAATATTTCATGACTGTATTACTAGTTGAGCAGCTTTCTTTATTGTTGTTTTTCAACAAATTTTCTGCTTTCTTCACTTGGATCTGCATGGGTAGAGATCGGAGAATTTTGTTTTTCATGTGCAGTACATTTATAGTTGCAGCATACCCTTCCCTTCATAACTTTACACTCATAGACTAATTTTTTAAAGTAAAATTTCAACCTTGTGGCAACGGATAAATGTTTCATTACAAGTTATGTAAATGAGATCAAAGCAGATAGTCGAACAATTTTCGCTCTGCTGCCATGATTGTAATTTAGCCCAGTCTAACCTCCACGTTCTCTTGTTTGAAGATATACTGGCTGGATGTTCAAGTGTCCACCCTACCAAGCGCTCGTTATGAACTTATCGTCCAGACCACTATCTGGACATCCGCTTCTACTATCCTGGTCAGAGATGTTCTAATCGCTAATTGCACTCCTTGGGTGGATTAGAGGAGCAAGCTGTCAGTGATAGCTGTTGCACTGGCATGTCAACATGGGATTTGGCTGCTTTTTTTTCTCTGTTTTGTTTTTTCAAACTTTTAGACTCTTGTCTTTTGCTTTTACGTCCAAACTTTCTCTCTCTCTCTCTCTCTCTCTCTCTCTCTCTCTCTCTCTCTCTCTCTCTCTCTCTCTCTCTCTCTCTCTCTATCTCTCTATCTATCTATCTCTCTCTCTCTCTCTCTCTCTCTCTCTCTCTTGCCCCCCCCCCCCCCTTGTTCTCCTTGAACAGAAAAGAAATGCTAGATCTAGCATGGCGAACGACTTGTTGCCTTCTCCGCTGCCCCTCCTTGTTTTGGCCTAACTAAGACCAACTGAACCTAAACAGTTCTCTTCTGTTTGCCAGATAGGATAAGCTGTTTTGCTTAGCAATACTGACTTGCCAACGTCTACCCTACACGAAAAGGATGAACGAATGAAAGTTTTCTTGCGGCCAAAGAAAATTTGTACTGTTTTTTTTGTGTGTTTGTCTGCGTGTTGTTTAGAAAACTTGTGTATGATCGACATGGATCAAGGAATTGATTGGTCAAGGAGGTGTTTACAGGAAGGCGACAGGGGTTGTTTAGCGAACATTTTGAGTTAACTATAGTCAAAAAATTTTTTTCAAGTACAAAACAGAGCACTTCACTAAAAAGAAAACTATATGTCCGGATTGTGTTATGCGCGGCCACATGGACGCGTGAATTTCACACAGCAAGTCGATATTGCAAAACGTTAAGAAAAAAAAATTCACGAATGATTAAAAAAAGTAGGAAATGTAACGGACAGAAGTAATAAAGTCACATTGCTTCATGATTTAAGAATTTCACTTATGTCACACAAAGGTTATAAAAATGTGTAATTCAGCAAAAAAAAAACCCCACATTTTCCTTCTTTGATAAAGGATGTGACAAACTTTTCAAAGTTAAATCTTTTTCCTAAAAGAGTCAGATAATACTTTAATGCAACCTAACATCACCAAATCATTTGTAGAGCACTCAACATCACCGAAACATTTGTAGACCACTTCAGATCACCGATGAAGCAAAGAACAACGTAGATATGAGTTGTTCTTTATTTAAAAAGGCTTTTTTTTAATTATGTATAGAGAGGGAAAAGACAGTATTGCAGAAATAGACCACTTCACATCACCGAACCATTTTTAGACCACTTCACATCACCAAACCATTTTTAGACCACTTGACATCACCGAATCATTTGTAGACCACTTCACATCACCAAATCATTTTGTAGACCACTTGACATCACCGAATCATTTTGTCGACCACTTCACATCACCAAATCATTTTGTCGACCACTTCACATCACCAAATCATTTTGTAGACCACTTGACATCACCAAATCATTTTGTAGACCACTTGACATCACCAAATCATTTTGTAGACCACTTGACATCACCGAATCATTTGTAGACGACTTCACATCACCAAATTATTTTGTAGACCACTTCACATCACCAAATCATTTTGTAGACCACTTGACATCACCGAATCATTTGTAGACAACTTCACATCACCGAATCATTTTGTAGACCACTTGACATCACCAAATCATTTTGTAGACCACTTGACATCACCAAATCATTTTGTAGACCACTTGACATCACCGAATCATTTGTAGACGACTTCACATCACCAAATCATTTTGTAGACCACTTGACATCACCAAATCATTTTGTAGACCACTTGACATCACCAAATCATTTTGTAGACCACTTGACATCACCAAATCATTTTGTAAACCACTTGACATCACCGAATCATTTTGTAGACCACTTGACATCACCGAATCATTTTGTAGACCACTTGACATCACCGAACCATTTGTTCCCAAACAAAAGATGGTACACGTTAGTCACGGAACTCATTGAAGTAACGAAAATGTTCATTTCTTTACTTTTTTGCTGTTTGTTGTTGTGGTTGTTCTTACGCTGTTGTTGCTGCTGATGTGATTTTTTTTTTAAACCTGTAATTGTTGTTTTGATCACTGCTGTTTCTTTCTTGGCTACTTTGTTCTAAATTTAATCTCAATTTTTTTTCCGCGCGGTTGTAAAAATTCCTGCTAATTTTTTTTTATCAATCATAATGACAATATTACGACACATAACATGTACCATCAGCAAATGAAAGAGAGATCATTTTTCCAATCATTAAGCAAAGATTGCTTAATTGCTTATTGGTTATTGTTATCTACTTTTTGAGGATATTCGCTTTGGTTCAGCTATATCGATTTGTTCAGGAAATTGAAACATTTAAAGCTTCATTGGTGTATTGATTTTGGTTCAAATGAGAGTACAATTCTTTAAACCTCCTCAGAATATAGGAAAGTAACGTACAGATTCTCTCCCGCAGATTTGGCTAATATGCATCAATGGCTCTGTCTCAAAACCTCAAAACACGAGAAGATAGTTATTTCCATTCCATTCATTTTCTGTTTCTTTCACGCCGACTTACTTTTTATTTCTTATGCTTTTGTTGATGTTGTTTTTGTTTTTTTTTTCCCTAAATTTTAACCCCTGAACTAAAGTTGTTGGTAACTGAAAGGATCGATATGCGTAATAAAACATGAAAAATCTGAAAGGACGCGGCAACTGATGAACCCAGAAGTTCACTTACCTAGGAAAGGCCGAGTTGAGGGCAGGATACATGCTCTGGGCGCCCGAGTCTGCGCCGTAAGTCTGGTGAGGCCACTGCATGGGCGTGGTCTGGCCATAGAGCCCGGGGGCGGAGCAACCGTGGTGAGGGGAAGGGGGCATGCCGTATCCAGGGGGCGTGGCCACGCCAGGCTGTTGGTGGTGGTACCATTTCACGAACGGGTTGTTCATGCTCTGTCGCAGCAACGCCTCATCCAGACGATACGCCCTGCATGCAGTGAGACAAAGCTTGGCTGTTATTTCACTAGTGTCTAATAATAGTTTATCCATTGCCGTTAGATCTGAAACCTTTTTTGTACATCAAAATATCAACTAAATTGCGAATGGAATCTTATTTCTCATATGAGACTTTAATGAGAAACTTGCAAAATGTTAATAATAACAATAAGAAGGAGAAGAACAAGAAGAACAAGAACAAGAACGAAAAGAAGAAGAAGGAAGAGGAGGAGGAGGAGAGGGAGAAGAAGAAGACGAAGAAGAAGAAGAAGAAGAAGAAGAAGAAGAAGAAGAAGAAGAAGAAGAAGAAGAAGAAGAAGAAGAAGAAGAAGAAGAAGAAGAAGAAGAAGAAGAAGAAGAAGAAGAAGAAGAAGAAGAAGAAGAAAAAGAAGAAGAAGGAGAAGGAGAAGGAGGAGAAGGAGAAAGAGGAGGAGGAGAAGGAGAAGAAGAAGAAGAAGAAGAAGAAGAAGAAGAAGAAGAAGAAGAACAAGAACAAGAAGAAGAAGAAGAAGAAGAAGAAGAAGAAGAAGAAGAAGAAGAAGAAAAAGAAGAAGAAGAAGAAGAAGAAGAAGAAGAAGAAGAAGAAGAAGAAGAAGAAGAAGAAGAAGAAGAAGAAGAAGAAGAAGAAGAAGAAGAAGAAGAAGAAGAAGAAGAAGAAGAAGAAGAAGAAGAAGAAGAAGAAGAAGAAGAAGAAGAAGAAGAAGAAGAAGAAGAAGAAGAAGAAGAAGAAGAAGAAGAAGAAGAAGAAGAATCATGAATTTCTTTTATATCAAATATGTGAAAATCTGAATGAATAGAATAAGAATTTCACACAATCCCTCACAACACACAACAATACCCTTACCCTTTTCCAGGGCAAATTCGTTTCAATAAATGTCTGCTTCTTTGTATTCATGTAACGACGGCTCGCAGTAGTTGATCATAAGAAATGGAGGAAAGTTGGGTGGGTTTTTTTTTTGTTTTTGTTTTTGTTTTTGTTTTGTTTTTTTGGGGGGAGGGGGGGGGGGGGGTCTTTCTTTTGATAAATTATATTTGTTTCCATCACATCATCCAGACTTCGGCTGTTTAACAGCAATTAAATATGTACCTCGTTTTCTTCATCACCAGATCGCAACTACTTAAAAAAAAGCAAGAAAACTTATTTATTGTACCTTCTCTCCGCCTCTGTATACGGCGAATAGATAGAACTTAAAGCTGCAGGGTTCAAGGCCATTCCAGAGGTCAAGGTCGGTGCCGGGGGTTGAAGATAACCGTTGGGCATGTGATAGAGGCCGAGGTCACACTCCTTCTTCCTGCCCCTGCGTCTGGAGCGGCGGCGCTGCCTGAAATCGCCCCTGATGAAGTCCTGGATATTGGCTGGATGGATGGCCCAGTAGTTCCCCTTGCCGTCTTCGCACCGCCCAGCCTGGAATACAGAAACATATAAATTATTACCGCTTTTAATAAAACGCAGTTACAGCTGCAGCCCCTGCTAGTAGAGCGTAAGACTGATAAAAATGATTAGAGGTTTGCTCTCTGCTTGGGTCATTTCTCGGTAGGGTTGGATCAAATCTAATTATTACCTATCCATGTTTTATAGGAATCTTTGGAAACTTAGGAGATGTAAAACTAAAGAGAACACTAGGATCACAATGATTACAGTGATATGATATATACTCCGAAGGATAGCCAAAATCTGAAACTTAGAAACCGTGAATTACAATAAAATCTTAAATCTTTATTTTTATTTTTATTCTTTTTAAGAACACAGTCTGGTGGTTTTCTTTACAAAGTGCTTAGATTTAAATATAACTAAAACGGCATATTCATGGGCATTATAGGCCTAACCCTTTGTTGAATTTAAGGGCAAATCAGGTTTTCCTGGAGTCCATATGATACCCTATGAACCCAAGTAAAAACATTTCTCTTTTTTCTTCTAATGTAAACTCAGGCCCTACCTTTTATTTTAAATATACAGTGCACGAAAAACAGTTCATAAGTTTTCAAATGACATTATTTTACACACACACAAAAGTATAGTCGTTGTCCCCCCCCCCCTTCCTCCCCTCCTACCACTCACCCACCTAAAAAATTAGAATAAAATAGATATTTACATTGAAGATTTTATATTTAAAGCAATGTGCATGACCTTGCGTTGAGCTCAGAATAATATTTTGAAGGATATTGCACATAATTATGACATCTCTGGATTTTTTTTTTCCAAGGATTTATGAAGTGAATCACTTTCGTCTTGATTGTAGAACATCTATGAAATGCAACCTGAAGCCTCAGATTCGGGATAAAATAACTAACTACGGACGTTTAAATTAAGATTTTAACAATCCGCCCTGAAAGCTTTAAGAAGAACAAAATTAGATAAAAAAATTACTATTATTATTTTAATTGATATGGGTTTTATTTTCTCAAGAGATGAACGCGTCTTCCCGTCTTTCTCTCTCTCTCTCTCTCTCTCTCTCTCTCTCTCTCTCTCTCTCTCTCTCTCTCTCTCTCTCTCTCTCTCTCTCTCTCTCTCTCAAGCTAACTGTGAGTGGCAGCGGTTAGCCTGTCAGCCTCGTACTCCAGGGAGCTTGGAGTTCAAGCATCTACGGAGAATATTCTGTATTATTTACCTTGATCACCTGTTACAAATAGGGGAAAACAGCTAATTCTGTACATTAAAGATCCTTTCGAATGTTTTTTGTAAGGCTATGAATTCCCACATACAGCACAATAGATGTGCGTTGACTTGCCGGAATAACAATACTTAGCTCATTTTGCAACATCCAAATATGGTTTAAACATGTAATAGATAAGTAGCTATAGATTTCCGCAAGATGTGCACTTTTTGTGGGAACTCATAGCCTTCTAATAAACGTTAAAGATGGTCTTTAATATAATAGATTAGGAAAATTAAGAATTAGCTGGTTTTCAATACTTCCAGCTGATCATTTTATTTTTAACTGCCTGTAAACGAAGGTTTTAAAAGATAATTATGTTAACAGAAGAGAACTACATTGAAGAAATACGATCTTCACAAAATAACACACTAACATCTCCATAGTCATACAACTACACAATAGAAAAGCAAACTGCAACAATGAGCAAGTAGGGAAGAGTACTGCAATAAAGAAAAGCAAATTTTACAGCCATAATAGCTCATCCAGAGCCATGCAACTGCATAAGAAAAGCAAAATTTACAATAATAATAGATCTCCTCCACAGCTACTCAGTTTTAAAACATATAGAACCTTGAGACATTGGAATTCTTCTAACGTTGTCATGAAGACATTCTTTAAATGAAGGAGAGATCTCAAGCAAAAAAGTAAACTGATTTTGGGTGCAATCTTTTAAGCAGCCCTCTTTTCAGTTTTTCTCCACTGAGACTATAATGTGGTACTGATGACGCATTACAGATACAATGTAGTCCTCGACCTGATGTGGAGAAAGAGTGCCCTTCAATACAGAGTAAAAGCGCGCAACGACTCAGAAAACATTACGCAGCAAAAAAATTTTAAGGCCCCAGGTTTTTGAAAATTTATTGAGCCACCGTATCCTAGATTGTTAAAGCTTATAATCATTCTAGATCTAGTCGTAATCTGTATAACTCATGCAAAATAAATTAAGAGTGGCAAATTAATAAAATGGTTTAATTTCAATGTTCCTACTATTCCTTGTTGATAAGTAATGGATCTGGACGATAACTTAGATACAAAAGAGTACAGAAGTACGTAACGCGTACAAAAGAAGCAGAAGTGATGTTTACATTCGCAACCGCCGCTGCGGAAGAAAAGGCGCCGATGACAGCTGTTCTTTAAATACTGACCAGTCTTTCTTGCACAGAACAGCATGTTTTCCATGACGCTTTTGTCTTTATACTGGAAGAGGTCAAATTTCATTTCATTTTTAACTTTTTCAGTTTTTCACCCCATTAAACAAAATGAGATTTTTTTTTCTAAATATTTGTAGTTTAAAAAGTAAGTAATTTGTCTTAAAATAGTCATTCGATTTGAAAATTGGAAAACACTGAGAAGAGCCTTTTAAATGTTATTTGATCATCATTATAAATTTGGCAATAAAAATTGATGAAATTAATTTACAACAACTATAATGAATTTTCAAATGCACTTTTCCCCTTAATTAAAAAAAAATTCTTTATTATTTTTTCTAAGCGCCGCGTTGGACGTTGATCTTGGCTGATCAAAGTTCAGTAAACTTCATCATTGTACATTGAGTGGTTTTTAAGGAGATAGCGCAGAAAAAAATTTAAGCTGCCTATTATAATATACAAGCTTGTTTTCCCGTTTCAAAGAACAGGTGGGGAAGACAATTACATTGAATGAATACAAGTTTCACAAAAATAACAGACTTATATCCTCCAGAGCTATTCAACTGTACTGAAGAAAAGCAAACTTAACAATAATAACAGGTATCTATCTCTTCCACGGCCACACGTAGCAGTTTTAAAATGTCTATAGAACCTTGAGCCATTGAATGCTTCCAACTTTGTCATGAAGACACCCATTAAATGAATGAGGGATCCCCAGCAAAAAGTTAAACTAAGTTTCGGAGCAATCTTTTAAGCAGCTAGCTCTCTTTTTTGTTCATCTCTCCACTGAGACCATAATTTGGTGCCAATTTGGACCCATTACAGATATAACGTAGTACTCAACCTGATGTGACGAAAAAGTTCTCTCAAAGACAAAGTAAAAAACGTGCAACTGCTCAGACATATTACAGAGGGAAAAAAATTAAGTTACCCCGGATTATTTAAATTTATGGGGCTTCCTTGGATTGCTAAAGCTTAAACATGTAATTATTCTAGATCTAGTCACAATTTGTATATCTCATGCGAGAAAAATTTAGAGTGGCAAGTTAACAAAGAGGATTAACTTGAATGTTTCTACTTTTCCTTTTATTTAGTCATTCTGGTTGATACTCTAGTTATAAAACAGTATAGAAGTACCAAGGCGTGCAAAAGAAGCGGAAGTGGTGATTACATTCGCACCGTCGTTCCGAAGAAAAACGCGGCAATGACAGTCGTTCTAAAAATACTGATCTTCCAACTCGCCACCCCTAATTATAATCTCTCCAACTACTTAACCAACTATGAATTATGGAATGAGAACTTTCTTTTTTAATGATGCTTTTGTCTTTACGCTGGAGTAGGTCAAATTTCATTTTATTTTTTAATTTCTTCAGTTTTTTTACTCCATTAAAGTAAAATAACATGTTTAATTTCAAATCTTTATATCTAAAAAATAGTAAACATTTTGTTTCGTAAGCGACATCCGCTTTGAAAATTGTTAACCACTGAGAACAGCTTTTTAAATGTAATATGGTTCGTCAAAGCAAACTTTACAAATTTTCATTAATTATCACAATAAAATTATAATGAACTTTCAAAAGCATTCGTTTAGCCTAAATCCAAAATTTTTATTTTATTTATTTTTTAATCGCATGGGACACTGACCTTGGCAGATCAAAATGCTATAAACTTCATTATACATAAAGTGGTTTTGGAGGAGAAAGAATTCGAAATTGCCATTGATAAATATAGATATATTACCCCTATTGTTACGAGCACTTTTTAATTATTTCATTTTATTGCATACACGCGTTTATAAATGGGTAACTCTAAGCGGTATTTTTACGATCCTATGATAGAACTAGCGAACTTACTTGCACTATTTAAAAAAAGTGCCTTCATGTATTATGATTTTGAAAAACTGAAAGAAGCTGGTCGAACTAAAACATAAGAATCATAATGTACACATATCTAAAAGTAATTAACTCTTCATTATTATCATAATTTTATTGATTGTCTCGGAACTTCTTTTCCTTTGAGTGAAAGCAAAATTCTCATTCCATAATTCATAGTTTAAAGTTGTTGGAAAGGTTATAATTACATAGACTTAATCATGATGAAAACTTTACCTCTTACAGTGTAGGAATTAACTTTTTACGGTTTTTAAATACATTTTACACGTAGGGCCCAATCAGAACACTTCAAAATTATTTCGTTAACTGCTGAGTCTTCAGGATGGAACTCATCTACAAAAATTATTTTAGAGGAATTTCATTCTGAATTATAATTACTCTTTCTTTTTCTATAATAATATAACTATTTTCACTTTTTCTCCTCCTCCTCCTCTTACTACTACTACTACTACTACTACTACTACTACTACTACTACTACTACTACTACTACTACTACTACTACTACTACTACTACTACTACTACTACTACTACTACTACTACTACTACTACTACTACTACTACTACTACTACTACTGCTACTTCTTCTACTACTTCTATTACTACTTCTACTAGTACTACTTCTACTACTCTATTACTACTACTCCTACTATTACTACTACTACTACTACTACTACTACTACTACTACTACTACTACTACTACTACTACTACTACTACTACTACTACTACTACTACCACTACTACTATTGACTCTATTTTCAAGACTCACACGTCTCTTACGAATAGCATTAACAGTGGTACCATTTAATTTATTTTCTACAATAAAATCAACATTGTTATATTATCATCATTACTATGATAATTATTTTTATTGTTGTTGTTACTATTGTTGTTATATTATTAGTATTATTTTATTATTATTATTATTATTATTATTATTATTATTATTATCATCATCATCATCATCATCATCATCATCATCATCATCATCATCATCATCATCATCATCATCATCATTATTATTATTATTATTACTATTATTATTATTACTATTATTATTATTATTATTATTATTATTATTATTATTATTATTATTATTATTATTATTATTATTATTATTATTATATTGTAGTAGTAGTAGTAGTAGTAGTAGTAGTAGTAGTAGTAGTAGTAGTAGTAGTAGTAGTAGTAGTAGTAGTAGTAGTAGTAGTAGTAGTAGTAGTAGTAGTAGTAGTAGTAGTAGTAGTAGTAGTAGTAGTAGTAGTAGTAGTAGTAGTAGTAGTAGTAGTAGTAGTAGTAATAGTATCATGTTCATTTCAGAATTAAGAAGCGATTAAGGCGATTACCCACGTTAAACCTATATGTGTGTGTGGATGTATGAAAAAAGAAAAAAGAAAAGAAAACCGAGAGAGGGTAGAGCGGGTGCTGTGGTTGCTGCATGCATGAGCCCTAAGATCTGTAACGTCCTATCGCGCAGGCTTGAGCCAATGAGTAATCCATGCATTGTTCCTGTACATGCTTTAGTTCATAAACATCATATTGGACGGACACACTGCATCTGACGAAAACTTTGTAAATGATTTATTTTCTTCCTGAATTATTCGGAGTGACATAAGACATTGCATGCACAGCTAATTTTTTTTCTTTTTTATAAATTTTGTTGGGGTTTTTTTTTGTTTTGTTTTTGTTTGTTTTTTGTTGTTGTTTTTTTTACTTTTTAAACATGCTTGAACAATTTCAAAGTTCAATTTTTATTCACTTTCCGCTTTTTCTCAACGGGATGGAAAGAACCTGAAAACGGAGTAAAAGCCAATTAAATCTAGAGTATTGTCAGATGTCTTTTGGGTTTTTTTTCCCTTTATCATTGGTTAACTGTTCCCGTTAGGATGCTCGGAACATAAATTTGCATATTTATTTGGTTTTGTCAGGGATTTATTTTTTAAATTGTGTGGTTTTTTTTGGTTTTTTTTTTCTCAGTTTGTTTTTCCTTCCTTTTTTTGTACCTTTAATATCAAAGTGAAAATAAGGAAATGTGTTCGTTAAGAATATTTGCTTTACTAGACACACTTCGAAATACAGCGAGCAGGTTTGTCATTATCTGTATCATTATCTGTATTATTATTATTATTATTATTATTATTATTATTATTATTATTATTATTATTATTATTATTATTATTATTATTATTATTATTAAATAGAAAAATATATAGATAGGAGAGAAATTATCACATTGTTATTTTAACAATCTTATATCAAACAATGCGTCTACAAATTATCAAATAAGTATTTCTAACACACAGACACACACAAAAATGATAATATAAAATGATTGTAACCTTAATCGGTGGTGTCTAGTCCCTTGTAAGTTTCGAGCACTGTCCTTACCTTGATGAAGCAATCATTGAGACTGAGGTTGTGTCTCACACTGTTGCGCCAACCCTGTCCTTTGTTCTTGTAGAACGGGTAGTGCTTCTCTATCCAGTGGTAGATGGAGCCCAGATTCAGTCTCCTCTGGTCTGACTCGAGGATAGCCTTGGCGATCAGAGCTATGTACGACATAGTTGGCTTCGCCTCCCCTGTCTCCTCAGAACTCGGAGGTTTTTGAGGATCAGTCGGTGAGCCATTGCTACTGATCTCTCCAAGTTCATCTTTGGTGCTGGATGGTGCATTCTCCTGGCTCTTCGACAAGCTGCTCTGGGAGTTTTCTGGAGGGTTTTTGAAAGTTTGAGGTAACCCCGGCTGAGTAGAGTTGTTGAAGCTTTCCCGTTTTGCTATTGTATTTTGTTGAGACTCCGCCGCTGGCTTTGAAAAAAGTGATTGTGATTTGGGTGGGATGTTGGTTTTTGATGACACTGTTGGTTTTACATCTGGACAATTAGGAACAGTAACTGGTATGTCCACTGACTGGGAGAGAGAGTGTACATTAGAATCGAAAGATTCTTTGCTATAGCTGGAGACTGAGGGGTTAGGATGGCCAGAACCCTCTAGTTTAACAGTTCCGTATAAATCTGTCACAGCAGAACTACCGGAGTAGGTGTCTTGGTGCAGCTCTGTTTGGACGAGGGTCGGCTTGGGCTCCTGAGGGTCGCTCTGGTGCTGCTGGCTCTGGTGAGCATTGTGGAGAGGATGATGATGATGGTGGTGGTGGTGCTGAAACTGATTTTGACCGATGAGAGAAGCTGACAGCTCAGTGTGTGGCAAGGCTGTCGCCCCTGAAGGATTTACACTTCCACCGGTGGAGGGAATATGGGTGTCACTGGAGAAGGAGTTCTCTAGTTGTAAGCTGTTATAGGAGAATGGTTCTCCTTGTTTGAGGCTAGAGGTCATGGTCATTAAGCTCGGAGTGCTGTAGTCGCTCATATCCATCTGGCGGCTGGACGCCATTTTGTAATAATTAACGCCTCCACCAAAGTTCTGCATAAAATTTGGAGATGGGTGTCTGAAAAAGGATGTTTCCACATAAGAAGGTGGATCCCTACATCCATATCCAGGCATACCTTGTGGATATGATGTCGGAGGACTAATGTATGATTGGTAAAAACTACTCGCATCGCTGCTCGAACCCGGTGAGGAGCCTGTGTGGCTCGCTTTGAACGGCCCTGACTCGAAGCTGGACGGATTTCCGTAGATGGAATTTTGAAAAGCTGTGGCATCAAAATTAGAGGATTGCATTGCTGATTGAGCAATTTCATACATTTTTATATTTCATCAGATGGATAGACTTCAAACATGCAGATAAACCTAATGTTTATGATCTACGGCCACCGTGTGTTATGGCAAAACCTTCTCGAAAAGGGTCAAAAAGTGTGGGAAAACAAAAGTCTTGGACTGCATCACAACAAAGTTTTCGTGTTTTTTTTAGCAACAACGGGATATCCGAAACGAACTAACACCAGAGACCTGTAACCTGTGACGGTGGGGCAAGTTGCCTGCAGAGGTTTGGGCAGGCTTCGGTCCAGATTGCAACTGCAGCAGCTGTATTTCAAAAGGGTGGGCAAACCAGCTCAAACACGAGTATCGTGCGTTACAAATACCCAAAACAAGCTGGAGCCTTCTTAATCCTCAGATTGGCAAGAGCTCCTGCACCCGAACCCAAAACCAGAGGCTTGTGATAACAACTAGGGATAGGACCCAACTGAAAGAACTGATTGGTCGTCGTTATCTTGTAGTCCCCTATTGGTCGACTGAACTTCTGCTATCAGGTTATCACACTTGAATGGGCGGAGCAAACTCAGGGAGGGAAGACTGTCAACAATCTAAGTAAAGAAGGCCATACTTTTATTCTGAAACGTCGCAAGGTTTGTAGGAACTGCGTAAAAATAGTTGAAATAAAAATAATAGTCACAATAATCTTAAGGTGAAATTTAGGACTAAAATAGTTGGATCCATGACCGAAGACAGAAACGAAGCTTGTTGCTTTTTATTTTGTTTTTTGTTTTTGTTGTTGTTGTTGTTGTTTTTTTCCTTAATTCAAACTACTCATTTATAGGAAGGTACCAATTTTATTTTGAGAAACAAACTTTTGAGTTTCTTGTTGTTAACATATAGCAAATTCAGCTTTCTTCTGTCCGTCATTGAACAAACACGTTTTTAAATCGATTTACATTACATAAAAATATCATTTGCTACAAAAATACCAAATAACCTTCGCGATTGCGAGGAAAGGAAATATGGCCACAAGATCTGAGAAGGTGGCGAGGCCTAGATCTAGATCTAGACTGTGTCAAGAGTTTCCAGGTTGAAGACACAATCTGGAGTGGAGCGGGGAGCTGTCCCTTTCCTCACACACAGGAGAGTTCAAGTACTGTTTAGCAATACAAGAAGAGGAGTTGGTGACAACAGCCTCATTATCTTACATTAGCTGTTCTGCAGCCCGAAAGCCGCGGCTACTCTGTGGAAAGACGCCGCTTTTCGGCTAAGACGTCATCAAAGCGGAGAAAGTTAAATAGAGCTCTTCAGAGCATTAAAACAAAGAAATGGGTGTTTGTCTCGAATGTATCGAACTTGTGGGCCGTCCAGGATATTGGATCGCTTCGATTGTTTTTTTGTCTGATTTCCACACAGATCTGTTAATCACAAGAAGTTTGCTCTGAGAAGCTTGTTGTGTTTTATTAAAAAAAGGGTGAACGTTTCGTCCTTAATTGTGGGAGGAATAACTTGTGGGTTTGGACATTACCATCGCGGTGTATTTATAAGATCATTCATTTTGTAATAGTCATTTTCCTTTTCCAAGACTTTTATTTAGAATGACCAAATAATGATCCTCTCTCTCTCTCTCTCTCTCTCTCTCTCTCTCTCTCTCTCTCTCTCTCTCTCTCTCTCTTTTTTTTCTCTCTCTCTCTCCCTTCCTCTCTCTCTCTATTTCTTTCTCTCTCTTTGCTCTCTCTTACACACATACACGTCTTTGTTTTCATATCCTTTTATCTTGCTCGCGACACAATTCTCCGTCTGTCTAATTCTCTTGTTCTTACGTCCACTCGGTCTCTTTGTCTGTATTTACCTCTCTCTCTCTCTCTCTCTCTCTCTCTCTCTCTCTCTCTCTCTCTCTCTCTCTCTCTCTCTCTCTCTCTCTCTCTCTCTCTCTCTCTCTCTCTCTCACTCTCTCTCTCTTTATTTATCTATCTATCTCTTTCTGTGCAATCTCAGTTTCTTCGTTGAGCAGCCACCCTCGACTTTGCCCAGCTAAAATACCTCAATCTTCACCTTTATTCCGTTCCGCATCGATTCGTATTGGCTCTTTTTAAAACTTTATTAACAGCTACAGCTTTTGAAAAGAGACCTGAATTAAGAGCCACATCTAAAATTTGACCAAGCAAAAATAGACTGCTCTCAAAACTTTTCGGCTCTAAATCTCTATGTTTGTATAGGTTATCTTCCGCCACGAGTCTGTCGCGTGCAACCGACACCAGCATATTTATATTTTGTTTTCTAACAGATAACGTACCCGGGTCATACGCAATTATCAATTAATCTTATTAATCTGCTCAGTCTTGTTCTGATATTGGGTTAGGCTTAAGCCTCACCATAGGCCTAGCTAACCCGGCTTGCTGCTGTGTCCCGCTTCACGGCTCATAGCTCTACTCTCTCGTGCCGATACACAAACACAGTGACTGTGGTGCTCAGGTCTGGTAGTGCCGTGTTGTAACAGGAGAATAAATTACATTATAAGATAAAGATAGGTATGTAATGAGCCACAAGTTTTATACCAGTCTGACAAATAGCTTGCTGTAGTTAGCTGCATACAATGATAAAAAAAAAACTAAGTCGCACGCCAAGCTTACACCAAGAGAAACAAGTCCCCTGTTTCACCTGAGCTCCAAAGCCATCACTCGACCTAGTGATTATCATTGCTTATGCAAATAAACAAAAATAAAAGAAATTCTAGGATGTTTACCAAAACTCGTCTGCTTTAAAATGATCTTAGTGCTTAACTTTCTTCAAACAACTCCGCTTTATGGTAAAGCATATATATATATATATATATATATATATAAGATGAACACTAGCCTCATCTAACGAGCAGGAAGATTTTATTTCAAACGTTACACGTTTTATCAATGACTACCAATCCTCATCAGTTCCAAGCTGTTAATTCCATGCAGGTCGGTAGAGGCCAGACAAAGTGCTGCTTAAAGTGGAATGCTGTTCGGTAGAGGCCAGGCAAAGTGCTGCTTTGAGCGGAATGCTGTTCGGTATAGGCCAGACAAAGTGCTGCTTTGAACGGAATGCAGTTCGGTAGAGGCCAGGCAAAGTGCTGCTTAAAGTGGAATGCTGGTCGGTAGAGGCCAGACAAAGTGCTACTTTGAGCGGAATGTTGGTCGGTAGAGGCCAGAAAAAAGATTGTTTGAGCGGAATGCTGGTCGGTATAGGCCAGACAAAGTGCTACTTTGAGCGGAATGCTGGTCGGTATAGGCCAGACAAAGTGCTGCTTTGAGCGGAATGCTGGTCGGTATAGGCCAGACAAAGTGCTGCTTTGAGCGGAATGCTGGTCGGTAGAGGCCAGACAAAGTGCTGCTTTGAGCGGAATGTTGGTCGGTAGAGGCCAGAAAAAAGGTTGTTTGAGCGGAATGCTGGTCGGTATAGGTCAGAAAAAGTGCTACTTTGAGCGGAATGTTGGTCGGTAGAGGCAAGAAAAAAGGTTGTTTGAGCGGAATGCTGGTCTGTAGAGGCCAGACAAAGTGCTGCTTAAAGCGGAATGCTGTTCGGTAGAGGCTAGAGAAAGTGCTGCAGCGTATAGGCCAAAGTGCTACAACGGTTCGTCATAAGATTCGCTCCCTCTCTGTGCTAGCGCCCGAATGGGTGCAGAGCACTTAACTTGGAGAAGAGAAAAAAATGCAATGTATAATATATCACTTGTCTGTTGATATGTTATTGCTTGCTTGATTGTATATGTGTAGAGAAATTACTGATATTATTTTTTTAAATATGTATATAGTTATATTAAGACAACAATATAAAGCGTTTGAAGCATCATTTGAAGACTTTTAAAAGGATTTTCTAATATGACTGAGAAATGAATTCTATGCGTTTTCTTCTAATAGGAAAGAACACAGCTGGTAAACAAATAACGACTAACTTTTACTATATCTTTTACCTCGCGGCTTACATTTTTTTTCACACTCATGCAACCTTCTTTTAAAACCACTGTTTATATGAATAATTTTATGTACATGTATCAAACGGTTATCTTTTGCAGGCGGTCTGCAGTTTAAATTGGGTTAATCCTTGCTCCATTTTTATAATCCTCGCTTTAATCCCATTAAATCTCCACACCTCTCCACACAGGCAGGGTGTCGCGGCAGGTGATCTAGAGGATAAGCTATCACACACTTCCGGTGAGATCAGGGGGAGACAACCAGCAATGTAGACTGGTTGCTCGCCGCTTATCTAGAGAGGCGGTGGAATCGCGGCTCATTTTCGCCCAGCAATAGTATTGGGTTCTGCGTGGGATAAAATCTTTCCATAATTTGTTGTTTTGGTAAAAAACTAAATGAAAAAAAGAATCAAGAAAACCATGTGAAAAATGAGTTTAATTGTCAGCGTTCTTTATAAGAGGAATCGTTGTCAAATTAAAAAATTAGTTAAAAAAGAATGAGTTAAATTTGCTTTTATCAAAGTTTTATTTTAGAATTCAAGTTCACCACTTCAAGATTGTTTAAAGCGGCCTGTATTAGTAAATACAGCTATAATAGTTTTAGCTTTTTTCATATTATCCAAGCCTGCGATATCTGAAACTTCTTGTGAACTCGACGTTTGTTTTTAGAAAAATAGTTATAAGTAAGCTTTCTTGTGTCCAGAGCAGATCAGAAAGCAAATGAGCAGTGAAACATTCGTGGGTCTTCAGATCTTACTGGTCGATTTAACTGGGTGAAAACTTTCAGAGCATTTTTGTGTTTTATATAAAAAAAAAAGCTATTTAATAATGATTCTATCGCTCATGATCCCTGCCAGGTAGATTACCAGTTGATTTCATTGCATACAAATTATATCCGGGAAAGAGCTGCAAGATTATATACAAAAAAATCATATGCATTACAAAAGAAACATGGTGAATATCTTTGGATCTTCTTGTGGCTATCAAGAAAACCGACATACGTTTACTATATGAGAGAGAACAAGAAGAATGGGCAGGCAACTCAGAGCACAGAAATTGCTGCTCAAAACATGATTGTTCGATGAATTGTTTTGATCCTTCTGTATTGGTTTGGATTTTGAGGAGTCTCTATCAAGAAGCGGTTTGTCTGACCTGGGCGAGCCATTGCCTCTCAGAGGTTTGTCAGTCTCTATTCTTTTCGATGGTCGCTCCACCTTAGGCAATGAGACTAGTGTTGTTGATGTGGTAACTGTTCTCATACTGTCTGTGGTTGTAAGACCTGCATTAGGAGACAGTGATGATGATGATAATAATAATAATAATAATAATAATAATAATAATAATAATAATAATAATAATAATAATAATAATAATAATAATGGTGATTATGATAATGATAATATTGATTGTTCTACATAATCATGTAGTTTACTCGTTAACCGCCAAATCAGCTATCTTTGACGGAGAGTACGTCTGACGTTAGTGTTGATCGTTGTATAATTTTATGAAAAATAAGAACTCTAGGAGTAAAAAAAGCCTTATAGATGCTGCAGCAACAATTGTATTCAAGATGTACATATTTCTAAAACTCGATTGTATCTTTGTAACAGCGAAATTCTTAGATACTTAGAAACCATATCACGGCCTATCATAATTTTTACCATGAAGGGAGAGAGTGAGAGAAAAGGGGAAAGAAACACGAGAGCAAGGATAGGGGTACCCGAAATTGCAAGAATGCATAAGAAAAAAGAGGGGTGGGGGGAGAAGGGAAACTGAGAAAAAGAGAGAAGGTAAAAAAAGGGGCAGAGAGTGTGGACTGCGAGGCAGACATGTAAAGAGGGATGGGCCGCAGTCAGTCGCATGAACAAGTAATAACCAAGGTAGAGACAGAAGAAAGAGAGAGAGTATATGTGGGTGTGGGTGTGTGTGTGTGTGTGTGAGAGAGAGAGAGAGAGAGAGAGAGAGAGAGAGAGAGAGAGAGTGATTAAGAGTGATAAAAAAGAAGGAGGGGGCGGAGATGGGGAATATGATGACGCTATCAACCAAATAACAATGGTTAATTATAGATGACTTTACGATTGGTTTCTAAAACAGCACAAAGCGTTGGTTATCTATCTATCTATCTATCTATCTATCTATCGACCTATCTACAGAATTACATCATTTATATATATATATATATATATATATATATATATATATATATATATATATATATATATATATATGCATACATATCTGTCATTCTTTCATTTCTTTTTTTTTTTTAAGCTGAAAACCCCGTTCTACGAACGGGAACCTGGTGACAATTTTCGGAGCTGGATTGCGTGTGTTTATCAATCGGCTTATAAATAGTCTTGATATCTATCCTTTTACTTACATGATCCAGATATATACCTCCACCTATCTATTTTTACATCAAATGCAGATATGTCTATATTTCTTAGACTAAACACAAAATCTAGATCTAGAACTTAAATCTTTTCGACATTCTAAGCCTAAAAGTAAATTCTAGATCTAGATTTCATTCTTCTGATTTGAGTTCAACTACTGTAAATATCTAGGCCCTAGATCTAGAACCTATGTCCAGGCAACTTTAGTAGATTATTTACTTAGATTTTACACTTAGTGTAATAAGTAGATCTATTCCGACGGTTTTAGATCGGCTGCGGTCTATATCGTTTCAGTTTCAGTTTGTGCCATCTCTGTCAAGCTATGCCTAAGGGAAGTAGTCGCACATTCACTTTTTTTCTTTTAAGAAATAAAAATCACATTCTTCCTTTTAATTTTCCAAAAACACTATTTTGTTGAAAAGATATTATTGCCACTCCAATTTTAAGGAAATGTACAACTTTATGCCAAATTTGATGGTCCTCATTTTTCGCCGAGCTCCATATTAAAAAAGTGGGAAAAGGAAAAGGAGGGGGGAGAGAGAAAGGAACCTAAAAATATGCCTTGTCCTCGTTTTCTAATAGATGTGACCTAGCCACATTAATTTGTGTATAACTTTGCGGCTTTTAAAGATTTCTTTATAAAATTCTCTATGGTAATCAAAAAAAAAAAAAAATGATCATTGATTCTGCATCATTTTCAGTTAGATTTACACTAAAAAAAATTCTTGCAACAGTATTCTGAGAAGTTTTAAGATTCTCTTTTTCCGGATTAAAAGTTGCTAAAACTTTACTATTTTCCAGAGCATCGTCTTGATATATTGCACAAAAATGTAGCACTTTAAGATCAATGAACGATCTGAACGAGGGTTTTTTTTTGGGTTTAAAAAAAATTATGTGACAAAAACTGGAAAAATGTTCACTTTTTTTGCCAATTTTCAATTTAATCAAAAAGTGTTTTTTCGAGAAAGGTATTCACATAATCGAAAAAATCTCTTTGATCGTTTAAAGACAAAGGTCTCAAAAGTTTTCATATTGATTTTGGAGGACTATTATGCTAACCGTCTAAGCCTTGGTGGTTTGAAAAAAAAATAGCCTAAAATTCAAGATGGCCGCCGATTCCATAGCAACCAGATATTACATGTTGAAAAAAAAAGGATATTCAGTAGGGTCAAGTCATACACTTAATATATGTGCATTTTTAACTTCCTAGCATTATTTCTTTCTAATTTAGGTCTCAAATGTATCCCCCCATCCTTTTTTTTTAATGGCTGCCTGTATATATTAATCAATCTATCTATCTGTTTATCAATCTTGCTCACTATTAAATTATGTAGCTATTATATTCAATTGATATTTAAACGTCAACTGTCAACGATGTTTTCTATAACGTTAACGAAATGTGCTGAGTTGCTGATTAACATCTGAGTCGAAATTTTCTGCATCAGTTTGCTCGCCTCACAAAGCTCCAAATAGTTTGGGCTTGGTCAGCAAATTAAGGATATTCATGGAAGTTTTGCCATAAAGTGAAAGAAATATGCGTGCAGGCACACTTGTATAGTAAATTTAGACCTATATCTACCTTCTTTCCAGGTCTCGCATAAAATAGAGAGAAAATCAAAGAGCAGGCTGGCCATGAGCTGAGCATCCCGTACTGCACATCCGTTTGTCATGCGCACTGCTCCATCAGCGCAAGATATGATTTCCTCTGTCAACCTTGAGAGCCAAAAAAAAACCAATATATATATATATATATATATATATATATATATATATATATATATATATATATAATGGAGAAATATGCATGAACCAAAATAAAATAAGGCTCTATTGTTGGAGAAATTCTTGGACTTAAAATGTAATTTCCATTGCTCCTCCACTGGAGTGTTTCTTTGATGTACGTGTATTTGTCGAAATGCTTTTTTTTTATTTTGTATCGCCCATTCTTCATTTTTTTAAGCGCGTTCATACGATACTTTTGATGAATAGCTTTGATCCGGGTCGAGAATCGCCCATGTTTTACCTGCATGGTTCAGTTCTCAACCTCCTCTGGTTAGCTGCCTTGGACAAGCACCTCAGCTCGATTCTTTCACGTAAACTTGTGGTCGAAAAACATCTCGAGCTGTCTAAATATTCTGAAAATTGATAAAAACAGACAAGTGATCAACTACCGGGCACTAACGTTAATGCTCTGAACGTGTCAAGGTCAAGTTATGACATCTGAGTTTGCTTCACTTCAGTTGTTTTTTTTTTTCCTTACTTTCTGTTTTCATCAATATTATCACTTTCGTTGTTCTCATTCACATGATCAAGATTGCTAGCAATAAATCAGCACAAGCACAAGTGAGTGTATCTTCGTTTCCGCCTTTATCATCCTTTTATCATCTAAGCAGCAGCATAGGCGTCAACACCATCATCATTTATTTTTCATTACCAGGATCATTTTTATCATAATCATTCCTCATCATCATCATCATCATCATCATCATCATCATCATCATCATCATCATCATCATCATCATCATCATCATCATCATCATCATCATCATCATCATCATC
>JAWDGP010002774.1:35000-210000 GCA_033675545.1 Elysia crispata | reverse complement strand
TTAAACATAAATAAATATATGTATCTTACCAGTCAAATGTCTCCTCATGCTACACTTGTGTTTCAAGCGGAAGACAAATAACACCATCTTCCTCCGCTTGAAACACAAGTGTAGCATCAAGAGACTTGTGAGCTAAGATCGTCTACAACTATATTATTTTATATGTGAGTGTATATATATATTATACGTATGCTAATTTCATAACATTCGAAACTGTTTGAGATTTTTATCTTTCGATCATTAGTGCAAATAACGAGGGTTCCCTTAAGAAAGTAGATTTCCCCTCATTGTTATGTAATTCATGTTTAGAAATGCCATTTAATGTATGTCCAGCTGGACGGATCGCCCCATCACTCCAAGGCTCTCTCTCTCTCCCCCCCCCCCCTCTCTCTCTCTCTCTCTCTGTGTGTGTCTCTGTCTCTCTCTATCTCTATCTCTATCTCTCTATGTCTCTCTTTCTCTCTCTGTCTCTGTCTTTCTCTCTCTCTCTCTCTTTCTCGCTCTCTCTCCCCCTCCCTCACCCTCTCTCCCTCTCTTTCTCTCTCTCCCCCTCTCTCTCTATCAATCTTATCTTTATATCTGACTTTTCCCTCCCTTTCTCTCGCTTCTTCTATACCGGTATACCTCTCTACATATCTTTCCATCTGCCGCTCTTTTGCTTCTGCTCTTATCTCCCCTTCCATAGAAAACCTAACTCGTATCAAAATCAACCCATATTTACTGTTCAATTCCTTTATCTCCCAAAAAAAAAAAAATAGTGTAAAGAAGAAGAAGAAGAAGAAGAAGAAGAAGAAGAAGAAGAAGAAGAAGAAGAAGAAGAAGAAGAAGAAGAAGAAGAAGAAGAAGAAGAAGAAGAAGAAGAAGAAGAAGAAGAAGAAGAAGAAGAAGAAGAAGAAGACCAACAATAATAACAACAACAAGGTTAGGAACAATCTCTTCCCTCTTTTTATCTCACTTTCTCCCTCCTTCTCTCTCTCTCTCTCTCTCTCTCTCTCTCTCTCTCTCTCTCTCTCTCTCTCTCTCTCTCCTTTTGACTTTTATCCAAATCTTTTCTCCGTATAAAATTATTTGAGAAAGTGGGAGATTTTTATAATCTTTAAATCAGAGTTGAGAACTAGAAAAACCTTTTAATAGATCAGGAAAGCATCAAAATAAATTATTTGTAAGAATTAAAGGGACGACATAGAATATCTCATATTTCCCTCGACATGCTTATCCTGTTTGTTTATTCCTGTAGGCTTATCACCGAAGCTACTGTGCACATTTAATTACCCTAGGAACACAACATGCAGGAAGCTGTTGCAAAATATGTTTCATACCTCGCTCCTCACATTTTTTAGCTTCCTATACCTCATGTACTGGCTACAATAAACCCAATTATAATTAGCAAACATTTAGATGGCCTCGAGGAGGTTAACTGCTGAAACAAGATACAAAAAAAAATTAATCCTTAGTTCTCCCTTCTTTTTTTATCAATAAGTTTTTCTTTAATTGTATTATAATTTCAACTGCTACTGCTGCTGATCATACTACTATTACTACTACTACTACTACTACTACTACTACTACTACTACTACTACTACTACTACTACTACTACTACTACTACTACTACTACTACTACTACTACTACTACTACTACTACAACTACTACTACTACTACTACTACTACTACTACTACTACTACTATTACTACTACTACCACTACTACTACTACTACTGCTGCTGCTGCTGCTGCTGCTACTATTACTACTACTACTACTACTACTACTACTACTACTACTACTACTACTACTACTACTACTACTACTACTACCACCACTTCTACTACTGTTGCTGCTGCTGCTGCTACTATTGATACTAAATTTACTTATATTTCCTCTGTTTGTGTGTGTCTCTCTCTGTCTTTCTCTGTATGTCTGTTTGTTTCTCTCTTCCTCTCCCCCCTCTCTCTCTATCTCTCTCCCTCTCTCTCTCTCTCTCTTTCTCTCTCTCTCTATCTCTCTCTCTCTCTCTCTCTCTCTCTCTCTTTGTTTCCCTCTGCCTTTACAAACAACCAATCCTCATTGCATGCTTCAATATATATATATATATATATATATATATATATATATATATATATATATATAGAGAGAGAGAGAGAGAGAGAGAGAGAGAGAGAGAGAGAGAGAGAGAGAGAGAGAGAGAGAGAGAGAGAGAGAGATAGTGATACAAGGCATCTTACCGACAAGTCGTGTCCAGTGACCGCGGATCGATGAAAGCGTGGAACTTGAGTTGAGAGATGAGATAGTAGTGATCACACGAGGCTTTGGCTTTAGACACCAGGCACCTCTGGGTGCTGTTCACGCCATCCGCTGCGCTAGTTCCTCTAGGTCCCATCATCCATGTTAAAACTTTGATCACAGAAAGCATAGATCTAAGTCATGACTGCGACAATTATTTCTTTTACAAAGGTTCATATTACTTACCTTATCTATGTATCCCAGCTAGATTTTGAAGTCATTCCTTACGATATTCTAAGTGTCGTTCGCACAAGACTTGTATACCAAACATGTCTTAATAATCTTATTACGTGACGAGAGGAAAATCGAAGAAATAAATTATGTATTTCTTTCCATGAAGAAAGTGCACTTTTTCACAGCACTTACGAATTTCACCCAAAGGAAATGAACGAAAGCAATTTTACAAATAAATTTTTTGAGTGTTTTCTTTTCTTTTTTCCTATCTTAAACTAAACATTAATTCTTTTTTCAGGTGAAGCCTCTTATAAATGTAGGTAATCAGTTAATTTTTTTATTTAATCTTTTTTCAAAAATATTCTTTAAAACGCTCACTAGATTGGTATAAGTGTATGTGTTTATCTAGCTGTCTACCTATTTTTCTACCTATCTGTGGATCTTTCTATTTTTACCTCTCTCTCTCTCTCTCTGTCTCTCTCTCTCTCTCTCTCTCTCTCTCTCTCTCTCTCTCTCTCTCTCTCTCTCTGTCTCTCTGTCTTTCTTCACCCCCTTCCCCATTTTTCGCTCTTTCATAGTCATATTTCAACAGTGGACTGATATAAAACATAAAAACCCTTATGTGGAAAGGTATGGTAGAGTAAAAAAATAAGGCGCAGCAAAAAATCATAACAATTATGAAAGTAGATTCCATGGGACTAAACCGGAAAAAAAGGTATGATGGCAAAAAAAAAATCATGTGTGATTTACCGTAGATTAGTGTCAGGGGCGTGTTTTTCCTGGTTGGCATTCCTTAGGTTGCAATAAAGAACCAAAGATGAAGCAAAAATCAAGATGATCTCCGAATAAGATTTTCGAAAAATTTAGGAGACGCACTTATCGAAGAACAAAATCAAAGTGGCACTTTGAAACACGTTGGAACTTAAAAGGGTAAGTAAACAAAATAAAGTATTTCAGCAAGTGTAATTTATGGTGTTGGTTGCTGTAACTACCATTCCAGTGACTGCAATTACTATTTCTAACAAAACACTACCATCAATACTAAAACAACAACAACAACAACTACTACTACTACTACTACTACTACTACTACTACTACTACTACTACTACTACTACTACTACTACTGCTGCTGCTGCTGCTGCTGCTGCTGCTGCTGCTGCTATTACTACTATTACTTGTGCTGATGATTCTGCTACTATAAATTCTACTACAGCAGTAACTATACTATTTTCAATACAACATTGTTACTGCTACTATAAAAAATTAACACTACTGGTACTACAGCATCTGAAAGTAGCACTAATTTAAACTCTCTCTACAAGATATGTCTCAGCCATGTCCAGAATTACTAGCTTTATACCCAAAACTTCTTTTACTATTCAAAATACGTCAATATGAGTAACTGAAAGGAAAGATAATGGCCTGTTGGCAATCTTAGTGATGAGCTGTGTGTACGTTTGAAACAGAGATAGAAACCATCTGTCAAGTGCTTGATGGACGAGGCTGACTGTTTAAGGATGTTACACACCCACACACACATAGACACCCACACACACCAGGAGTTTTCTTGCAGATCTTGGGACACTTAAGTACGCACAAAAAGCTACAACTACATCTGCGGCGATGGCCTGGTGTCAATTAGAACAAAAAGACAATTATGGACGAAGGGTTCTTGAGTAAACTACTGGTAGTATTTTGACACCCAATTTGTCTATTAAATATATATGTAACTTGAAAGAGGCGCACTTTGTTCCTTAAAACTTTGAATACAAATTAGGCCTACAACAAAATTGGAAGAGGAAGGAAACGAAAGAAATCTGCATCAAATTTAGGACCGAAATGTTTAAAATGACCTGCGTTTAAACTTTTTTCTTTTTGTTTTACATGATTTTTTTTTTCCAAAACGGTACACTCCTATCAGTCTTTGTATATGTTATTGTTCTCTTGTCTTTTTCTTTTCTTTTGTGTCTGATGGAGGCGCAAAATCGACATATTTACTTTTCTTCATTATTTTGTGACGTTTAGAAATGTACCATACCTCTTTTGAGTCCGTTTTTTTTTTGTGTGTGTGTGTGTGTGTGTGTGGTTTATAAATAATGAGCTCTACTACTTCTTTCAAATTTTAGTAAAGACTGTTTTCAAAAGCAGAAATACATTTTGTAAGGTCAATTTTGATTTGAAAATACAATGACCTAATTAAAGTATCTTTAGCATTGTCATGGCATAGCTCTGCATTGAAAACATGGATTTCTAAGGATATTCGGCAAGCCTGTATGTTTTCAAGACTACCAACTGTCAACTCAATAATATGCTGAATGTTGATTAGCATTTGCAGTATGATTGTTCATGATTTATTTATTTCCACATTTTAAATCATGAGGGTAAAATCATAAATAATGCTTATTCTTCTTTTCCACAAGTAACTGAATCTGCATCTCCCACACAATTGGGTGTTAAGCGGTCCACATATGCTACAACTTTTTCATCAATATATATCTGATACTTTTTGGATCGTGTAGGGGCGATATTGATAGCCCAAAAAGTATTGACGTCAATATATTGACAGATCTGTTGCAGTTGATATTTTTGGTGCAAACTGATTGGGCGTGTGTAGGTACCCATCAATGTTTTGCGCCAATTTCACTTATTGACTTATCGCGGGAGGGAACGGATCGTCATGGTGCCATCTAAAGAAGAAGAAAAAAAATTATCCTTGAATTCATAGTTGTGTATAGGAGTTTGCATGCGCTCTGGAAAATTAAAAGCAAAGAATGCAGTGAAAGACAGAAAAAATACACTGCGTATGAGACTTCCAAACAAATACCGCGATACTTCAAGAAAGGTACGCAAAAAAGAACTGAAGAAGAAGATAAATGCATTAAGGACAAACATTTCTTAGCTCTTCCAATAGTTCGCTGTGACCAAATCTTTTTCGTTGCAGAAACCACTACTTGCCCCAATTGGTTTGTTTCTTTCTTGTGTTTCTTCCTTGCTTGCACGCTAGCGCAAGAGCTAACGCTGTTGCTCCGTCCATTGCGAGGTCTACGCACAAACTAATTATTGCACAATATAATATATTATACACTGTATTTAGCGTGTAGGGCAAACGTCAAACTGTCAATGATATTGAGATCAATACTATTGGTGAAAAAGTTTATGCGTGTATGGGTCACTTTACAGTAGGTTGGTATTTTTTTTTTTCTTACAGCCGAATGTTTATTTAAAAATGCCAATCTGAGCAGCGGACAGCCATTAGAGCATCGTGATAAGATAATGTGTAATCAGCTAATTCTGAACTTACCAAATTCATTTATATCACTTTACACGATTCTTGGAGGCTGTGAATTCCCATTAAAAGTGCCTAAGGTGCAAGCTCTATCTTAGTGCTTAGCGGTATTTCATCGTTGCGCATTTATTAATGTACAGTTATGATAATGAATTTGTTTAGGATCTATAACAGTACAAATAACATTTTTTTATTTACCAAAAAGAGTTGACTATTCGTAGCGGGACGAGCTCAGATGCAGAACGCCTACTCGCATTTTTTTTCTTTCACGATTTCAGTTACGTCAACGTCATGTTGCTTATAGCTCTTTCTTCCAAGGAAGCAACCTTTCTGCAGTATGTATCATGTGCATTCACCTTTCATCTCCATGTCACAAGAACTCCTATTGTCCCGATCTAAAACTGTGTATAGCTGTTTGTCATAAAATGTTACAGTTTCTCTCTTTTCATCAGATAACCGAAAAAAGGTTCCTGACGTGTAAGTTGTATTTATGAGTGATCTTGTTTCAGCTTCTATTAACACCGTTTCGTTTGATTTCTTTGCAGTCCGTGAAATTCGTGTAATTCTCTATAGGAACTACATCTCGATTGCCTCCATTTCTTTTGTAACTTTTAAAATTGTCGAGGCCTTGCATCCATATTATCAGGACAGATCAATATCCCATTTCAGGGATCTTCTTGTGTGGATGAAGGCGTATTTATTTGTTAATGTTAGTCCAATTTCATTCTCTGGACACTCATTTTTGCTTGCGCTGTTCTTGATGCGATTTCAGCGTTGCTGCATCCATATCTTGGTATTAAAGTACCCAAGTATTTGGACCGCTCCCTTTGCATGAGTTTATTCCCGTTGAAAAAGACGTTGATTTATGGATACTCATTGTTTCAACTGACGACCATTAATTTTACTGTTTGATTACAGTCTTTTTTATTTTAAAGATTGCAATAAAACTGTTGGACCGTAACATCATTCAAATATACACACCAACGGCAACTAGTCGCGTAATGTAGACAGCAGGACCGTCTGATCATCATGAGCGACTTTAGTGCAAAAGTAAAGGAAGGGCGAGAAGAAAATGAGACCCATGGGCTGACCATCAGAAATAAACGAGGAGAGAAATTACATGTCACTGAATCGTGTCATATACACAGCCTTATTATTGGAAGCACGGTTTGGGCAACAAAAGGAAAAGGACATGGAAAAGCCAGGGAGATGGAAGTAGAAATCAGATCGATAACATTCTGATTAGTAAAAAGTTCAGAAATATGCTCCTCTCAGTAAAAACCTACCCTGAACCAAACTGTTATAATAATCATGTTCCAAGGCTGCTAAATTCTAACGAAAACTTAAGACAACCCGAAGTACACCTAAAACATCTTGACTGGGCCCTAAAAAAAATCCAACCGGACCCTCAGAGAAAAATACTGTGGGGCTGTTCACATCAATTTAGACGTCTTAAGAAAAGCTGCAGAAGTGGACCTACAAATGGTTTTGTTCAGAGTAGCGACAACAGATCCAGCAATGGAACAAATACCAAGAACCGAAAGAAAACAAAATAAAAATGGATGAATGAGTATTTTCTTCGAACTCATGTCAAAAAAAGGAGGCAAGTAAAAAGTAATAGTTGAAAATACAAAACGTTGCAAAAAGAAATTAGAAAAATATGTGATGAAGCAAAGAGAAGCGGATTAATAACAAACTTAAAAACGTTGATCTATACCACAGAAGTACTGAGCAAACAATGTGCAGAAACATTGAAGAAATCTCTGGAAAGAAAACCTGCTCATATACATGATGCATCAAGTAAAAAACGATGACATCATTTTGCACAAAGAAAAAAATCCGTGGCAGATTGGCCAAGCACATAGG
Source organism: Elysia crispata (assembly GCA_033675545.1). Classification (NCBI taxonomy): domain Eukaryota; kingdom Metazoa; phylum Mollusca; class Gastropoda; family Plakobranchidae; genus Elysia; species Elysia crispata. The sequence goes on along the minus strand of JAWDGP010002774.1, from coordinate 202,391 downwards.
TGAACTTTTTTAAGCCCACGCAAAGGATTGAAATGTAATGAATCGCAATTTTGCAAGACCAACAATCATGGAAGATGAGATCCTGGCAGCACGAAGAAAAATGAAATCAGGCAAGCCAATAGGCCCAGACAGTACACCTTTAGAAATACCTGGAGACTATGGAATTAATAAGATCGCAGCATTACTCTAAGAAATCTATGACACTGGTCAAGAAACTAGGAAAAAAAGAGTATAAATTACAGAGAACAATCAGTCTTATTGAAAATGACAATAAACTATAAACTTCAATAGAATAGAAGAAGCACTGACAACCTTGGTCTAACTTGAGAGCGACATGCTTTACTTTGTGGCTGATTAGCAATGGGAACATCGTCCACATAATTTGTTCTTCCTTGTGTTCTTTTTACATCTTTCATTCTACTTGTAAGAATTGAGTAAGATATAGTTTTTTTGTATGGATGTGAGGTTTGGACAATTTCAAAACAGTTACAAAAGAAACTGGAGGCATCAGAATTCGAAGAATGCTACGAATCTCATGGACTGTAAAGAATTTAAACGAGACAGTGTTACAAAAAGCCCACATATATAGAATACGTAAGCATCAAGCAACCTTTTTTGGCCATGTGATGAGAAAAGAGAAACTAGAACATCTTGTGACAATGAAATGATCGAGCTAAAATGCAGCAGGGGAAAACAGCGTGAAAAGATGTTGGATGGACTCACAAAGTTGCTCAAAGTAGGACGAGTGACAGAAGCACTGAAACAAAAGAGGGATAGAGATGTGTGGAAGGTCATGATTGCCTACACTAAAGAGCACAGCACCTGATTGATCAATAGGTTTTTTTTTTTATTTCTCCTACCAGTTTGTTACAATACTTTGTAACATTAATATCTTAAGTTCCTGATAGACAACTTTTATTATGTAGCAAGTTGTGGATAACACTGTTCTACTTTAATAGGTTTTCTACCAAAAGAAAGGAAAACTAGATGGTCATGAACGTGAATATGGTTCTTGACTTGGTTAATTTTCTTCCCATATTTTGTTAGCACTTTGGAAGTTAATTCCCTAGATATAAGCTTATCTTGCAGCCAATAAAAGAAATAGAAATAAAGGATCAATATCCAATTATTATGCGCATGCTCTCCTACTAGAGCATTTGGAAAAACATTGTACCTTAAAAGCTGATATCTTGGTAAGAAAATAAGTTTGTGCATTGTGAATGCAATATTTTCAAAAGTACAGTCACATAAATAAAAAGTGTAAAAAGACCTGACTATGTTTTTAATGTCAACATTAAATCAGCAGAGACATTTTAAGGTCTTTAATGTTGCCTTACATCTGTTTACAACCGCTGCTGTCAAATAATGCAAGAATGATTGACAGCCGGAACATGTTTACAAGCATAATTGTATGCTACAATCATCAAAATGGAAATTTACAACATAAAACCAGTAGTTCTCAGTGGATTTATTTTATTGTCACTGTCCAAATTTGATGCATTTATGAAAAAAAACAACCTTAAAATAAAAACAGCATAAAAATCATGAAAGGATGAACTTTTAACACTCACAGAGTCACACAAGATACACGCATCTTCCACCCTTAGCAACACAAATAGAAAGTGATACACATCATTCTCATTTCTTACACTGTTACACATAGCTTTCATACAAGATACACTCATCTTATCTGATTCACAAATTCCACAAAGACCATCCTGGCCTCTCACACTGCTACACAAAACACACATATCATTTCTTTTTCTTGAGCCCCTGGTTAGCCCTAAGGATGGCTCCTGGGCTCGGGTAGGGTCTCTGCTGGAACAGTGGACCAGAGGCTGTTACATCAACACCAGTCTTGGCCTTGCCTCTCTGATCAAGGCCTTCACTCCAGCCGCCCCTGGGAATAGACAATCAAAAATTTAGATGCCTCATTGACATTTAAGTCAAGAGAGAAAAAGAGAAATAGATGCTTAGATAGGGAGGCAGAGAGAGTAAAGTCTCGTTCAATGCCTCTGAAATAAAATCTCAGTGTTTACAAATCATTATGAAGAACCTATGGTGATTCTGACACAAGTTGACTAAGCTTGCTTTCACCTTAAATCCATTTTGTTTGAAAATTTTTAACCTTAAAGGCAGTTTGGATGTCAGCTTTTTTTGTTTTTTCAGCTAAATGTGACAAATCCCAGCTTTCCCGCCCTGCATTGCTTACCTTGGAATATCAGAATAAGCAGCAGGGTCCATAGGGTCAAGCTCATCTTTCTTGCCTTATGTTGGAGAGAGAAATGGAAGAATTAGCTTTAAAGAAATTAATTCATACAGGAGTTCATTCTACCATTTCAACTTCAAAAACTGTGCTGAAGGATAGTTGAGAAAAATTTAAAGAAAAACAGGGCAGGCACTTTTTTAAGAAAATTACAAGCAATAGCATTCACCTAAGCAATTTCAATTCTTTAAAAATTTAAAAAAAAAATACATAAATAAAATAAAATCAGGAAAATAGGGATCTATGCATAAATTAAATATGTAACAATTTAAGCAGAGCAGCACTTTTAATCCAATTGTTTACTTTTCTCTTTGCATTTAATCTTAGGAAAAACTTGTCACTCAAGCTCTGTGTTCCTACCCTGCCTGCCCCTCTGCTTAAATCTCTTGTCCTGGTGTGGCTGTTCCTCCTCGTCTGACAGGGATGTATCACTGTCCTCTGATGACTGGTCTTCTGGTTCATGCTGGTAGGAATATAGAAATAAAAAAATGCTTGCAACAATGGCTCTCAACTGACAGAGACTCTTGACTCCACTTTATTAACAAAACATTAAAAAGGAAGGATCTTAATAATTACTAGTTCAGATAAAAATTATAAAGTCTATCACGTGGATAAAACCCAGGCTCCAAAAGAAATGAAAAAACCAATGTATAGAGTACTAAATTAAAAAAAAGGGAACTTTACTGATGTAAAGGAACAATTTTATATTGCTTTTGAAAAAAATACTGCTCACTTACATCACTGGGTAAAGCATCTTGTGAGGTATCCATGGTTTCCTCACCTTCGCTATCTAAGTTTCCTATCTTTCCAACAAGACCTGAATATTTATGGAAAAAAACAAAAAAATAAGATTAAAATTTATTTTTTAAAAATTCTCCAAAGTTATTTAAGAGGGGAAAAAAAACCTGCATAAAGGCAAACAAGAAATGACGATGTGTTCACTTTTATTTTACTTTGCTAAGTTTCCATATTTTTTAACAAAAATGATTGGCAATGAAATTCAAGTCTCCAAAATTAATAAATGATAAAAAGGTATAAGATTTGAATCTTTCTGTCTCATACAAATTTAAGAAAAAAAAACAAGGGACTAGTGAGGTAATCAGAAGGAAGGATTACCTAATTGTTCAGCTGATTTCGACATCGTTGATTTAGGATGAGTTGGTGAGAGCCAAGAGACCTCATCTGTATGAATATTCCAGTAATAATATCGTCCACTGCGGATAACATTGTCAATTTGTAAGTAGAAGGCTGGTAAATCAGTTACCTCCTCAAAACCAGTTGTAAAGTTGTCAAATAAAGATTAAGATTCCCATAAAACTATGAACAATTTCAGCCAGCTAGCTTTGTGAGAGATAAAATTGATGTGAGAATGATCTCTACCACTATCTCTTACAAACACATAAAAAATTAAATTTACCCAGAGCTTCAGATTAAAATTCAAAATGACGTAAAAAAATTAAGTACCAGTGCAGCAAAAAAGTCATTAATGAATGCTATTAAGGAATGGGTGTTATGGATTCATCATTTCACTTGCCTTGAGTAATACCTTTTATTCATTGTAAGGCCTGGATTTTGGGACCGAAATAAATATCTATGACATAATTGGAAATTATTGCATGCAAACTAGACATCAAATCTTTGACCAATATTCTGATTTCAGATCTAAAACAAAAATCAATATATTCTGTTTTCAAAAGAAAGTATAAAAAGCTTTCTAAGCTTCTGGCATAGGGTGTGCTCTTGTTAGTCCCAGTTGTGCAAACAGGATTCAGGTATGAAAACAAAGAGAGATTTTTTTTCCTTCCTAATGTTAAAGCCTAAGAGTTTCTACCTTTGGCGGAATTTTACTGACATCTATTTAAGACATATGAGAAAAAATAAAACAGTCTTAGAATCTGCCTACCTGTCGTAATCTCCAACTTCTACCCAACCTTCTGGCAAAGGATAACGTCTCAACATCCTGTCTCTCCTTTTTGTCATATCATCGTCAGGATCCCACTCTCGCATGCCATATCTCTTTTTGCAGTAAGGCACACATTCATGAAATGGGTTCCACCTGCATTGCAAAAGAAAGCATTTTAAGGAAGTATATGAAATTTCAACAAATATGAAATAAAAGTGGAAAATAAACCATGATGTTATTCTTTTGTTTTCACATAGATCATGACACAAATTGTCATCCTCAATGATTTAAAGGACTATTTTAAAGTTCATACTTTTCACAGAACTAAATAAGAAATTGTTTATCTATCACAATCAAGAGCATAAAGAGGAAATCATGATTTTGCTCACAAATATCAAATCAACCTTTCATACTGAAATTTGTTCTGAATGAGAACAAGAGATAGCAAGAAAAAGTGAGTCTATAGTTAAAAACCCATTAACTCACTCAGCACTGCCTCTTATCTGTAAAACTGCTTCGTATCACTGTCATTTATTAATAAATCTAAAACACCTTATTTCAAAAAGTTATGGATATAAAAACATAGAAATAGCTGTAATGGTAGATACATATCTAAGCTGCAAGGGTAAAAAGTTTGGGAATGAAATAATGATTAGTTCTTTTTTTTATGAATTTTTAAGTGACATATCTATTTCGAAAATGAGAGAGAAAAATCTCCACACTGTAAAAATACATATAATTTAGAAGAAAAAAAGAATATATTCATTCGGACTTTTATTACAACAGTCAGACAACAATAAGGAGGGGTTGGAGAATCCATTCACTACATCTAAATCTAGTTCTAACTTTTTTTCAAGCCAAATAAAGACTTTGTTTAGATCTAGATATGCAACGAAGTAAATATGAAAGAGGAGAGTGGTTTCCCTTCCCTATAAAGTTGATTTGAACTATTAAATGTTGGTTTGGAAAGTAAAATAGACATGTCAAGTTAAAACCGTGTATACTAGGTTTTCCCATGCAACGTAAGTAATAGGGCAACCATGTATACTTGGTATCTGTGCTGAGTGAATTAAGATACCGATACGCACAGTGAAGCCACTTCCTATCCCTGCCACTAATGGATGTTCCTAGATCATTTGAGGTTTTCACATTGCAGCTAAAAGCGGGACTAATTTACACATTTTTTCATGAAAAAAAGACAGAACCTTTTAATGAAAACTTGTTTTTATTCCAAGAATTTTACTGGAAAAAAAAATCCTGAGAAAAATTTCTCACTTTAGATTTGTAATAATCATATAATGTAAATTATCAATGCCAATTTTAATGACATATAGGTATTCTATCAAGTGTCAAATTTCTTTTTTTTTTTATTATAAATTGACGTGGCTAGATGTTGTGGAGAAAAAATTGAAACGTTCTGCTGTACCTATTTGGACACGCTGTAGTCTCATAGAACAACGGCTCATCCCCAACAATGTCTCTGACTTCTGATGGAAGAACAGGTACTGCTAACTGAGGAGGTTGCTGCTCCAGCACCTCAGGATCAATATGCTCCTCTTGATCTGGTTTGGACGGATCATCATAGTCCTCAGCAAACACCTCCTCTACTTCCTCTGGAGCACCTGAAGAAAGTGGACATGACAAAAAAAAATTAAATTGAAAAAACTCCAGCTACTATTATTTTATCAAAAAATTTTATTATTAAATCAAAAAACATTTAACATTTCAAGCTCTGTTAAGGAAAGATTCCGCTGTGATTTAAACATTCATCACTTACCAGATCTCTGGACAAGAGAGATAATTACATGATTACTCAACCAAGCGGAGGGCAAGTTGTGTTTTGATTCTTTCAGACCCTTTTGCCTCATTTGCATACCTCACAAAACACAAAAGGGCTTTTAACTGATGGTTACTGCTTTTTGATGCTGTGCAATAGTTTGTCACTTACAGCTGAAAAATGTCGGATTAATAAACATATATCATATTTTTATTTAAGTTTACCCATCAAAAGCTTAAAGAGTATTATTATCTTATGATCTAATTGTGAAACCTTGAAAGAGTAAGAACAAGGGTTAATCTTACAACTGCAATTAAAATGTAAAATAAGTCTACATAACTTTGAACCTAAAAAACATAGGATGCAATGAGTTATCTCATTAGTTCTCTACAGGAGTCATAATGAGACAACATGAATAAAAAATTAGAAGATAGGCTCAGAGATCAATACATTGATATCACTGCCCTTGTACTGTTGATCAAAATCTCTTCTGCATGATATATGATAGGTAGCAAGTATCTAATAAGATGTTAAAAGTAAAACAGATGAAAGATACTAAAAAATTTAGCATCTAGATATTGAATCTACAAGTACAATGCATACAATGTTTCTGTGATCTGAGTAAACATACCTCTGAGACAAACACTCATTTCTGAAACTTTCATGCCCATTTTTAGATACTTATATCAAGCCTGTGGTAGCTAAGGTGGCAAGACAAAAACTTATATTAATTTAACTTTAAAGAGCAACAAAGTTTTCATCAAACACTCGGACAAAGTGTTTTGTTGTTTTTTTTTAATTAACAGCATTGCCTGAGATTACCTGCTTTTGCTGAGCCTGATGAAGGATCTGGTTTGTTTGCCTTTTCCTCTTCAACAATTCCTCTTTTAGCCAGTCGAGCAAGCAGTGCTGGTGGTAAAGGCATTATCTGCAGATCTGTTTGTTTCCTAATCTTTAAAAATAAAAAAGGAGGAAGAAGGTTGTCAATGGTCTTGAAAGATCTCATTCTACATCCTAAAGCTTATTTCAAAAAGGATAGAATATTCTTTATCCGTATAAAATTTTAATGGATGTAGTCTACTTTTACAGATCCTAATAAACTTCTCTCATAGGACAATGAAGCTAAACTGATGAATGTGTGTGTCACTGTTGTCAGAAAATCAGTTATACTATACACATACTCTAACTATTATATATTAGCTGCAAAATTTGTTTCAACATGAAATTTGGAGGTAAAGATTCAACATCTTTATTTTTGACAAATGAATAAAATTTCAAGTTTTGTTAATATTCTCTAAGAAAATCATATTTTCATAGTCTTACAAATTACATTAGAAATTTCTACTTTTAGATCTAAGGTGCCTGGAGAAATAACATTTAAAAGAAAAAATAATAATGAAGCTCTAAAATTTACAAAACAAGTTTACAAGCCATCTGTTCCATACTTCATCAGACAGAAACATGATATTGCAAACAATAGTTGGCGATTTCTAAACAGATTAAAAAAAAAAAAGAAATTCAAAAGCACAATTAGTAGGGCCTACATGTATTGTGAAATTTATGAATTAAGATTAAACACTAATTTTTTGAAAATATAATCTTTAACAAAACTTTTCAAATGACAATAATATGGAAAGTAAGAAAAGGTTGAGAAAGAATGAAAAAAATAAGATGAGAGAAGGGGATGAAGGGAGGAATGGGGGAGAGGGAGAGAGAGAAGGGGAGAGAAAGAGTTGTAGGTACATATAAGACTAAGAGTGCTATGAGAAGTTTACATGGAACACACTCCCCTTCTAGAAATGTTCATTGAATACAGAGATAAAAGCTTCCAATATGATGTAAAATAAAAAATCGCCTTAAATTAGCTTTGGAAAGATTTGATTCCTTTCTAATTCGATCAAGATCCTGTATGAAAAAAGACTATTATTATTGAAAGACCTAGCAAGGTTACGGCATAGGCTGAGAGAGAAAAGACATCTTAATAATAATAATAATAAATGGGAAACAAAATAATTGAGATCCTACACAAGAAGACACATAGACTTCATGGTTTAATTTTGATATCCTCAAGCTGTATCTGTTTCATAATGAAATTCATGGACACAAAATATTTTTCAAATAACATTCCTCCATCAAAGAATTAATAAAATACCATAACCTTTTCAGCTAGTATCTATTGCATGTAAAATTTCTGTTGTTTTGGGTTGGCTTTTTTTTCATAGCAATTACAAAACCCATGTTTATAACCTCTTTAAAAGTCTGATGAGGTCAAATTCAGAATAAGAAAAGTATTGTTGTAAATAGAGTCAAAAGACTTAAATTCTACATTGTCATTGTATTTTTTGTACGAGTATATGACCAAGATTATAGCCCAGCATTCCTCAAACGGATAAGAATTTTTTTCCAGCACTCAAGTTGTTAAAAAGAAAAATATTACTTCATAGTCTGCTCACATGAGTCAGTTATAATTGTAAGAAGACAATTGAACTTAAAGATTATTTGTCTAGTCTGGATCAAGACTTAATTTTATTTAGACATGATGTAATCTTACATCTATAGTCTGTATAATGGTAGGACTTCTGATTGGTGGATACATCGGTTTACTTTATTAGGTAGGATATATGATGTCGCAGGGTTTTTTTTAATTTGTAATTCATTGTTTGAAATTATTTACACTGTAAACTTTTATTAACTTCTTTTTCTATGGTCCGCTTTAGTGTGATAGAGGTACCGTACCCATTCGGAATCCTTCCCATGTAATTGATAATCAAACCATTCTGGGTCTAGTGCCCGTATTCAAAACATTTTGGAGTTAACGCACACGTAAAATTAGCGACCTGTCTTAATAACGATTGCGTTATCTACGATGTATTCAGAAGATTTTTTAACGTCATCGTAAACACCGCCGTATTCAGAACATTTGTCTAACGACAGCGTTAAAATAATGTCCAAGATAATTAATTTATCATTTACTTTTGGCGTGTTTTGCAAAAAATTGTCACTTTTCACCCGGAAGTTAAGGCTGTTGCCTTGTTTACATTTCATATCTGGCTTGACCACGATGTTTAATGTATAGAAAAAACTGTTTGGAACATTATGCAGATTAATGGTTCTTGTTCTAGCTGCAACCCAAGGATGAAACTGTTGTTTAAAAAAAAATATAATAGTCTTTTCTTTAACATAGTGTCCCTCATCTGATCTAACAAAGAGCTAGATCTAGATCTAGATTTAAATCTAAGCTTATTTAGAGCTACAATCATAACAATGCCTACAGTTAATCTAGACTTTGGAAACTCAATGCAATGTTTTGTAAGATGTTGTGGAACAATAATTGCTGTTCAGAATCGAGTTCAAGAGTAAAACTTTAGTTAACTAAATTCCCAGCATGTTATCTCTCATTCGATTTATATAAGGGTTATGCCTAGATCTAGATCTAGATCCAGGTCTTAAAGCAAACCTGTGTCTGTACCTAGATCTAGATCTAAATTACACTTTATTAAGGTAAAGTATGAGGCCTATGCATAATTACTCTTTGACTGAGTCTAAATAACCTAAAAGACCACATAGACCACGTTATTTGTTCAATTTCATATGAGTAAAATGTTTCCAATCATTATAGCCCATGCCAAGTTTTTTTTCAAGATTTAGATGGGAAAGGCCCTTCATTAATGTCCATTGGTAGTAATGCTACTGCAAATGGTTATAATATTACTTATAAAATTGTAAAAAAAAAAAGAAGAATTGGGCTTGTACTGTAGCAATACTTTCTCTTAATTCAGTTAACATTAGGATGAATTTCAAAAATTAACATCCCTTGGATTGACTACCTTTTTATGTATATTATAGCTCTTTTCCTGGTTACTCTCATTTTCCAATTTATTTAGAAAAGTCTTTACAGATTATGATTATAAATGAAAAGCATAGGTGAAAACATTCTACTATTTCTAGGTATAAAATACCCTCTCTGATGGGCATAACATACTCATTATTTTATTTGAAATTTGTACATTTACTCTTTTTAATAATTATTCACAAAAATTAATGATGTAAAATGTGTGTTCTACGCCTGGTTTGTATTAAAAAAAAAAAAAAAAATAGCTCAATTGAGATGAAATTAAATAATACTGAAATAGTACAGTATCTTAGGCATTACATAAAAGTGCTTGCAATTGACCTCCTTTAATTTAACCCAACTCTTTTAACAGCAACTACGTATAAATACATTTTTAAAGTCTGTGGTCCCCCACCCCTTTTGCTATCCATATACCAATACTTTGAGAAATCAATTTTAAAACTTGATCAATTTTTCAAAAAGTGCACCATTCTTCACAGATTTTTAATCTCTGTGCATTTAAAAATATATAAATCTTTTTGTCTTTTTGTAGAGGAGTATAATATTTGAAATGTTTAGTGGCCAGCTTGTTAAGTTGAAGGAACAATAAACACAATCTTTTTAAAACTGGATAGAAAGAAGTTATTTATAAGCAAGTCTTTGAACAGAAACTTTTAGCCAGTACTAAATGACTTCTCTCTCTCTCTTACATGTATTGTTAGTTTATATATATATATTTGTTTTTTATAATCTGAATAAAGAAAAATCAGCAACATATAATTTGAGATCAGTATGTGCAATTTCAGCAATATTCAGTTTCTATCACAGTTTTGATTTACTTAATTCAATGTCTTTTTAAAATATCACTGCTCACTTCAGTAAATTTTTTTTTAGGATAATTAATCATTTTAAATAATTCAAGACAATACATTTTGCACTTCTGCAAAATGATATTCGCTTATATACATATAGTCTACATGTAGTGGGTAAATCTTGTAAATTACTTTTCAATTTAGAACATTGGAATGAAAAAGTTCATTTTTACTGAATGAAAATTATTGATAAGTTTGTTGAACTGCCTGTTTTCTGTCTCTGTAACTTGTTGAAGGTACTGGAGGAAAACAATAAGATCTCCACTCTTTATTTATTGAAAACTGCAGATTGAAAAGGTTGAATAACATAACAAAGTGATGCATTTCAAAAGAAAAGTAATACTTTTGTATTTCTTGGTAAATAAAACGTTTTGGTTACCTAAATTTGACCAAGAAAAAAAAGATTGACTCTATGTACCATTTGCAAAGTCCAATATTGAAATCGCTTCGTTTTGAGAGATTTCATTTTCTAAAATCATTTGGCTTTTTTTTTCTAAATAAGCAATAATCTTAAATACCCTGGTGAATAAGGAATGAAATATTTTTTTAAATAATGGCTTCCATTGGGCTTGATAAAAAAAAATTTTCTAATTCTAAAAGAAAGCGTAAGGCAAAATCTCATGACTTCAATAATGATTGATGATTAAGCTCATTTAAAAAATCAGTTTACCAAAGTATAAGAGAGCAATATATACATGTATGTATGATTAAATCTGACTATAATTATTTTTTGAATCTCTTATTTTTTTTTTAAAAAAAAAAGTGTGCTCACTTTTTGTTATAATGCATAAATTTAGAAGTTATGGGTTTTTGGGGATAATATTTTTATTTTCTATGAAGCTGGACTAATCAGGGCTGATATGTAAAAACATTTTTTTTAAGTAAGAGCAAATAATAATAATAATAATAATAATAATAATAATAATAATAATAATAATAATAATAATAATTATAATTATAATTATAATGATGTTAATGAGGTTTAAAAAAGAAACAAACAGAGAAAATCAAAAGAATATTATCTCAAGAACTGTGGAACTCATGCATTTTGAAAACTGGTTTGTGGAATCACCACAAAATAAACCATGTACTTCTCTTTTCATAATTTCAATCATGGATGTGCCTACTTCCATTTGAGTTAAGAAAATGCCAGCGTTGAATTTTGAGACAATTTTTAATACAAACATCAGTCTCACAATATGCTAATAACTGCTGGAAAATGAGAATTTGTAAAGAAATTCTTACTATCTAAGTATCTCTCCCTCTGTCAGTAAGTTCGTCTGCCTGCCTCTCTCTCTTTTTCTGTCTTCCTGTCTCTCTTACTTTCTTTTCTCTTTACTTTGGTGATATGTAGATACATTTAAAGAGAAAAACGAGAGAAACAAAGAGAGAGAGAGAGAGAGAGAGAGAGAGAGAGAGAGAGAGAGAGAGAGAGAGAGAGAGAGAGAGAGAGAGAGAGTTGTTGAAAAGCTAGGAATTTCATTAAATTAATACTGTAGTCATAGTCTGCACGAGTCTGCAACTGTACAAAATCGCCAAAGGCATTTAACTTCATTTCAAGTAGTTTGAGTTTGATTGCAATTGCTCAGCCTTGATAAATGAATAAAGCTAACATCTCTCTCTCTCTCTCTGTATAAGTTTATACCATCTTGTATCGAAATTCCATTTCGTGGCTTACTGGTTGATGTGACGACAATTAAACTTAAACTACCGTATATGTAGGTTTAGTCTATTCATCATTCACCACTTTCAAATTCATAGATTCTGTAGTGTTTGCAGATCATCTTCGCAAAACATTAAACTTGCAATCTTTTTTTTTGTTTTTTTTTTGTTACTGCACTTGACAAGATCCAATTTTCAATCTAGGTCTAAGTCTAGCTAGTCTACATTTCAGATCACTTCTGTAGATCTAAGACTTCAATAAATGAACTCATAGTATTGTCGATAGATTTTTTTCCTTTCCATCCCTTTTTTTTTGTTTTGTTTTACCATTCACTCACATTTGATTATTTTCCATTAATTGTAGCTGAGTAATAAAAGGCATCAGCTTTTATTCAACTCTTTTCTAATCTAGATCTAGATCTAGATTTATAACAAAGTAAATTTAAAGAATATAAAAAAGTGCATTAAGTCTGTCTTGCAAACACTCCCAAAGCCACCATATTGGGAGAGAAAAACAATTCCTTGGTTACCAAAACGATAGGAAAGTGTTCGTCACCTACGTCCATTAAAGCGATCGTTAAAATTTTAGGGTAGGCCTGAACCTATCGTTAACCTGATCGCTAGCTCTCTTTAAAAAGTCCCCCCTAACGATAACCTAACGACCGGTCGTTAGCGAAAATGTGCCTTCTGAATACGTCGTTAAATTAACGCACGCGTTAGCCAGTTAACGACAACCTAACGATAGCGTTAAATTCTTCTGAATACGGGCATAGATTTTTACCTAAATTTTACATAATTTGAGAAACTTTTGTCTAGAGTTATATTTATAGATCTAGAGTTTTGGGAAAGAGTTCCTTTTAGGTACGGACTAATTTACACACCAAAGAGGGTTCCGTTTGATCGGGACCATAGAACTGCTTGTACAGAATATAATTTACTTTTAATTTAGTGTGTTGACGAACTTAGATCTAGTTCATTTATTTTATTTTTCATTCAGCGTAGATCTAGATTCTAGATCTATATTAATTATCTTTTAAGTCGTACCTAAAAGGAACTCTTTCCTAGTTTTGATCTAGATCTTGATTTGGACTGAAGTAAATGTGATTTTCTCTAGATCTATGAATTACCACTTTACCTGTATAATATGGCGTTTACAACTTAAAAGATTGAATCGTATGTTACTATGTAGATCTAGATTCTGGTTAGATCTTTATAATTATGTCAAGATCAATTGAGTCTGACCTTGATTCTAAACTATCTAGATCTAGGTCTAGATTTAATCTTCAGTCTTGCAAAGGTTTAAATTTTTCGAAATTCGTGCAGGGGAATGTGAAGGGTGCAATCGCAATAGTACGTATGTAATTTAGATGATGCTAGTGGAGTAGTGGTATTGACATACAAGTGACCAGTTACTTCGTGTCAATGGTCAAAACTAAGATGTCAACCAAGATGTACCTTTGCCGATGGCGATTTTCTTTATATAAAGAGGTTCTATCAGCATACAATATATGTTTGTACTTTTTAAAATTCTATATGACTTCATACAATGTTTTTAGCTAGATCCATCAGTACTTATGTACATTTCAAAAAATATTTCAAGCAGCGTTTTTAGATTTAGTTTGTGCAAGTTGGCAGAAAAATATAAAAAGCAAAATTGAAACCGAAAGTTCAATTAACGTAAAACATTGAAGGCCATTGCCAATACTATAATTATTAATAGTGAGAATGTGAGATAGATGTATTATATTATATTAGATTGACGATATTTTAAGTCCCCCAATCACCCCCATTATCTGATTATCCGGATTTAATTTATTACCTCAATACCAGATCTAGATCTAAAATTAGGTCATTAAAAAGTATTTGCAGTGTTGCATTCCAACGTAGATGGATTACAAAATGTGTAAATAATCAACAGCTCTGCAAATCATAAATATCATCCCTCTAGTTTTCTCCAAGAGTATAATCTAGTCTATTTCAGTCAAAACTCTTTGATATTAGGTACAACTTTTTGAGTCAAAACTCTCCACTCATCAAGATCTTTTGATAATGATATTAGCAAGGACAACCATCTAAAAGTACTTAACAAGGTGTGTTAGTGCTGCTGTCAAGGCTTGCCCCCGTAGTGTTTAGTTCCATTGAACATATCTCCCTCCTTCTGATTTAATTCACCATTGAGATTGTTTTAAATTCATAATTATTTATTATTATAGTCAGCCACAATACATCAGGTGGACCATTGTTGTGCTCAGAGGCCCAGGTATAGATCTTTTTTCCAATGGAGAAATGGTGGCCCTGGAGTAAAAGTCTAGAATGACAGGTCCTTGCCACACAACAGATACTCCTAGTTTCACCTGAGTAGGAATCAAGCAAGCTTATGCCAAGAGATATGACGTCAAGTCCCGCCCATTGCAACTTCCACCCCAAAAGCTATGACATTATACTCAGCAACTGGTAGAGGCTAACCTAAACACACTCACAGCAAGCCAATTACACCACACAATTATACATGTACTTAGAATAGGCTCAGTTTTAAAATCTTGTTTGTGTGGGCAATTATACTTAGAATAGGGTCAGTGTTAAAATCTTGTTTGCACTGATTCCTTTAGGCTAGTCAATGTAAAGACTGGTTGATGTCCTGGTTTTAATGCTTCACAGAGCAAAAATGCGTACATTGTGCTTGACTAGCATGTATTTCACCATCTTGAAAGGAATTTTCAAAGGAAGCTCCAGCGCTTTAGTATTATCCGCAGCTCACATACAGTCCAGTCCATATATAATGGCTAGTGCTATAATGGCACCCCCCAGTGTAACAGCACTTTCCCCTTGTCCTTTTTTTGTTTTATTAAAGGATGGGGTTAAAGTTAACTGATACAACGGCACCCTTGATCTTTCTTTCTGTTATAACGGCACTGTAGGTAGGTGGGGTTTTAACTATACAGAAATTGTCAGTGACCAGTGAAAAATTGTTAGTCCTATACTAATCAGCCAAACAAATTGTCTCTCATGTCAGTCAGCAAATTGTTGTGCGTGGTCAGCACACTGATAGTACTACCCTCCTCTTTCCCCATCTTTATACAGTTCGCGCTACCTGAGTGTCTGTTTTTGTACCAGTGCATGATTACAATCTTGTGATACTGTTAGGAACAGGCCTAACATTAGAAAATGCCTCCCCCTACCCCTCCTTCCCAACTTCCACTTCACCCTCTCTACTCATAAGACAGCCAGTGGCCATGTGTAATGCGTCGGCCTGTAGATCTATGAAAGAACGATCTGGATTAGATCTACACTGGCATGCTTGTTTGTGACTCAATTGAACAGAATGGCTAGCATTACTGGGTTTTTTGTTTCATTGCCTTGACACTCATAAGTGTATGCACACGGCCCTGACCGGTTCTATTTTAGAAGAAGGACATTAGACCTACAGTTAGTTGGGTGTTGACCAACAGATCTAGGCATGGAAAGCATGGGTTTAATGTGTTGCATCCAGGCCAAACCCATCACATTTTTCTAGCTAGCTTAGTTGTTGAAACATCAGCACCTGTAATTATCTATCGACGGAACGACACCTTCGCTATCCAATCTACATTTTGTTCACCTTATCCTCCATTAAAAAAAACAACCTGAAAATGTACAGATTTGCTTGCCTCGTACAAGGCACGCTCGATAGCCATCTGATCAAGGGAAGCAACCTGTATTAATGATTAATTATTCTGAGCTAAGTCCCATTTCCATGTTTTATTTTTCTTCAGCACTCTGGTATAACAGCACCATTAAAAAGTCCCATTTGAGCATTTATATAAGATGTTTACTGTATGTCTCATTACATTTTAATTTTTATGAAATGAATTTTAGTCTATTTTTTTCAAAAGGCATAAAATATATCTGCTTACCATACAAATACATTTTTTTTTAATTCAAAGCTTGTAGATCCAGTGGTATAGCTATGAGATCAGGCTGCCATGCTGAAGCATGTATAAAAATCAAAATAGAAATTCTAATTTATAGGCCAGCCAAAACTCATTCAAGTCAAAAACCTCACTGAAATCTGTATTTTAATATTAAGTTTAATTATTAACAATGTTCAACTCTGGTAAAGTTGCGTTTAAACGATTTAGAAAATTAGAGGTGAGAAAATAGAATCCTATTTGGTAGCATAGAGATTTAAGGCTTTCAACTCAAGTATGTCTGAGTATTTCAAGTTCAAATTTACCTCTAAAATTGACATTTTCTGTGATCCATTCTATAGTACTATATTTAGATAAATGGGCTAGGTTGTTAAAAGTGGTAATGTAGTCAAACCTCTAAATTGGAAAAAGTGGAAAGTCTAGAAGAGCTTAAGAATGGAAATTTTCAAAAATAACTCGGAGCCAGTTTTGGAATAGTATAAGGATTCAATATGAAACTTTTCTGTGAAAAGAATTAAAATAGTTTGCAAGGTAAAATTTTTAATAGAGAAGGCCAATATTATCACAGCATTTGTTGACAAGAAACTTATTTTATTGTATTTTAGGAACTCTCTTTATTAGTCTCTGTAATGTTGGGGGCTGTTGGGTAAGAGCATCTGCCCTAATATACTCAAGGGCCTTTTTCTCTGGTACAATCACCACAGTGTAGGTAGGTGAGTTTAAGGCCGGTCTCATCTTTTGAGTTCCACCCAGCCCAGCTGAGGCTTAAGTTTGATTTGCAAGAAGGTCTGCGATCATTGTGTTGTAGATTTATCAATAGGCTATACCTGAAGTCATGCACTGTACAACAGTTTGAGCTTAGCTAAGTAGGTTTTTAGTGTTTTATCACATTCTCAATAACTTTATGTTAAAAAATGCCAGCTATGTTTACAAGTATCCATCAAGTTAGATGACCAAATTTTTTAAGATAGATGCAACAAGTGCCATTCCCCAACTTTTGTCAACTGTGAGTTGCACATTAGATTCCCTTTTTATATTTCATTATTTGTTAAATTCGTGCCTAAAAATCATTTAAAACAATTTATTATTATCTTTTGATTTTTCATTGAGAATCTTCAAAAACTCAGAGGGACATAAAAGACATAGAGAATTAGATTCCTTTTCACCGGGCATGGTATAAAATCAGACTATAACAATTTAGTTTAAAACCAAAATCTTACTTCTAACATAATTTTTTCTATCAGGAATCATTTTTCCTCTCACAGCTAATAGTCCTTTTGAATTTTGTTATTTAAAAATAAAAAGAGATCAATATTTACCACTGCATGGGTGACAGCTTAAAAAGTATTAGACTTAATTTGAACAAAGTATGTTCCCACCTGGTCTCATCTGAAAGCTTTTTTTTTACGGAGATAAAATCCATACACATACATGTATTATTATACATGTACCACACTGGAATCAAGTCTAATATTTAACTAAAGTTTCAGAGTCCTCAGAATAGCAAAAAAATTGAAAGCCTACTTGTTCAAGACTCATATGCCTAAGTGCATAATTGCCAAAAGCGTGTATTAGAAATATACACATGAAAATGTTGAAATTGTCTAGCACTCATATACTGTGCAGCTGTGATCTTCAAAAAGTGAAATATGCACATAGATTTTTAAGCATTAAAATATATAAAGTGTCAGCTTTGATGGAGAATGAAACTCAGCAAAATAAAATTTGAATGGAATTACTTTCTGAAAAAGAAGGTAGAATGTCCAGAAATATCAGAAGTCAGTTGTATTTTTGTAAAAGAGAAAAACTGTAAACAAAAAGTTTTCCGAACTATTTTCAAAGACAAAATGTGTAGTTAAAGCTCACTAAGAAACACAATGATCACATTTTGTCAGTTTTTCCATAGATTCCCTTTTAACTTTTAGTAAAATGTTGTTTCTTATAATTTTATCTCTTTTTAGGACAAGAGTCTCATGAAAAAACTGAAAGGATGTGGAGATAAACAGTTTGCCCAAAAATATCTTTAACACTAACACTTACAGTGAATAAAGATATTACAAGATACCATGAGTAAAGGACCTCCTCCTCCTCCTCCTGACCCTGTTATGGAACTGTGTGGCTCCAGTCCTGTCACATGTCTAGCTTTTGGAGAAGTAACATTTGCAGACAAGAAATCAACATTTTTCTCAGGACATCAAGATGGGAAGGTTGGTCTTTCATTGCTTCCATGTTAAATTTCATGTGCCTAGTATGTACACAGATATATGGGGTGTTTCTATGCAAATTCAGATAGTTTTATGTTCTCATCATATTTTACCTTCATTCAACTTAAATTCAATTGCTCCTTTTTTTTTTTGTTAAACAGCCAATGAAATTTACAATTACAGTGTTATTATCATTGTGTCTTCACTTTATTATGGCAATATTTGAAAGTTAAATATGCTGCAAGTGCAACAGCATCAAGTGCAACAATAAAAGACAACTTTAAATATAATGGATTTGTATTGTAGGTTTAATCTTTATTATCATAACCACAAATACTGTGATTTGCATTGTTGATGACTGTGTCTCTCACCTATCTCAATCTTTGGGATATCTGTATTTCACTTTAAATAATTTAGAAAATAATTTATATGTTTATTTGGAAAATTGAACTGAATGTTTAAAGACCATTAAAAAAATTGCAGGTAAGATCTGGGTTTTACTTAGCTCATTGACTCCATCCATGCTTCAAAGTTGTAATTTTCTTCCTAGTTTTCTTCACCCTCATCATTTGTTAGACATCAGAGTATTATTATGTATAACTTTATTTCTTCATCATTAAATAAATGGAGCTGTATATATTATGTGTGTTTGTATATGTCTGTCAAACTCTAAAGTTTTCAAAAGTTTTAATCTTTAATTTATTTTCTTAACTTATAGATTTTATGCTGGAATATAAAATCTCAAAGGATTTTGACACATTTGGAGAGCCATTCAGAAACTGTCCTTTGGGTGGCCAGTCCTAAAGAAAATATCCTGATCACTCAGGGTCGTGAAGGGTTCCTTAAAATCTGGGCGGCTGAACAATCCAACTGGAAAAAATTAGGTGAGAAATGATATCTGTCTTTGCTTTTGGGTTTTTAGAGTTTAAATAGTTCTCTCATGTAGGTTTGTAAGTTTTTAATTCATTCTTATTTCCTTTGATTAATTAAGTCCCTATGTCATATGTGAAAGCGCTTGCAATGAGATCCAAAGAGCTTTTTATTGCTCATATACCAAATTATCAAATATGGATGAAAGTGAAGAGTAGATGATTCGCAGTTGCTCTTGGTTCATTTTCTCTAACTTTTGGTTCTTTTTACTTAAACCCTTCAAGTGGTGCATTGGACCAGCCTGTGAACAAAATAAAAACCAACAAAAAACGCAACATTAAAACTGGCACACATGAGTGAAATTTTAGCAATAAAAGTTTTTTTTTACTTACTTTTTCTTCATAGCCAGTTTCCTCATGTCCTTCTGTCATTTTGTCAGTCCTATAGTTGTTGAATTTTGTTCTCCATTGCAAGAAACAGTGAGCCTTTATTAATTTCAGGAGAAAACAAGGAAAATTTTAATCTTTGATGCCTTTCTTGCTCTCATGTTATAATCATATCTTGTTCAACTTTGTTTACAGGCACAATTTCTACAGCTGCATACATATTTTGTAACAGTTCCTTACTCAGCCTTGCAGATTATTATCTTGTATCTGTCCCTGCTGAAGAGTCAGGAACAATATCTGTTCATCGCATACTGAGTGACTTTACTGTGGATGGTGGACAAACGCCTCAGAAACTGATTCCAACTTCACAAAAAGAGCTAGGGATGTGCATGAAAATGTGCTCTTTTCTCTTTAAAAGCAGCGTACAAAGGTTACTTGTGGCTTATGAAAGCGGATCGCTATTACTTTGGGATATGTTGCGCAGTGTGATTCTCAGCAAACTCAAGGCTCACTCCGATTCTGTGATGTGTCTGGATATTTGTTCCACTAAAGACCAAGGCGTGTTTAGAGCTTTTAGTGGCTCTGTTGATACAGATCTCAAGTCGTGGTTGATAACAGATGACACACTCACACAGGATCAATTTGTGTCGATCACTAACCCAGGACTGAGTAGCCTAGCTTCAAGAAGAGATGGACGCATTGTTGCCTCTGGTGGGTGGGATGGTTCATGCAGAATGTTTACCACTGCCAAGCTTCGACCTCTTGTGGTTCTGTCTCATCATAAGGAGAGTGTTCAATGTGTTGCATTTTCTGCAGAAAACAGACTTGCTGCAGGCTCCAAAGACGGTTATATTACAATGTGGGATGTTTATGTTGATAAATAAAGCTGTTGAAATATATTGCTTCTGTGTTACAGTTACATTGCTGCATTAAAGAGACAGGTCTACAGCCTTCTTTCCTCCTCCACCTCTCTCTCTCTCTCTCTCTCTCTCTCTCTCTCTCTCTCTCTCTCTCTCTCTCTCTCTCTCTCTCTCTCTCTCTCTCTCTCTCTCTCTCTCTCTCTTCTCTCTCGCTCTTTCTCCTACTCTCTCACCCCTTCTCTCTCTCTCTCTCTTTCTCTCCCTCTCTCTATCATGATCATTGATGTACTTGAGAGACAAAAGAAAAGATAGTTTGAAACACAGTTATGTTCAGTCACAATTCCATTTCTGCTCCCTTTCTCTTTATCATTCTTTAGCAATGGTTACATAAATATTCCTAATCCCATTTCTTACACACACACAAAAAAAAAAGCTTAAGAAAAATAAAAATAGAAATTTTCTCTTGATTCCTTTAACATTCAGTAATATTAATTTGGACCTTTAATAAGTTCATAGATGCATCCACACCTTCCCCGGTTTATGTTTTGCAACTGCTGTAAACTCTTGCGTTGCAATAACAAAATGAACATTAGAAAAGTGACGTTGAGGAGTGGCGAATATCGTGCAGGGAAAAAAAAGCTCTTTTAAAGTACTTGCTCTCAGAAAATGTGACACTTTTATCCGAACAATCAGTTCCAAATTTTGAATACCGGGGCACTTTGAACAGATTGAAGTGTTGCACTGTAAAATATGATGATCAAGTAGTTTTGGTCACTAAGAGTTTTTCAGAGTTCTTAAAAAAATAGTCTCTCGTTTACTTTCTTATAAATTAACTTTATATATGTATGCCATGATAGCATTTTAACTATGTTCATGCCTAGATACATGAACTTATAAATTAGCACTATTTCTACTTCCTAATCTCTAATAGTGATAATCAGCGGTGCAGCGGGGAAGTGCACGATTGACTTACTTCACGTATTAACGTGATATCATGCTCAATATGAACTAGAATATTGTAAAATAACTTTGTGGAATTATTGATTTACTGTGCTTGGAAATTTTAACGAGGGAATTGTGGCTGATATTGTTTTCATAGACGTAATGACGTATGGGAAACTTCCTTGCTGCAGATTGTACACTAAGTCACGGTTTTGCTCGATTAATTAATACACTGATATTCAGAGTGCCATTTCTGTTGTCTCATTCAATTCGACCATAAAAATGTCAAACCATTGACAAAACATAACAGTTTAACACGCCAAACGCGGTGCACAATTATAATATTTCTGAGGTTTCGCAGGAAAGGCTTACGGGCCTTAAGCTAGACTACGACGTAATATTTTTAGACTGACCGACATCATTTGTATAAACTCCTTCCACCCAGCGGTACTTAGCAGAATCGCTTTTCGCAACCATCTAGCCCTCTCACCGTGAACGTAACTGTTATGTAGTTGTTACATGATGACTGCCAGCGATGCTCTAATGCTACCGGTACTGAGTACTAGCCTGGACCAGGTGCAAGCGCGCTATGGAGAGTGTGTTTCCACTGCTCCACTGCATGCTCACACAGTTACATTACATAACAATCATATGATCCGAGACAGTTTAACCAGCAGCAGCAGCAGACTTCACTGGTCTAAACAGCTGATCAGACTGACCAGGCCTAACGCTCGCTTGCGGCTTCCGATGTAAACAACGCAGGCCGATTTGCACACGTCACTAGTGAAACCACTCGTTTGTTACGTTATGACTCATGCTTACGGTACGTAACTCAATCTGCGAAACATGGCTATTATGATTATACTACTTTGAACGGGCATTGGTCGCCTTTCAACAAGGAACAGAATTAGGGCTGCCTGGTTAGATTACTATTATTTAATGCACATGCGCTGCCGTGGGAAAAGCCTGAACTGAGAATTCTTCAAGAAGAACCAAGGAAACACGTTCAAGTCATGAACAAGAGGACGTCAATAATCGTAATTGCTTCTGTCTGCAAACTTCCAGGCAATTAGAAAGCCGAAAATTGTTTTGTCCCTTGAAAACCCTGAACTTTCTGCTTCCATTAGAGATCGGTCTTTTAGTTTCTTCTTTGTTAGCCTGGTCGCCACCTGAGAATCTTTTCACTATTTCAGTTTCTTTGTCTTGCAAAGTACAGTTTGGCTACATCTCCTTACCTATCCCTTTCTTTCATATATATATTTTTTTAATACCGTCTGTTGACTCAAGCTTTTTTATTTGTCACGTGACTCATTGAGCCGTGGATCATCTATTGTGCGAATACTGCCATACGAAATAGTTCTCAAGATAAGTATTCGAACTACCCTATCACTGAAAGAAATCCGGATTTTCAGTCTTAGATAGCTTTACCTATCGCAAAGCAACTGTGCGCTGTGCGGTCTAAAAACCCACACACTGCCGAACGACAACCAAAGCTAGTGGTGATTATCAATTGCTCAAAACATATGAAAACCGCAGAACAAGCGAGTGTAACGGATGATATTTTCAATTTTTCTTTGTTGCATGTATTCTGAGTAGAAAAAAAAAAAGCAAAAACAACCTCAAATGTCATTCCATGCCTTGGAACGTTTACAGTGGTTACAATTTCTTCATCTTTTAGTCGAATGAAACGGTATCTCTCTCTCTCTCTCTCTCTCTCTCTCTCTCTCTCTCTCTCTCTCTCTCTCTCTCTCTCTCTCTCTCTGCCCCACGAACTAGTGGAACAAAATATATAATCATGTGAAACCATTTTCTTTTAAATACGGCTGGTAAAAACATGTAAGCACCGCTGTTTCTATGATGTTTGAATAGAATGGCAGCGCTTGTCTTATAAAAAATAATATTCATTGCACTTACCATGTAGATCTACTTAGTTTCTTGCCACACAGACTGAGAATAATTGTTAGAGTATGGACTTGATTTTTTTACCGTTCTATTGTTCCGAGTTTCGGAATCGGTTCCAACCATCAATACAGCAGAGTGAGATTAGGGCAAGATGGCCGACGGTAGTTCATGGAAAGATGGTTGATGTATAGGAATTACAACCTTTCATGCGTTTGTCGGCTTGCTGTATGTATTGAACTTAATTTAGAATTATTTTTAATGCACTAAATCTGGTACGAATGTTACGATGGCCTTACCATGGAACGTTGCTTCGAAAGCAAAGACAAGTTATACATTTCCAGATCTAAATCTAGATCTAGATCTAGATATTGATACGAGAGATCTTAGATCTAGATCTATATCTAGCTAGATTTATTTGAGGAGATACCGGACTCTATTAACTGTAAAATTCAGGTCTGGTTTTACGAGTATTTTTTCCTTTAACACCAATTTCATGCAAAATGAACCTGAGTAAACTGACACTGATATGAAGATTATCGGGCAAGGCTTTTTTTTGTTGTTGTTGATCCGATTACTGGGTGGTCTTTAGTAGGGCCTATTACATTTCCCCGCTGAAAGTAAAATAAATAGAAGAGATCAAGAATCTATCAATATGAAGATATCTTCAACTTGAAGTGGAAGCGTTTAGATTTTATAAACTTAAGAAAAAAATTGATGTAATATTCTCGACAAAACAATTGTGGCCAGACTCATAGAGCATTGCAGCCACCATCTATAGAGACTAAGGAGAAAACTTTTGCATGATACTCATTTAAAGAATTGGCAGGGCAAACTTACTTATGTGAGCTCAACTTAATCCTGGTATTGTTCTGTTTCATATTGACGTTAAAAGGCAGATTCCTTTAACTATTTGTGACATGTGCGAAAACCATGATGACAAATAATTACTGGTTCTCACCCACACTGTGATGTAGAAACAGTAAGATCATCTTTAGAAACAGACATCATCACTGCCAACAGTAAATATTACCATTGTTCTATGAAGCAAATTATCTCATAATTGAAACTTGGCCATATGCAAAGGCACGGAAAATCGCAGCCTTTGTTATTTATTGTTATTGCTAACAAGTAACATTTCCAAGTCCAAAAATTTCCATAGTTTTCAATTTCGTACACTGCATCAACAGAAGATTATGTAATATTGTAGAAATACAAAATGGCATGTGTTGGAAATCACATGATAAACTAAGGAAAGTGTTTTTCTAATACGTGTGGTTAATCATTACATGTTATTATAAACAGCAACATGAAATCTTTCTGAAAAATCATAAAAAAAATATTTATCCTGACCCTAATAATGAGAGTTTAGTCTTTAGACTTATAGTGCAGCATCAAATCAATTTCTCATTCAGACATGATCTAGTTTACAAATATTTAACTTTGCAGGTTATTAATTAATGAAAATAAACACCTGTATATCTTCAACCTCACAGGGGTCTAAAAATTAAAATGCGGTGGAGCAGGGATTGTTCGTATTCATTGTGTTCAAGGAAGCTGTGTTCGAGCAATTCTATTTTTAGCACTCAGGCCCTAGATTTGCGTTTGGAACAGTTTTCTTGAATATTTTGAAGTATGTTTTCTTAGCTTTTTCTGTGTTATTTCGAGCATTACAAGGATACTCAATTTGGCGTGTTTTCCCTGCTTTTAGTATTTCAAATTGCTGATGGAAGACAGGTGTCTCCAAACAAGCCAATCTGTCATTCCCAACTTGTTTTATGTAAAACCTTGTCCCCAAACCCCAGCACTTTTTCAGGCCTCACAATTTTCAGGGGATCCGCAGAAATTCGTTGTTGAAAATCCGCTGATGGAAGAAAACAATTTTTTTCAGTATTAATTTGCATTTTCGAAAAGTTTTAAAAAATATTGGATGTCAACCACTTCACTGCGCTGTGTATGTACATCGTAGGTGCCTATCTGAAGGGTGTCCCATGTACTGTGTATGTACACTATGCATGCTCAATATAGCAAGTTTTGTTTCGCCTCATTGAAAATGAGTTTCGGTTTTCAAAGGATTAAAATAGTATTACTGGAAAGCCAACTTTTGCGGAAACCTTTAATAACTCATGGCATCATCGAAGTCGGACAAAAAAGCGTTAGTGTGAAACACACACATATGCACATACACACACAATGTCCTTCCTCTGTGTTTGGCTTGTAGAATCTAAATCTAGCCCATATTGTAAAGAAGATCGTCAGTCTTGACTAGATCTAGATATTGACTAGCAAGCCATGGCTTTGCCTTTGATATATAGTTTTTGGTATCTGTCGCTATTATTTCAAGATCTAGAGATATAGCAAATTTAAGCTGTTATTGCTATCATAGTAAACACAAACTCCTCGGGATGGTAAACTCGCATTTTCCTTAATCATCTGTGTATCACATTGCGATGGGGTTTACCATTTTCGGATGTTTGACTCACGATCATGTGTATCACTATCAGGGCAAACACGAAGTCAAAGGAATAATAGGCACTTTCCGTAACTCTCAGACCATGATACTGCTGTCTTCAACATTTCTGCGAAGCATTGTAATTTCACTAAATATTAGAACGGTCTTGAACAGATCCGAAACACATTTTTTAAAATCTTGCCGAAGTTCAGTGTTTTGTTACACTAGAGATCCAGAGGGGTGGGAGGGAAAAAAATCTGATAGGCCTATAGACCTACCTTGCGGGCATTAAGCGGAGGAATACACATATTTATAACCACATCTACTTCCGGCTCTAGGAGTTCGGCGCGAACCCTTTTTTTTCCATGATTACGGCTAGTCTTCAATGTTTATTTTTTTTCCCCTGCGCCGCCCTAGTCTAGCACAAGGACGCAAAACTTTGATGAGACAGAAGGGATTGGCAGAGTCTCTGTATATGAAATAGTGAAATGAGGAACAAGTTCAATTTTAAGTGATAATTGGAGGAGATAGTGGTGACTCTGGAGTCCCCATCTGCCCTAGACCCTTCTTCTACCTCTCATAATGTAATGACTCATTTAGAAAAATTGAGTAAATCAGGCAAACATCTTTTGACAGAAGAAGTAGGGAAAGATTTTCACAAAGACACCAGAGCTTTGGTGAATGATAGAAATTTTTACCAAGTTTCAAAAAGTCAGATAGAATTGATAAATGGTGGACAGGAGAGACATTGAGTAAGAAATACCCAGCACTGTAAGTGTAAGGTTGCTAGAGCTGTAGTCACTATTTTTTATGGAGCTTCAGTAAGGAGCACAGTTCGGTTATGTTAAAGATAATTACTAAACAAACAGCCACTTTAAATATCACCATGCTCAGTGCTATCCAGACAGTTAAATATGAGCTAAGTAGTAGTGGGCTTTCTAGCATCAAATATTTTGAAAGACAAACCCCCCACAGACCCCACTTGTCATCATTTGCCCTTTTTAAATAGAAAAAGGTGGCACAGAAAGTAAAAGTGAAACAAACAATTACCTCAGCAGCTGCGAAAAAGATCTCAAGTAAAACCAAGAAAAAAAAATCTGTGCAAACATATATATATATCAACACTCACCAAAAAAGTAACGTTAAAGGGAAAAAAGAAAAGTGATATAGCTGGCAAACATAAATCAAAGAAAGGGCAGCATCCTACAAGAACTAGAAATAGTTGTGGACATAGTGTCTTATCTATTCCAGTTGTGATTGAAGACAATCAAATAGAACAGAATGAAGCTGCAAAGGAAACTAACACTTATTTATAAAAGTGAATTGTTCATGACTTTGACAATAAGTATTACAATGCATCATCATTTTCCCAAGAAATATGATTTTTAAAACTAATTACTTTGAATTCCTCTTCTCTGAATTAGTGTAACATTGTATGTTACCAAAACTTGTTTATTTTGTTTTAATGAAAAACTTATGGAATTGTTGGAAAAATCTTGATATCACTATGGCGCCAATGATTTTCAGCGCTTGGGAACACTGTGTGCTGTGAATGACTCCTGTTGCTAGATGTAGATCGAGATTCTAAGTGTACATTAAAATCGCAGTCACAAATTTCTTTCCAGCTAGGAGTACATTCAGTCTAAAGGCGACGTTCAAATGCTTCTGTGTTCATGAATTATCTTAAATATCTTTAACCTAGACAAAGGATGTCTGTCAAGGTAGAGCTAGGCCTAATCCTACAAGAGGACCTGGCAATGAATTCAATGTGGAGCTCACTATTGTCATTCCAACATTCTATCTTTTGAGCTATATGGCGTCCTAACCGTCAATAAAGATAGGTTCCACCAGCTTTTTTTTCACACCCATGTTCTGATTGACAAAGACAAATGTCATCAATAACCATGTGTTGCACGTGTGTAACAAGCAAATCTTAGTTACAATCGGTCCCTTTGAAGTCTCAGTGACAGGTAGACCTAGCATCTAGGCGAAGACAGACAAGTGGGGTTGGGTGCATCCAACTAAGCTACAGTAAGGTGGGGCTGGAAAAGGGGTGTCTCTCTTGCAGGCGACTAGGGATAAAAGGTTAGGATACCTGTCCACAAATTGTTTCAGCACAGTGAAAGGGAGAGGTAAGACGTTCTTGTTTGAAGAACAACAACAGCTGTGTAGAGCACTTGATCACAATTTAAGACCTGTGAATGGGATGAAAGCAAATAAAGTTTTAGATAATTTATTACTTTTTTTTTAATTTTTTAACACAGCCTGGTGGAGCCTGGTGAGAAGTTCTAGACATAAGTTCAACCAACTGTGAAATGTAGAGAGCAGTAACAGTTGCAAGGCAAGCTGTAGATTATCAACCTCTTAGTCGGTCCACAGGAAAAAAAAATGAGCAAAATCAGTTTTTTAAACAAATGCTGCACATGTCCCTGTCTGCAATCTATTTTTTTTTTTTTATTTCATTCCGGGGGGATACTCTCCCAGCCCTGTCTATGCTATTAGCTTTAACTAATTTCAAAAGTTCAGAAAAAACATTTGCATCCAGTTCTCATCCCTGGAAGCTGTTTTACCATCCATGGACATAAATAGTCATATAATAGCCGTTCAATGAGTCATTTGTATTATACCAGTCTAAGCAACTTCAAGTACGTGGATACACTCATTTTATGGAGAAAACAATGCTTTTTCCTCCTCCATGCACTTTATGTACTTCTGAACTTCAAGTATAACCTTCTGTTCTTCAGTTCATAGTTGTGTTGCTTAAATTTACATCTAGACTTGACTGCTCTTTACTATTACATGCAAATATGCTAATCTAAGCATGAAAGCAGCTATATTTTAAAAAAAAAATGACTAAAGCACACCAAAAAAAAAAGAAAAAAGAGAAAAGGCATTGCATTTATCGACATGCTGCCCTAATTGCCTACGGCAAAAAGGGCAGTAAGTAAGTAAAGTAAGTATTTATCGACATGAACAATCAGGGAAGAGAATTTGTTAAAAGTTTTTATGAACAACTCATATTTGCCCGGTAGTTGAGTTTGAATTATTTGTGTTTTTGGGAGGTTTCTCATTTGAAAAGTATTTTGCAATATGGCAATGTAAATAAACAATATAAATGATTTTATTGGAGATAAATATATACTTAGTCTTTATTTTAAATATATATTTTGTATCTTATGTAAAAAAAAAAAAGAAAGAAAATCATGGGAATTGTATCAAAAATTAAAGTTCTTCATTTTCTATAGCAATTGTCAATTTTGCATGAGAAAAAATTAAGTTGTGGTAAAAAAATGAAATTTTCATTGTTTGCAATATATTAGAGATCGCATGAGTCTTAATTCCTATCTCTGCAGTTCTGAGAGAAAGTAACCATGGCAGCAAGAAATTTGAAGCCTGGATCATTGCAGGGTTACCAGACGACAGAGACAGACAAAGCACAGCCAAGTACTCTCAAGGTACTCGATACAGACACACACACGCGTTCACTCTCTCTCTCTCTCTCTCTCTCTCTCTCTCTCTCTCTCTCTCTCTCTCTCTATATATATATATATATATATATATATTTTTTTTTTTTTTTTCCTTCTTTATATATGTATATATACTGTATTCAAGTCAAGTGTAGGTATCTGAAATAAGAGACATATAGGGCATCTCAATGTTAGATTTTTTTGCATCTTTAAATGAAATGAAACAGATGCAGTGTGTTGTCTCTGTGTTGTAATTGGTTTGTCCAAAGAATTGTTTAGAATTTCAATAAACAGCTCAAATTTATAGAAAAAAGAAGATACAGATTAAAGTCTCTTCCTCCTTGGCTCCTGTGTTGAAAGACCTGATAATCTGCTTGGTTGTATGAAATTATTTGTTTGCTTGATAGCAAATATTGCAATGAAATTTTATGCCATTGACCATAGGCAACATCCTGACAGCACTCACCAGAGATAAGTCTGAAGGTTTCTCGTTTCTTCTCCCTCAGCGACAACCAAATCCAGACTGGAGCAAAAATGATTTGCTAAGGCTTCTGAGCTACTTTGAAGGTGAACTTCAAGCACGTGACATAACTATAGCAACACTTAAGGTCAGTTTTGTTTTTAGTTGGATGTCCTAGCTTGAATCTGTTGTAAAAAGAAAATTTTCTGGAAAGGCATAATAGCTTGATCCAAATAGGCCTTTCTTTAATGGCCGTACTTCATTATGTTCTTGTTTACTATTGACAAGATAACACCTTTCACCAATAAAGCTCTCCTCTGCTTTTATTTTTTAGTGCTCAAATCGGAAAGAGGCTAATTGTGGCTACTGCTTTGCATGAATTACCTATTACATTAAAAGGGGAAGCATGATTACCCCTATTGAGCGTTCTTGAAAATTAGATTTACCTTTTTTAATTTCATGTTTTGGAAACAGAGAGCCAATTTCCAATAAATTGATATTTATTAAAATTTATACACTTTCCTGTTTTGTTTTGTTTCATTTGTGTTCCTAGGCTGAGAAAGCAAAACAGCTTCTATACCAAGCTAAGTATGGTCGTTTTGGTCTTGGAGATCCCTTTGTCGCTCTACAGCGAGATGCGGAAGGGAAAAATGACACAGGCTTTGATGAGGCTGCTATCAAAAGTATGTATGACAACCAACTGGCTCAACTTGAGAACTTAATCGCCACTCAGCGTAAAGCACAGCTAAAGATGAGGGAGCAACTTGGGAATTCCGAAAAAAGATTTCATAAGGTGTGGTTTGAATTATTTTGTAATCCGCTTGATTGATGTTTCAGGTTTGAATGAAAACCTTGTTTTAAACCTGGTGATTTTAAAGCCCCATCAATTAATTCTTGCTTCAGCAAACATACCCATAAGAAAAATTGTCACTGAGTTTATTTTGTAAAGGCTCAAACAAATTTGATGCACATGGTTCTGTGAATGAGTGTAATTGAGTTGATTATTCCAAAATTTGTTAAGCTTTTACTGTTTAATACATGTAATTAAATATCTAAATGAATAATAAAGTGCATTCAAACCAATATGCTCAAAAATGTGTTTTAACTCACTGGGCACGGGTCACGAACAGTTTTGAGATGCTATTTTTAGCCATCGGGCCCTAGTCTCATTGATATTTGAGTCAATCTTTGCGAATTTTTTTAAGTACACACAAAACAAAGAGAAACAACGGGTGTTCTTGGTTGCTTACGTTAACTTTCAAGCTTCCTGGGGATACCCAACTGACATATTCCTACTATTCTTAGTATCTCAAATAGCCTAGAAGATGGAAGAGGATACCTCCGAACATTCCGATCTGTCTATTGGAGCTCGACCCGAAGCAATGTGTTCGATGCTTTCGAGTTAGTAGACCAAATATTGTCGGAAGATAGAGATATTGAGCATGATGAGGTGGAATTAGATAAAGAAAATGATGATAATTTCCATCCCCACACGTTGAAGAAAGTTTGTAATCACTATAGCAAAAATTTTTACCCAAACTGAGATCTCGAACCCTAGATCTAGAATCTAGACTAGGCCAAGATGAGATTGCAGACATAATTTTCATCTTTGATTTATGTAATCTAGACTTACGATTTTAATTGAGAGTGATAAATGTAGATCTGGACTTGGCCTAGTTCTATAAAATAAGACAACAAATTGTTACACCGCGTATCTGTATTGTAGTATTTTATGTTGTGCATCATTATGAGCGTCTACTGGTTTGTAATGTTTTCCGAAAATGGGAAATGTATGGTATTTTTATAAAATTGAAAAAAAAAATCAACTGCATTACGTAAAAGGGTGAAATAACCAGTCTTGTAAAGATTTAAAAATGAACAATATGCTCAGAAAACAATGAAGTCTCTAACACAATTTACTGGAACACTACAAATTTTTTAAATTTGCCAAAATGGGCCAGGATGGATGGGCCAGCTGGCTTTAAAATGACCAGAGCCCGGTGAGTTAAAGGTACTGACAAACCATTACTAATGAAGATACCTTGATGAACTCATAAAACAGCCATTAGAAAGAGTTTCTTACTTCAATATCTGTATCATTTGTGCTTTTTATGACCCTTAAGTGCTCTGAGATCTTGTTATTTTTCATGAAAGCACAAGTTCCTTACTTTGATGTGTCTCACACTGTGATGATAATCCACATTGATTAGCATTGAGAAACAACAAAACTTACTGGGAATTTCCCACTTTGATTCTTTCTTTCTGACTTAATGTTTATTATATTCCTGACGCTAGAGGTATGATTCTGTCTAACTAGTCTTTATGTTTGCTGTATATTTAAGTGTGCTCTCACTCTAGAGGTTTGATTTTGCCTAAGTTATCTTTATGTTTGTTTTATTTAATTTTTTTCTGACTCTTGGGGTATTATTCTGTCTAAGTTGCCTTTATGTTTTTATATATTTAAGTGTATTCTGACTCTGAACTATGATTCTAAGTGGTCTTATGTGTTTGTTATATATTTAAGTGTGTTCTGACTCTTGAGGTATGATTCTGTCTAAGTTGTCTTTGTGTTTGCTGTATATTTAAGTGTGCTCTCACTCTAGATATATGATTCTGTCTAAGTTATCTTTATGTTTGTTTTATTTAAGTGTGTTCTGACTCTAGAAGTATGATTCTGTCTAAGTTTTCTTTATGTTTGTTATATTTAGGTGTGATCTGACTCTTGAGGTATGATTCTAAGTTGTCTTTATGTTTGTTATATTTAGGTGTGCTCTGATTCTGAGGTATGATTCTGTTTAAGCTATTTTTATGTTTGTTATATTTAGGTGTGCTCAGAGTTGGAGGATGAGAAGAAGAAACACGCACACGATACAGCTCAGGGGGATGACGTCACCTACATGCTGGAAAAGGAGAGAGAGAGATTGAAGGCTGAGGTGAGTTCTCTGCTTATGCTATAGATTGGCACCTCTCAATCATAATACCATCTGATTTCTTGAATATTTGTAAGGTAATTCCACCTTAAGAAATTGTAAACCAGATGATAAACTTACTTGGGCCACTCCTTTTATCTGTTCCTTTCTTGAAATGACTTTTTCAGAGGATTTTGTGACATAATAGTTAAATTGATGAATTGTAAT
The DNA here is from genome assembly GCA_033675545.1 of Elysia crispata. Lineage (NCBI taxonomy): Eukaryota > Metazoa > Mollusca > Gastropoda > Plakobranchidae > Elysia > Elysia crispata. The sequence continues at coordinate 169,494 of JAWDGP010002774.1, read as the reverse complement.
TTTATTTATTATGTTCCATATTCAAAGTTAGTTTTGCATTAAAGTAATATGAGTATTGTTGCCTTTCCTTTTTCTTTCATAATAAAAATGTAGGTTTTAAAAAGGTGTTTTTACAAGATTTCCTTCTTTTCCTAAGAATATATCATGAATACCTATACAACATTATCAAGGGAGAGAGTAGAGTATATTATAGATCAAAACAGAAATAAAATGACATGATTTTCTCACCTATATTGTTAAATTTGTGCATGATTTTCTAAGAGAGTTTTTTGTCTCTGAAACATTTTTGAAACATTTCCAACAGATTGACTTTGAAAAAAGTCAAAACAAAAAGCTGGAAAAAGACTTGAAAAAGACTTTGGCCAGTCTAGAGGAGGAGCGGGCAAATGCAGCACGACATAAACAAGTAGCAATAATGTTGATAAAAGTAGGTTTGACAGTCTCTCATTTTGATGGAAATCTGAGCAGTGTTGTTTAGTCAGACAATGATGCCAGTTCTCATTAAAATTCTATAATCTGCGAAATGGAAACTCAGAACTGCGTCAGTTAGTATTAATCATGTCCATAAGTTCAGTCACCATTCTTTTCTTTTTTCTTCTTCTGTGAATTATCAACTTTGCAATACATTGTTACAATCAACTTACATAACAATTGTTTCAAGTGTACATTTGCAGTGATGTTTATAATAAAATACTTACAGCAAAGAAGCATGCTATTATCTCTCTGTTCCCTAAGTTTGCCAAGAAACCTTATACGTGAATTGTCTATTGAGGAATTGGTTGCCTCACTCCTACTTTTGAACATAGCTTGATTTATTTTTATCTCTGCAGAGTAACTAGCACACAGCTTTTCGTTGTTTGAGTGACATTTCCAAAGTTCTGGTTTCAGTTTCTCTTCATCCATCTTACCTATGATTCAGATCTAGATTTAAGGAGAAGATTCTGCTGGACCTACTTTTAATCCGCTTTTAGATTTTAGATCTTATTCTTGAGAGGTCAATTGTTTTCCAATTTTTCCTTTTAAAAAAATATTCTCTAGATTTGGCATCAATGGTCAAAAATTAATTTTGGGCACTGCAGTTGAATGACTTTTATTGGATTTTAACAAAACAGGAAATCTTTTTTTTTATTTGTTGGTGTTGGTGTTTGGCTGCCAAAGCATCTGACATTAATATGGGATATATATATTCAGGCTATTTTCATAATCCATTTAAAAGGTTTCTAAGGCTTAGAAATTATATTTGAGAGATGTCAATTTGCAGGAAGTTAAAAAAAGCCTTTCAGGAATGCAAGATTTTATTGGAAAACAATTTTTTTTTTGCTTGTTTCAGGAAAGAAAAAACTTGATAGAACGGCTTGTTGCAGAAAACCAGCTACGTGACGATATGGAATCTGCTCTCACGGATGGCAAGTCTCGTATGCAGAGCATGGCAGAAGGTTTAGCTGAGGAGAGCAAGAAATCTCTTAAAATGGAGGCAGCTTTGGAGCGCCAAAACCAGAGATTTGATGGGGAGAGGGAGGCTTTGAAAATTCGTCTTCAAGAGGAAGAGAAGACAACAGGCTTCTTGAGGTCAGAGGTCACAAGGTTATCTCAGCAGCTTGAATCATTTCAACAACAGGTTAGAAGTGGTGGACCTGCTGTTGGTGCAGGACTATCCCCTGCAACTTCAAGTAGCAGTCAACACTTACGAGCATCCTCATCCCCAGCTAGAGTTGCTTCTCCTGTGAGAGGAGGCTCTTCATCAGTGACCTCCCAATCTCTTGGAGTATCACCATCAGGAGGAGCTGTTTTGCCTGTAAGTTCTAATGTTAATGTTTCACTTCCTCAGGTCAAGCAGTCTTCACCATTGCAGTCACTTCAAAGCTCTTCTGGCATGGGAGGAGTGGGAGCGAGACAGGGATCTGGATATGCGAGGCCAGTGCTTGGAGCAGCAGTAGCAGTGCCCTCAGCATCTGCGGCTGTAGGTAGGAACTTCACTTCTCAGCCATCTACAGGGCACTACTCTAATCAGCTCATTGGACAACATGGAAGCAGTAGGCAAGGAGCAACATCACCAGACAGAGAAGTCATTTACAGGCCAGCGGCTCAGTCGTCAGAGAGAAGAATGGGTCATGGAGTATCACCCACACCAGCCAACTCCACACCTACAAGGGCTAGTACCCCAGGAAGATCTGAGGTGGGCATGGGCTCAGGAGCAAGAATCAGTATACAACAAGGTTCAGCAGCAATCGCTACAACCACCCAGCATGGTGGGGGAAAGATATCTTATCATGTATCTGGAGGGAGCTCACCTTCTCCTGTGGCTCCCTCTACAGTCCCCGTCCGCAGAGGAGGCAATACGGTAGGGCCCCCTTCCACCTCTCCAGCACCAATAGGTCGTGGTGTTCCCCCTCCAATACCACCCAATAAACCAAACTTTGGAACACCTGGCAATAAACCGTCTCTCCCACCCAAAGGCAGTGTGATGGGGGCATACGGAGATGTTCTTGAGAAGTTTGGACCCACAGTTGGTAATAGACAACAGCCTGGGTCGAAGCCAGTGCAGATCCCTGTCAAGGTGGTGAACAATAGTGGTGCTTCAGGAGGTGCACCAAAGGCTGCATCAGGCGCTGGTCATGCTGGAATGGCTAGTGTTCATACTCAGGTGAGAGATACCTCACCCTCATCTGTAAGAAAAACTTCACAGGTTTGTGTCAATGCCAAGTGAAGATGCCTACAATCGCTCAAACCACTGAGATGTTCAAAGCTGTCTTTATCAAATCAGCTATTGCTTTCTATTTACCAGCCAGCGGTATAGGACCAAATTATATGCACTTTGAACTAGTCATGTCTTTTTTCTTTTTCCTAGGGACACTTCTTAATTACAAGAAAATTTAAGTGCTGTAGTTCAAATTTATCATTGAGGGCTATTGAGGACTAAATATATCACTCGCTAATCAGTGAATGTTAAATATTTTTCTAAAGTTTAATTTTCTTAATGTTTTATGTTTAACTTTATGAAACTTTTTTTTTACGTAATAGAAGGAAAGTAAAATATGAGTTAATGAATAAAGAAGCTCAAAGATATTTTGGGAAAATAATCAATTTTATGTGGAAAATCATGTAGGCTTCATCTGGGGCTGATTATATTGTGATGGCATATCTTGTATGTGCTCTTAGTAGTTTTATTTTGAACATTTGTTGAGTTCAGTTATAATTGTGAATTATTGTTTCCAACATTTTGAGCAGTAAGATTTCCTTATTAACTAAAACTTTGTGAAAATGCTATTCAGTTTATAGAATCCTTTATTGAAATCCAGTATATTAGTTAAATTTCCAATTGATATTGTTGATTGTTCTATTCCACAAGACATAATGAATCAGATATGGAAGAAGTGATTTGAGAAATAGGCAAACATGAGTATTATTTTGATCCATATGATTCTTTCAATATTTTGGCTCAATACTTAGCTTTATTCCTAGTAGTTTGCCTAGGAGTACATTGAGATTTGAAGCTTTTTTGTTTACCTGTCTCAACTACAAGCTAGCAGTCTTAGCCTGGGCCTTACATAAACATTATGTTACTTGAGGTGGAGAATTCCTCGCATCAATTTATTCTTTTTACTTTTTAATAGATCATGCAAGCTGCAAATAATGTGTGCAATTATTTCACTCATGAAATATTTTTCTTTTCAACTTGTGGGTAAATCCATTAAATTTAAGCCCAAGAACCAACTTCATGATTCATAATTAGAATCAATTAATCATATGTAACAGGATGATTATCTAGAAATAAGCAAGACATTTTTTCTGCTTTAAATTTAATCATCAGCCTCAGTGTGTCTGTTTCATTGTTGGTTCTCCTTTTAACACAAAAGTGCAGGCTCCATGGTTTTTGTTGCAAGAATGTCTTGAGGCAAAATATGAAAAGGTTAAGAATAAGAAAATTCAAAGCTGCTGTATTTAAACATGGTATGAGTAAGTGATTAGCAATTTAATTAATTGTAAATTGTGAAACTTCACCGCGTTTTAAGTCTAAGCAATCTTCCACAATGATGTCTTCACTGTTCTGCTAACTTGGTTTTATCATAATGAGTGTCGGCTGACTTTTTTTTTAATGGAGGCTGATATTTTTTGCAAACTGCCATAATTTTATATATCTATTAAAATGAGTTAAAATAATTTAAAAGAAAAGCATTCATTTTGTTTTTTAACTATAAATGTGCCAAATTTTTTTTTGTCCTATTTCTTATGTCTAGTCGTTGAAACTCATGATTTTTAATTGAAAATTAAGCATTGTCAAAATTCATAATCAAAGTTTTTGATTAATCTTTCATCTAAATGTAAAAATGGAGATGATTTTTTTTTCTCATTTAATGTTTGATGCAACAGATTTTTTTTTGTATGTGATTTTTTTAAATTTAGAAATTTTTTCCCTGTTTGATTCTTGATCTGTTTTTACTTGAAGCAATGCAGGAGGTTATAACATATCAATCATTGCTCTCCACTGGCTCACACTTTCTTTCATCATTTTATTTTAAAATACTGCGAACATTTTATGCTTCTTGTTGGAATGTCTTTCTTTGTTAATGTTGGGCCTTCACAGGGTCACTTCAATTTTATCTCAGTTATGGAAGTTTCATATGTCGTTAAAATTGTGGTGGATGAATATAATATATGTACAGTTTTTGTTCATAGGCCATGTCTGTTCAATTAATATCTCTCCACTGTCTTAGCTACCAAGTATTTGAAAAAGATCATATCTCCACCTAGTTTTTTCACTGTATGTTTAAACATGCAAGTCCATTTTGAGGTAGATAGATGTTAATATAAATATGAATTTGATTTGAGAACACATTATTTTGTGTTTCCTTAAGTAAAATATGTGAACATGATTCCCTGGGAGCACATTTTCTCTTGAATAACTTCAATAATCATTGATGGTGCATGCTGCTTTTATTTTTATAAGAGAGACTGGTTGATTCCTTATGTTGAGGGACGTGTTTTATTTTAGAGAAACAAGATTAAAAACTTTATATTTAGCAGTGAAATTGAAAAAAAAAAAAAACGTTTTTTGCACTGACAGTATTTCATGACTTTGACTTTCTGTGGCTTTTAATTGTTCAATCTGCCCTTTCCCACATTGGTGTTGTGGATTAGAAAGCTGTCGAGGTATTCTCATCCCCTACCCTTTCTTAAAATTTGATGTTTTGACCCCAAGTAATATTGAACTAGTATAAAATTTAAAACCAAGAAATCAAGTTACTTTAAATATAAAGCAACAATAAGGCTCAGTGGTTGATTTGTAACCTGGAGAAAATGAGAAACTATTACCTTTAGGTCCTTTTGTTTTTGTGCTTTTTATTTTGTCTAGTCCCTGTTCTCTCTCTACAAACAAAATGTGTTTTGAATTTGTTGAGTATTACATGTGGACATTTAAGCTTCATGTATGCACTACTCTCTTTTTATTTCAGTGGACATCTGTTTTTGTCAGTGTGTTTTTCATATGATTGTATCTTTTAAATGAAGAAAATTGAAATCATTGTAGGAAGAAAAGTGTAGTAAGATATAAATTTGAAATTAGAATCTGATTCATCAATGAACTTCAATTTATAAAAGGGCAGATCTCAAACATTTTAAGGGAGATATTAGATCTAGTCAGTCTTCTAAAGAAACACCTACATGAATTCAAGGATTTACGATATTGTAGAATGCAAATACTAAATCAGTGTCCAGCTAAATTCGCTCTATAATACACTTTAGACAGCATGCCTCTATTAAGGTCTTTTTGTGATGCACAGGGTTTGCAAGCTTTGAAACTTGCTTCATCATTTGAGATAACTGTGGTAATTCAGATCTCGAAGGGGTGATATCAGTACAGTTTTATGCTAAAAAGCTTTTGGTCCTGATTTTATAAAAGTTACATCGAGGTCCCAAGAAAATTTGTCTTCACTGTTACCTTCTTTTTTTTTTTTACTACTTATCATTGGGCTGTGAGTTGACACCTAGGCCGTTTGAGGTTTAAATTTTTTATGTAAAGAGGGAGAAACAGTTTTAAGTTTCTTATACATTGCATATTATTTGTGATGGAATAACAGTTTATCAAACCATATATTTCAGTTTTAAACTTGTCCATGAATGCTATTTAGGTGATGCTAGAATAAGGAAAAGCAGTCCGCTCATGGATTCTCATACCTTACCTTAATGAAATTGCGTTTATAGTTCTGATCAACACCCTAGCGCCTTCCTTTTTTTTTTTTTTTTTTTCATTTTTGTTGTCAATTAATGGCTAAAAATTTAATTTTTTTTAAGAGTGTCGTTTTTGAATATCTTTTTTTATTTATATAGATGTGTGTAAATATGTTAATTTGCTCAGTGTTGCATGTTGCATGGACTTTGTCTGCTTCTCCCTGCAGTATGTTGTGACCACTCTGGCTCCTTCCACTACTCCTCCGACCACACTTGTTCAGGTCAGATCAAGCGGCAGCAGTTCTCTTGCTGTAGACTCAGGTCCGTCTCTTGAATTTCTGGGGCCTGAGATGGCCAACCTTCAGCAACTTTTGGCCACAATGACCACAGGTGAGAGAGAAACTTGGAAAATTTCAGTAGTGTATCTCCCAAGCATATCTCTTCACTCTTCCATTACTCTTGCACATAAATTCTCAAAGGGTTGCTATGCTAAGCAGGATTTTTTGCTTTTTTTTTTTAATCTGCTTTATAAATTGTAACATCCCTCTGATATTAATAGTAAATTACATATCATCATTTAAGAGGTTAACTGATCTTTCAATATTTATTTCAAATTAAGCAATTCATCTGAAATAAACCAATGGGAATTATTGATTGATTGACATGGTTGTGACATGTAACTTTTTACAGAACAATTTTTCTAAGTTTAGCTAGCAACCCTGATCTCACTGTGCCAATGATACTAACACTTCCTCATGGCATGCTGTTTGACTCACCCATTTCTGTTGCACGATTAATTTCTCTATATGTCACAGAAATGCAAATTTTCCTGTGATGTTTTGTGTTTTATTGAATCCAGTTTAAAAAAAATCAGATACTAGTTGTCCTCTTGGACATAATTTCTAGGATTTAATTCAAATGATGGCAAGGAAATGTCAACAAGTAGATCATGTGTCATATTGTCAGTTTTTCTGACTTCATAAGTCCTCTGTTAGCTTTTTGATACAATTCATACAGTCGTTGAACTGTGATTAATTTTTTATTGTCTATACTTGTTAGTGAAAAAGCTTATGAAAACATTAAATATAAATGAGGCAAGTTTATCAAATATTTTAAGTGAATTCAATAAAGAATATAGAATTGTAGCTTGAAATAAATAATTATTGGTGAGAAAAAAAGGAATGTATTATTGACATATGTGATTAGTATTTTGAAAATTTACATGACACTTTTAAATACAAGTTAAGTTATTCTTCTTGAAACTTATGTTTTCAATAATCAAATTTGTAAGATATTCTAGAGTAGCTTAGCCTTTTATAGTGTTACAGTCAAAAAGGTAACTTTTGAGAGGTGAGCTATTAAATTCAAATATATATTTTTCACCCTGTAAAAATGATTCACAGGATCCTATTTTCACCTTCAAAGATATTGATAAAGAGTGCATTTTCTGAGCTTATCACTGTGAAATTAAACACAATGGTCATATTTTCTTAAAGGGGTTTTAGGGTTTTCTGATTGCTTGGAATATTCATAGATAAATATTACAGCTGGTTTTTTTTTTGTTTTTTTTTAAATTCAAATTAGGCAAATCTGAATCATTACTGCTGGTTGCATGCAAAATGTGCCAAATTCATAAACAACACTCATGATATAAAATAAAGAAGAAGGATTCTGATTAGTTTCTATCTTAGTTCCTGAACAACATAATGATTTGGGAATTTAAGTATAGGATGGCTGAAATTTAATGTACTAAGATGAATTGCACTGACCCTCTATATTCGGGCAAGGTTTCTCTTAAGAATATTGAGCTGTGTATATAAAGCTTTTGGTGTGATTATATTCTATTATATGGCCATTATTGAAATCCGGCTCAGTAAAACTTTGACACGTAGGTTTTTAATGAAATCATCTTGGAAGTAAAGCTAAGTTAAAATGGTTTTCTTCGTTACCCTTTGTAACTTTGCTATCTGAGGGAATGAATCCAAGTTATTGTCAAGAAGCCTCATATTTGAGGTGGCCTGCAATTTTTAGGCTCAATGACTAGTTTGAACAAATTGTGATTTCCATAATTTTTGAAAGCCCAACCAATTCCCAGCATAAAACAGTTGAAATGTTTAGAATATATTAGTATTTGGCTGAGATATGACCCAAAACTTAACTCAAGGCTGGGGAATGAGAAACTGAGAAAAACGTGTTTAAAGTTAGGATTGCAGTTTATCTTCACAAAAACACCATAAAGCATATTTAAAGTTTCTTTTGGACTTTGACAGTTTTTGACAAGATAGAAAAATGTTTGATATTTCATAAGAAGCTAAAAAGTTAGAAACTTTGAAAAATTGACTTTTTACAGTAATTTCCGACATGAGCCTGAAAATCCCAGGCCACTTCACATATTACATCTTTGTATCTTTAATTTTTGAGCAAATAAAAGTACTTATTACTCATATAGAGATGGAGATATTTAGTATTAAACAAACTCTGAAGTCTTATAAAAGCAGTCTGCTGTAAAGAATATTCACTTTTTGAAACAATCGTCATTTTTTTTTTTATTTCTGATTCAATTGAGCAGTGGCTTTTTCTTTGCTGTCTGCATTCTTTTCTGCTTTCAAAACAGGCTATATTTTTTATACCTTATATATACCCTAATTGCATAAATATTTTGTTACATTTATACAATATTATACTCCCTTAAACTGGTCATTTTTTTATACTTTAAAAAATAGGAGGTATTTTATAAAAGTTTAGATCTAATGCTCTTTTGTGTCATCAGTGATCCTATTGGGTTGGATGTTGCAAATAGCGGATCTTTGGTTGTTTTTTTTTTAATTTCTATTCAAAATAATAATTGTAAATATGATAAAAAAAAATCGGTAGCCAAGTGGAAAACAAAACTTTTCAATTTTCAGCCCTTCAAAATTTACGTTGTTGCACTGCTATTTCTAACACCCAACTGTTTTGGACTGGAAAATGTAAAACAAATTGATTGCTGGTTTGTTTGTTTTTTTCCCATGCTTTTATGTATAAATATATCATCATAGTATAGTAGTCACAGATGTATCATCATGACACATCAAATGTATCCTATTTTTACATCTTTTTTTTTTTGTTTTTGTTTCAATTTTGGTATTTGTACCTGAGAACTTGCAAGGTGTGGGTGGTTTAAGATTGATAGTGCAATAAATCTCATCATCTTCATGAATGTTATGACCTTTATTTTTTTCCTGACTTTTGTCCTGTCGTGATGATTGTTATAGCAGGACATTTAGCTTCAACAAAGCTTTAAATCTGGATTGCTGAAACTAGTAACAGTGGGGATGGGAGTGAGAAAAGCCAACAAGAAAAGATGACATTATTTCATATTGTTTGTTTGGCTTGGGTTTTTATTTACTTTTTGGGTCATTAAAATCTTAAGGGTTGAAAGCTACAAGCAGAATTCTGTAAACAATTACTGAAGTAATAAACAAAACTGGTTTCAATTCTCTTCTTTTTTTTTTAACTACCATTCATTGGTAGTGGACTTGGGTTTTTTTTAGATAAGTAAATATATTCAGTTTGAATTGTAAAATATGCGGTAATCATTTTCACTCCTTGTATCTTAAAAAAGGCAATTAAATAAACAAACCTTTCTTCCTTCAACATCTTTAATAGACTGTGTTTACTACAAGTATGATCAGGGTATGTCAGGGTCAAAATATCTTATCATATCAAAGGCACTGAAAATACTCTAAGATTTTATGTTAAGGTTAACTTTCCTTTTTTTTTATTTTATCTTGCTGATCGTGGGAGATAATATTCAACTTTAGTAACTCAAAACCTCAGGCTAATTCAAGGACTTATTGTGTTGAAAGGGATGATGGAAATAGATTCCTCTTTTTTGGGTGTACAGCTTGTCTTGACTGCAAGAAAATATAAGTCCTTCATTATAAACCAGTGGCCTTTAGATATGCAATACTTTTCTTCCCTAGTCTCATTAGGATAAAGTAAGGTAAGTAGGTGGCTCTGGTCCACCATCCAAGCAGATTCAAGGCCCTTTCACACCAAGCTAATGCCTTTTGGACTAACATGACTTGGGTGCTCAGCTTCAGTTGAAATATATTTTAAAAGCACATTAATCATGACATCCATGCTATCTTTATGATATCCATTCCAGTAGATTGTTACAAAAATTTATCAGATTTTAACAAACTTTAATTGAAAGCAGACTTTGTTGAAGGGTAAAACTAAAAGAATTGAAAAAAAAAAATCCATGTGATACTTCTTGGGACCACCTTTGGCACATTAGAGTAAAACTGGTGGTTGATAATGCCATGGTGGTTTGCTATGCTAAAACTTAAAGTTAATGAAAGTAACATATGAGCAGAGTATCAATCCTACACAGTGGGTCAATAGAGAAAGTAATGTGGGATAACTATGAGATTTGACAGTTCTAAATGCTGGAGGTAGATTAAATTAATCTTAGTCTTATATGCTTTTTTGAAAAAAGTTATGAAGTCAAGCTGTAAGTGCAGAACAAATTTTTTGCTGATGAAAAAAATGCCCTACGTAGGGGGATTAACCAGCTGCTTACAAAATTTATTTAACAAAAAAAAAAAAATACAGCAACTCGGCTTTTAAAGAGTGCATAATACAGTGATTATTATACTTTATCTGCACTTCGAAAATCCTCTCAAACACAGAACATAGTGGGACTGTTTTTACTAAGTTGTTATTCAAGGTGACTGTTAAGGATTGTTCTTACTTAGCTAAATACACACAAGAACCTTCATGCGGATGTGGCTGCAATAGTCCTGCGATGAAGGTTTTTGAAACAGCATTACTCAAACTAATATTTAAATCTATGGAGAGGCATTTTTTTAATTGAAAAGTATTAATCTTTTCAAATGAGTTTGGTGAACCTTCATCTTGAGCTCTTTTGCATTTATGATAAAAACAACAGGCCAGAAAACTTGATAAAATTAACCAATATGGAAACATCACCACCTTGCAAACAGGAAAGCCTTGATTATTTCTATGAACTCAGAAGACATATTGATTTTAATGATTGACTGCAAAGCAGGTGAATTTAAGCTAGTTTGATTAAAAATAGAGTTGATGGGAAACAAAATCGTAAAGTTTCAAAATACTCAGTATTAAAAATTTAAATGAATCAGATGAAGCCAATTGTTTGTTTTATTCCTTGTTTGCATGCAGAGCCATTCCACTGAAACTGAGTGAAAACTAGATATTATAGCTTGAGGCTAGGACAGGGTGCTGGAGTGTAGTAATTGACAAAATTAGAGGAACACAAAATGAGGCACAATAGAAGCAACAACAAGAGAGAACAGTAGGTCGTAAGAAATCTTGATCGAAGTCTTGAGTTACAGGCAGGTGATGACTTCTCTCAATTGGACTCAATATCCATGCAGTCAAGAATATTACTTACAGTTTTGAATTTCAGAAACTCTAGAAATTGGTAGATTTACATCAAGTATCAAAATTAATTTTGAGGCCCATACATTCGTAAGTTCGGATAAATCCTGCGGGATTATCTTTCATTGCCTTTTTTTATATTTTGTGTTTACATATTTTTAGATGGGGATTGGGTATAAAGGATATATTATGCGGTCAACTTTGTTGTCGCAGCAAAAGAAAGGCAAACACAGCCGTAGAAGAAGTTCTTTTAAATGGAGTTTCCGTTTACATTATACTGAATACATTTTTAAATGAAAGAGGTTCTTTCTCATCTACCTTGATGGAAGCATGGTATAATAAAAAATACTCTAGCGAGTGTCATTTAATGAAGCCCTCCAGATTCTTTGGGGTGAGCTGTACAGGTACATTTGTTCCTTGTCACCCATTTGAGAAAATAAACCCACGGAATGGTATGATACATGTTGCATTCAATGGTGAGTATAGTGGATCCAGAGTGAGAATTTCCCAGCTCCCTGATTTTTTGCTTTTTATTTTGTTTATACTCCAGTGCAGGGCATAGGTATTGTGAAATTTAAGTAGAGCAGAAGTTTTCACCCAGACCTGCTTACAGTGTTCATCATAAATTTGGCATATTTCAATTTTAGTTGGCCAGAGCTTATTAATTAAAAAAAAAAAAAAAAAAAAAAAATCAATCTTATTGGACAGTTTACCTTTATAAAGAAAGTTATTACAAGTTATTGATATTTCAGGCTTTCATCATGATCAAATCTTTCTGTAGTCTCAACATTATTTTTGTTGTTGTTCATCCTTAACTTCTTAATAATCTTCTAAAATCTTATCTGATTATGTTTTCTTCTTATCTCAATGTAAACAACAGGAAGCACATCAGCAAGCACATCCATTGCAGTGTCTAATCCACCTCAGGAAAACAGCAGCTTGGTTTCCTCTCAGTCGTTTCAGATGTTACCATCTTCAGAATCTGATGGTTTGGTATTGGTGCAGTCTACAACCACATCAACATCAACAAAGTCTGGAATGAAGGGTCTGACGAACTACAAAAATCATGCTCATCTGAGACTTTCAGAACATTCATTTTTAACATCACAAGAAATTTCCTCTAATATTGCGGTGACATCTACTCAATCTAACTTCCTCTCATCAACAAATGAGGCAACAAGCAAGAGGAAAATAGTCCCAAGTGTTCTAACCACTGTAGCTGCTGGCAGGGATCCACCCAGCAACATAGTCAGTAACACAGCCAGCTCAAGAAACTGTTCCTCTCCTCTGACTCGCATCGGTCAGTCAGTGCCTCTGCACATCTATGAAGACCATTCTACAGCAACTCCCTCTACTTACATGACTCACCACATGCTGTCATCCACTTCAGTGACACCTGCCTCGCCTACATCAGCCCAGCCTAATGTTAGCTTAGCCTGGCCATCAGTCTCGAGGACTGCCAGCCAGATCCTAGGTATTGCTTCCCCTGAAAGTAAATCGCTACAGTCTTCTGCTGTAATCACATCTCAGCCGTTGCCTTCAGCATCTGACATGGTAGGCAGGTTGGCAGCTTCAGCATCAGGGGGAGTTTCTGTAGGGGTAGTTGCCCCAACAGTTTCTTCCAAACTTGGTAAAGAAACTCTTCGAAACAAACAGGCATGGACAACCACAGTTTTTCATGGATGTGTGCAGGATTCACCTCCAATTACAAGTACAGTAAAGCCAGCTTATACTAATGTCTCGCAAGTTATCCAACACTCCACTCCTGCTGTGAAACCACCCAATATTAGTTTTATCAGTCCTGGCCCTTCTGTTAAACTGACTGTGCCGGACATCATTAAGCAGGTGTGTTCCTCCAACAGCCACATATTGCCTTCAGAATCCACATCCATGGATACAAGTAAAAGTCCATTTCCAACAGACCTGGAACACTATCCTCTACACAAGGCCTCTGCCAAGGGAGACACTGTTTGCCTGGAGAGCCTTTTGAAAAATAATACTGTAAACAGCAATCTATCATTGAAGGATGGTTCAACACCTGTGCATTCTGCAGTGGAGTATAACCAAGAGGGTAAGTTGGTGGTAGGAGAAAGGGTTAGACCACTCTCAGTCAACAAAATATTACTTCAAAATCATGAAAAGATCATTAGCTCCTGTGTGAAAATGTAAGCTGGCGCGATAAAAATCTTGCCATGTTATAAGAGCAAAATGTACTGGCACTCACTATGATGGTGAAAAAAAATATTGCTAGTATACCTTGTAGCATTCAAGTCTTATGATGTAGCTGATAACACTTTAACGCAAAAGAATGCTTCCAAATACATCCAGGACTTTTCCTACATACAGCATATTTTTGTCAAAGAACTTTACTTTGTTGATTTTGTTGAGATGATCTGGTCACAACTTTACTTCTTTAACATATATGGTTTAAGAATTCTCTTTAAATCTGTCCCTTACTTTCCAGCAGGCTTTCTCAGACTTCACCAAGTAAATTTTAGTGAGTCCATTTTATATATTTTGAGTTGAGGATATTTGTCAATTAATACTGAATATTTATTTCCATGGCAGTTTTCTAGTCCTATCTCACATTTGATCTCTTGAAATGATTCTACTGTCCAGATTGTATATATATTTTGTTGTATGTTATCTTTTCATAAAGGCTTAGAGCTTTTGTTTGTTTCTCTTTCTTACCTGTGTTGTTTCTTAATAAAAGAGTAGATTTAATTGTGAGCTTCATTTTTAAGTGTGTATACAGCTATTATCAACTTGCTTTGACAGATAATTCATTGATCCAGTTACTGTTCATATGTCTGTCATGTATTCTTCCTTTTCTCCTTTTCTGCATTTTCTATTCATTTCTCTGCAATGGTGGCTGTGTGATAAAGATGTCCAATCTGATAATCACAGTGAACTTTTCAAATTTGATTTCCCCACCTACAGTACCTTCGCAATTCTACACTGTGCAATAGTGGCTTGTTTGATTTTCAGGAGAGGCCTGAGATCACCTTATTGTTCACAGGATATATGAACAGATAAACAAAGGAACACATCTTTTTTTTTCCCCTCATTTTTCTCTTTTATCATGGTCCTCCTTTTTTTTCTTTTTGCTATGTTGTAGATCTGTATTATTAGATTGATTTGAACTTTTTCAAAACCGTAAGACAGAGACTTGTATGATTTGTCTATTTTTTCAAGGGTGTCTCAAACTACTGCTGGAAAATGGATGCAAGGCCAGTAGTCTCCGTGATGATAGGACAACTCCCCTACATATAGCAGCATCTAAAGGACATGTAGGGTGAGAGACATTTTACTAGAACTGGAGCTAAGGTTATTTTGTGAGCTCTATTTTTTTTAGAATTGTAACAAAAGCATAATGGAAGGACATAATTATTTGCAAATATGCTAGATTTATTACTTTTTCTTAATGACCGCAATTGTAAAAATCAATTTATCAAAGTCTTATATTCCAAAAATGGATATTGAAGGTTACTTCCAAAACAAGTTTGTTTTCAACATTTGACATTTTTACTCATTACAAGATATTGAGCTCACATGATTCATTGTATTTTTTTTTTATTTTTATCAAATTCATTACCTTAGTTTTTTCTTTTCTTTTTCCAGATGTTTAAGGCTTCTTCTTGCCAAAGGAGCAGCTGTGAATCTGGCCAATGCGGAGTACTTAACACCACTGCTGCTGGCTGTAAAGTCAGGCCATACTCAATGTTGCCAGCTTTTACTACGCCATGGGGCCAATGTTTTGTTTGCAGGCCAGGTATTTTGGGCTTTTTTTTTTAAATCCTAATTTATATATTTTACTATGCTTGGTAGCATACATAAGAATAGCTTTAAGTTAAAAGGTTACTTTGCTAATTTCATTCTTCCCAGAGTATCTGTGCCCTATTGTCCTTGTTTACTGGTCAGTTTTCTATGTTTTGCATATGTCAGTTTTTCATAACTGCTCATGGAAAAAAATCACAGATTGTTACACTTTTATATCATAGGTAGATCTTTACGTTATTCACAACTATGGCAGCTCTTATTTTCAGGACGGACTCTCCTCCATCCACCATGCAGTGGAGGCAGGACATCTAGACACTCTGCGAACTTTGCTGGACAGATTGAAATTAGCAGGTATCACTAGGGACTCAGACACTGCTCATCAATTGGTGGCAGTCACTGACCATGCAGGCTGGACACTGGCTCATATGGCTGCCCATCTACCTACACAGGTACTTGCATACGCTGCTTCTTTCTTTCTCATTCTCTTTCTATTTCTCTCTCTATCTCTCTCTATCTCTCGCCCTTCTCTAGATCTAAATAAAAGTAAATTATATCAGCTTTACTGGGTCAAGCCTTTTGCAACAGCTTCTTTCTTTTTCATTCTCTCTCTCTCTCTCTCTCTCTCTCTCTCTCTCTCTCTCTCTCTCTCTCTCTCTCTCTCTCTCTCTCTCTCTCCCTCTCTCTCTCTCTCTCTCTCTCTCTCTCTCTCTCTCTCTCTCTCTCTCTCTCTCTCTCTCTCTCTCTCTCTCTCTCTCTCTCTCTATATATATATATATATATATATATATATATATATAAATAAAAGTAAATTATATCAGCTTTACTGGGTCAAGCCTTTTGCAACAGTCTGCATTGTCATTGCTAGATTGAGCTGTGATCACTATTTAAACTTTGTAAAGTAGGTTGCACCAGCTAGATCTAGGTCTAAACGAAGACATAAACTGGCAACTATGGAAAGGCAATACTATAGTTATCCTAAGGCACTGTTTCAATGGGGTGAACATACTGCAGACAATGCGCGGCAGTGGGGAGAACAAATATAAATATAAAAGAGAGAAGGTGGGCTATGTGTCATCTTGTTTAGCTTCTATCATATCAAGGTACTCCTTTACATTTTTGCAACCTGTTGCAGTTTTCAAGGTCATATCAAAAGTGTATCTCTGAAGTCAGATGGCTGTTAGGGAGTGTCTGTCATGGCTTTAGAAGGGTTAGAATTTAAGTATGTATCTTAATTTCTTTAACAACAAGATAAAAAGGAACCAGTCAACTTCACTATTTGTTAGCAGGTAAAAGCTTACACTTAAGATTCATCTCATGAGCAATTTAACATAGCATATATTTAGGTCAAGTGGGGCCCTGTAGATGATTAAAAAAATAATGCAATGGAAAAGGGAGGAGAGTGAGGGGGGGGAGGAAGTTAAATGGATAGAGAAAGAGGACAATGTCACAATTGTTGTGGTGGTTTTAGCAGTTGGAAATGTTCCTGGGCTGAAGGTGAAAGGTCAATCGTAATGGTTCACTCAAAATTGGCGTGATTGATACAGTTTACGACAAGAGCATATTTATCAGGAAGTATGGAGGAGCTCACTAGGGCGTTGGCTGTGATGGTTAAGGTTATCTCAATGGGTCGCAGACCGTTCCTGTAGTTGACATGTGGTAAAGAACTGATGATTGTGATTCTGCTAGCTGAACTGTCTCACCCTTTTAGCATTGCCATAGATTGGGTATTTTATCTATACATAGATTACCTGTAGTAAGTTCGGGTTTGGCATTTAGCATCAGATATGATACACCAAGCTGGAGAGAGGCATCCATAAAGCAGTGAGAATATAAAGTTAATCATTCCCATTTGATAGATTTCATTACTTTACACATGCACCTTATTTCTTTTCCATCCCCTGCCCCACCACCTTATAGTTATTTTTATAAAATTCTGAGAACTTCATTCACTTTTCATCATTGTGAAGCTCAGAAAACTGCTTTGTTGAAAATTTCAAAACCATTGATAAGAACAAGATGCTATATATGACTACAATATAATGCATATTTGAGTATACAGGCTGCTTAATCCTGAGGCCCTTAATGGTGTAGCTTGTAAAAACAATTGATCATTCAAAAATTGAAGTGATTGAAGACAAAAATTAATATTCAAATTTTCAGGATTGCCTTGTGATGCTTTCGGAAAGTCTTCCTCTAGACTTCGATGCTACTGACAAGCTCGGTAGAACTGTTCGTGAAGTGGCATCTAAACCATGCAAGGAGATCTTGGGAGACTTTGGTATGTTTCCTAATTTTTTTTTTATTTGGTGCTCTTCAAATGTAAACGCATTTTTATGTCTTTTTTTTCGTTCATTATTTTATCCACACATCTGTTCTGCAATTGTTTTTGTATGGATGTAGCAATGTAAAACTACAAATCCTTCTCCATTTTGCCAATATTGCTCCTTCTGCCAGAGGCTCAACTGTAATGTTTCAATGTACATTTGAGGCAATCAGGGTGTATCAGGTACACACTGAAATTTTTGACAGATTGGGTATTGGTACTTGAATAAAGTGAGTTTTTATCTCTGGGATTTCTGAAGTCAAATCTATATTATTTTAAATATTAAAAAAGGGTCACCAAATTACCAACTCCTGACTTATGTCTCAATTGTCATAGATGCCTCTCATATAAGCATCATCATTAAATGCAGCGCTTTCTTCAAAAATTATATTCATATGTTGTAACATAAAATATGAGTGCTGCAGCTTTTTGATTTAGACTATTTTACCCTTTTTTTTTTCAAGTTCTTATGCTATTTTTCTGCTTTATAGGTCGTCCTTCTAGTCCTTCTTTGAAGGTGGCTGTTGAGTTGCGTTATATCCTTGAGAACACTACCGTGTCTAATGTGAAGATGGGTTCCATGCATGTGGGACCTAGTGTTGGGTGGAGAATGATGGAAGAGAGACTGCGGGCCACATTACTGGGATACCTTGCACAACTTGATGTTGGCCTCAGGACACGACGTATAGCAAGGATGGAAGCAGAGGCTTCAGAGAAAGATAAAACAATTGGAGCTGATAGGGATTTTACTCTTGGTCTGACAATGGCTAACATAAAACAGTTTGAAATGGGTAGGTATTTTCAAAAACTACACATTGTTTGTGT
Organism: Elysia crispata; assembly: GCA_033675545.1. NCBI lineage: Eukaryota > Metazoa > Mollusca > Gastropoda > Plakobranchidae > Elysia > Elysia crispata. Next base: position 150,989 of record JAWDGP010002774.1, on the reverse strand, counting down.
ATGCTTGCCATTTGCTCTATCGGTTAATCATTAGCACCAAGTATAAATCTCTGGTATTTAATCAATGTTTTACTATCTGCTACAGGGTTCTATAAGTGGACACCAGGTATGCAGACTGACACATCGCCATATTTGATTTTATGTAACAATGAGCACAAGAAAGTGACGATCACAGTTGATGGTATGTGCTACCTTTCTTTCATGGTTGTTGTAGATTGAGTATGCCAGTTTGTGTACTGAATCTTGGTGTTTTCAATAAATTAGTATCTCTCAGATGTTTATATATGGCTCCAAAAATAGGAAATGAAATGGAAAAAAGCAAAGAAGGATGCGGGAAAAAATAATTTTTTAACCTATTTTTCTCATTTTGACTTATTTGAAAAGAATTCTTTCTTATCCTCTTCAGTGCCTATAGGCCAAAAAATTTATTGGCTTATTTCGTCACAATTTTTCCACATAAAACGGGAAAGTACTATTTTCAATTTTTTCTTGAGTCATTTCTCTTGCATTACAAAGTGATTTCAAAAGTGGAACATGTGTGGTTTGTGTGCTGTTGTTGTTTTTCAGTTGCAAAGAGCCCGCACTGAAGAGGTTAAGGTGTGTTTTTTTTTTAATATTTAAAACAATTCCTCATCATTTCAGATTCAGATTTCATGTGTGAATTGATCGCCTTTGATGTGCTTCACCCCGTGTCCAGCATCAACAATTACCTTAGACTGGTAGGTCTCAAGACTTTTATAAATTTATTATATTGCCTGCTTTATTTTAAACCATTTGATAATAAGAATAATTGCTATCTTGTGGAAGTTTAAAAGACCTTTATTTAGTTTGCAGCTTTCTTATAAAAATGTAAAAGTTGACAATACATTTTGTAAAGTCAGTAACGGCCAATTTTAAAATTTTTTGTCTTTCACTAAAAGCCATTGATTTTCCCACCAGATGGAGCAATACAGGAGTGTAATATTCTATGGTCCAGCCGGCAGCGGCAAGTCTTACTTGGCCCACAAATTGGCCCAGAGTATTGCTGTAAGATGTGTGTTGTATGCACTTTTTTTTAATGCTTTCTATTTAATGTGTCATTTGTTGTTTAGCTGTAGAGAAAATGGGATGGGAAGAGGTTGCTTGTTTTTATGCCTTTCAATCCTTGACAGCTATATGTTTTTTTACCCCCTTGTGCTAAGTGTTTTTTTAATGAGTGCACCGGAATAAAAGTTGCTTCAGTGATTTCTTAATATTTCATGTACTATTTGGAAAAAGTGCATAAAAGTTCTATAAAATGCAGGAAAAACACTTTTGTGCATTGCATGTTTGTTTGTAAGAAATAATTATGTAACATGCCATGGTAAAGAAATAAATAAAATATAGAAAAAAGAGTCAACCTTGCTGCGATCTTTTTCTATTGCAAAAAAAGTCCATGAAAGAGAATATCAAAATGCAGTAAAATGAGCAAGGAACACACTCATATATACATTACAGATGTTTGAAAGAAATTAAATAATAAAGTCAGTCTCATTGCTCCTATCTATTTCACATTAGGGCTGTTTTTGGTTCACCAGAGGCTAGCATAAGTTGGGCAAACACACTCACATGTAAGTTTTGTGTGATGTGCCCTCCCCATTCCCCTCGTACACCACAGACCATGCAAGATCTTGCCTTTGTCCATTCATCAATATGAAAGTGGGCAGACAGTTTGTGCTTTTGTCTCTGTGGGTGTGCTAGTTTTTGCACTACCTGCCAATATTTAGCTCATTCGCTCCATGACAGTGAATGTGTGTCTACATGCGCAGGGAACTGTGACTGAGTGTTTGCTATGCACATATTTCTTGGCTACAACCACTGATCAGCACCATCACCATTGAACAACCTGTGCACTGCCTTCATAAGAATGTAGTTCTGCACAGAGGTTGGGTGTATCTCTGTTTTGAAAAAGGATACTACATTCGGTTAGTGTTAGGTATAAGGAATCAAGCGGGGGGAACTAAAAAATGTACTACCTGGAAAGATTGATGATGTGGGGCAAAGGAAATTTGACATGAACATGACCATTTGATTTTAACTTTGAAGAGAAATGTACTATTAAGCAATCGTGGCAGCTCCTCACTAACATGTGACAAATGAAGGCCCTCATCTTCACTATCACCGTCTTAACAAAAATTCTTCCATCATTTGCTCAAATATGAACATCTCTCTATGAACCATTGTGATAGTATCTATTGTAGCTGTACCTGATATTAAAACGAAGCAAAAGCCTTTGTGTATTAGTGAAAGGAAACCAGTGTTGAGGACACAATTGATAAAGCGTCTTTTAAACCTTACACACACACACACCGAGTCATATACGTTATACAGTTGCAAATGCAGTCAAAAACAAAAGAAAGTGAGGCCAAGTTCTATTTTTACAGGTAGCAAAGATATGAACTTTGTCCAGAGACTAAAATGAGACATAAAAAGTTGTTTTGCGTTGTGGTTATGGTTATGATATGGTTATGATATTGAATGTATCTAAAACGTTTACAGTGCACAGGCGCCCTCTATTTGGAGGATGTGCCTGGTTAAGGAGCTGGATATTGTGCCATTTTTTTTTTTTATTCTTTTTTTTGTGTGTAATAATTAATATGTAACTATTTTTTTTTACTTTCTGTTGTAATATTTAGGCTCAAGAGATTACAAAAGGGAGAAAACCTTCTATTTATCAACTAACATTGCAATCGGGCTTCACATACAGCAAGTTCTTAGCTTTCCTCAAGCAGCGTAGTAAGTTTTGTTGTTTCATATGTATTGGCTATATTCATTATTAACAGTCTCATTGAATAGCCCAATGTAATTATTTTTAGAAAAATTATCAAAGATTTAGCCAAAACTGTAAAGGAAATAAAAGACTTGTTTCAGTTTTAAGAAATTAATATTCATTTTGGACTTCAAATTTACACTTAATAAAGGTAATATTCTCATTTTTATAACTTCCAGGAAATACCAATTTTTTTCATTACTAATGCAGTTTTTTATTATGCTGTCATTACTCATACCACCAATTCTATTGTTTTTCTGCTTCTGAGTACCATTACCAGTATTCCCACTTCATATCACATTAACACAGCTGCCAAACAGTACGTATAATATGCATTTAGTCTGTATTTTGGCTTTTGAGTGCGTCCTTCCATATCAGTGCTAAAAAGTACGTATTTGGCAGTATCCCTCTAATCGGAAGTAAAAAGATGTGCTTGGTGGGCCGCTCATAGCATGGTGTATTTGTTAAACTTATGATAACAGAAAATTATAAAAAGTTTACAATAACTTACAAGTAACTGGTAAGCTTGCAAATGTTTTATTAAGCTTGTGTTGAAGTCAATATGGATAACTGTACTTAATGGACTACATCATCCACTAGGTTTGCAGCGAACAATTTTATCTCGCTAAAAATCTGTATTTGCTTTTCTATAGTTAACAGCTATGCATTAATATTTTTTTTTTTTTGGTACTAAAATTAGTACCCAATACATTAGACTGTATTACTTGATGCCCCAATAGTAATTGGCAGACGCTTTGGTATTGTCATCAATGCTCACATAGTTTCTCTTTATTGCTAACTCCATTGTCACTGCAAGAGCTCATTAAAAATGTCATTGAATAAGTTTAACATATTTCTAAAAGGTATGATGAATTAAATATCAACGTTTTCTACAGTGTTATTTTTAACAGTGAAGTTGCAATTAAAATAAAGAATTTGGTGAGAAAAGAGGACATATATTTCGATTTATGAGTTTAAGACTTTCAAGCTTACCAGATCGGCTAAAATAAATTGAGTTTTTTGTACTTAACCCTGGTAATGCACACCCATTAACCTGGGTGCTGAGGCTCCGAACCGGGAGCTGCGGCGCCATTATTAGTAATGGTTGATCGGCGAGCCTATTTGAAACATAATTATCTTCTTCTAAACACCCCATCTCATATACTCTGTAGACTTGATATTTTTTCTAAGAATATCAACTAATGAAAAAGGTGACAATTTCTTCCTGTTTGAACTACTGAGAGGCGATCGAGAGCCCCTGAGATGTGAAGAACAAATTGCAATTTAGGCACGTCTGTCGGAACCATGTTACGAGATGGGTAGTTGATGTTACTGATACATGGGAAACCTGCTTCCTTCGCATGTGGTTGTTATAAAGACCGAAGAGCAAATAAAAGAACTAGACAGCGGTGACTTTACCACATGGCCCTTACCCCATTGCCTTTCCCTTCCCTCTTACTTGCCCCCACCCCATCCCTAATACAGAGTTCTGACAAAGAGTTAGCTTGACCACTGCCCCCTCCCCCCCAGACTTCCTCGAATCATGTGGATTGCAGGTAGTAGTGGTTTTAGTTATAACGTAACGTGATTGGCCAATTTTTTGTAATATTAGACCAAAGGAATCTTGTTACCGGTCAATCACACCACAGCCTCTTGTCACTGTAAAGCCAAGTAAGAAAGGGAGGAGTTTCCTAAGGTGTCAAGAAAAGCATGAGTTGAAAGCATGTTGTGCGTGTAGGGTATCAAGCCTTTGCCTTTGTTGTTGTTGAGTCTGATATTCTGTCAGATGTCACTATGTGTCCAATGGTAGGAAAGTATAGGCTGGCGAACAGATTGTTGGGTTTTTTACTTGATGTCTCACAAGTTGTATGAGACAATGATTAAGGGAGCGCCTGATAAGCATCGAGGGCGGACCTTGCTGTTTGGTCTGATTTTCTCTTTCTCCTTTATTGTCTCTTATCACCCCACCCCACTCTCTGTGCTTGGTTAAAATAGAACTACTTGTAATTAGTTGTATCTGTATAGTTACACAGTTTCTTTGAATAAAAGGACTATGCACTGACTCTTGTGGCTTTAGCTTATATGGAAGACCGAACTAGACCCATAAGTTTGCTTGTTCTAAATGAGTTATAATCTTTTCTAGCTTAATTCTCATCCCCATCATCCCCCCCCCCCTTCCTCTCTCTCACACACACACTAAATTAATTATGTATGTGATTTACTTTCAGTGCAAATCCAAGCTTTCATCACAGAAATTGCTAATTATTGTAAACTGAAACTATCATATCCAATGAACCTCTCTTTGAAAACTTTTTTTTCTCCAAGCCTATGTCTGTGACTTGTCCTTTCTTAAAGTCTTAGAACCATGAAACATGTTTAAATAAAGTTGTCACGTTTGAAAATATAAATTTAACTTTTACTTTGTTTGGGCAACAAAAGTCTATCTAGACGCTTTGTTGTGAACTACAACTACAATACGCATAGTACAAACTTGCCCAGCCAGAGGCTAACTGGCTGTGGCAACGGTACAGTTTTCGGCCCTATCTGTGGGTAACCGCGTTAGCAGGATAAGGGTTAAAAATAATTTAGAGCAGTGCCATATTAATAGAGTATCTTGATAAGCTGAAAAGTCTTTTGAAAAAGTAGTAGATTTTACACATGCATTTTTCACAGAAGATATCATTTTGAGCATTTTATCGGTACCATTGGCCAATATTAAGCTTTACACTAAACTTTTGAGCTTAATGACTATCTGAGAAGAGTGAAAAATAAAAGAAACCAACAAGCAGGGTGAAATTCAAGGCAGCAGAGGTGTAAAATGAAATGGCAGAAAGAAAGCAAAAGAAGATGAAAAAAGAAACAAAAAGAAAGGGAGGGAAGCACAGGAAATAGTAAATTCATTGCAATACCTGCTCCATTTGCACAGTGTATCCTTATCTGATTGAACTATTTCCACTTTAAACATTCTGATCAGTTCAAATTAAAGGCAAACAATTTTTAAGTTCATGATATTATTTAGAAAATACTTATTGTTTCTCATAATCATAAGTTGGAATATATTTTCCTTAACATATTGATACAATTTTGGGTTCTAGTTGATTGTGCTACAAAATATATGTCTTTATCTAGCCTAGCTTCATTCTATACAGTTTAAGGTGGGTACACATTTTTGCCTACAGATTGTGTTGTGCCTGTGAATAAAGAGGACAGTGGTGTTGCCCCTATTCTTCTCCTGGACAACATGGAAACTGTTGATATTGCCCAGTTGTTTGGAGAGCTTCTTGATCCCATGGAATACCGAGGCATTGGACATGCATTTTGTTTGAGAGGTATAGAATAATATTAGAGCATTAAAATAATACAAGCTAGGTTGATAAATGTACTTTTTGCCATTTTAATTTTTCTTTCTTTGATGACTTCAATCTTGCAAAATTGCTCTATCGTATAATTTATCCCATATAGCTCATTTTTTGATATTATCGAAAACTTTGTTACCATCATTCAGTAGCCTGATTTTAGTTTTCAACCTAGAGATAATTTATGTTTAAACCATGGAGTGGCTGGTCCGGAGAACTCTACACATGCAAGAGATGGACATGCAACAAAAAGATCAATCATGGAAAACTAATGTATTTGACTTATTTATATCCACAATATCATTTAAGTCGTTCTTTGCCCCAACACTACGTCCTCTAAGATTTTGGTCTAAATTTAAGTAAAGTAACATCTCATGTATATACATTTTGACACCTGTATTTAAGCATTTATTGTGAAGACAAAATATATAAAACTTGTATATGTTGGTAGCTAAACGAAAATTTCCTTTATCTGTTGCCAGGTGATGACAGAGGAAACAATGGAATGCATTACTTAACAGATCAGTTCTATGTGATAGGGACCATGAACAAAGCAAGGTGATTCAAGTTTCTGTTATATTCCACAGATTTGTGTGATTGTGGAAATTTACTTTTTGTTTTGTGCTCTTTTTCCCAATTTTTTAAAATCTCAACATTAAAAACTTTTAGTCTTTTATTTATTCTCAACTGTTTTTCACAAGCTACCTTCAGTCAACAAAGTTTTAAATCACCATGGTAGATTTCAAAACATTTTAAGTAAAAGTTTTGAGTTTTTGCTTTTTTTTTTTCTCACTCATGAAATTATTTTTTAAATTTTTTTCTCAGCTTTGATAATTATGTATCCAGTTTCTAGCCACAATTTTACCCAATAAAGCCAATCCATCTTTGAATTAGATGTAATCTGGTTTCACAATCTCTTTAAATCCTAATGTGAGACAGAAATGAGAAAACATCAAACTTAAATTTAACATGAAGATCCATGAGTGAAATTGGAGTCTGTGTGTTTATTTGTACATTCCATATGAGGGTAATTAATACCTTTTCCTAAAAGGAAACATTTACATCACTGAGATCTGTAGTTGTAAGTCCATGTCTATGTAATAAAACATTGATCTGACTTCTTCTGTTCCCAGCATAAACAACCTTGGTCAAATTTTGTGTAATCCAAATGTAAATAAAAATCTGCATGGATCATTCATTACATTTCTGATCAAATACGGATTTAAAGCTAGAAACTGAGTAATGCTTGTTTTTTTTTTTCATTTCAATAAAACATGCTTGCTTTGATTATAATGTCAGTACATTACTGGGACTGTGTTCTACAGATCTCTAGGTGTGGATCTGAGTATCTTACCACGTTTTCGTTGGGTTCAGTTCCGACTTGACACTGAACCTTTGCGAGGTCTGTTGGCGCGGCATTTCCTCCGGCGACTCTGCAACCTGTATTCTGGCAGCCTTCCTGTCTCTACGTCAGCAGAGGAGGAAGGAAAAAGTTTTTCAGGCAGAGCTAAAAGTAATGTCAAAGAAGGAAGTGGCCCTGCAGTTATGCGTGCTGTAGAGTGGGTGGTTTGTGTGTGGCAGCGTCTCAATGACAGCCTTCTGAAACTTGGCCTACCTGAGGTGGTGCTTGGACCCTGCACCTTTTTTCGATGTCCTTTGGAGCGTCGGGATTCAAGTGTTATTTTGGAGTAAGTTTAATACATATTTGACCGACTATCAAATTAGTCTTTGCTGCATCAAGATGTATCGCTCAGAGCATTGTGTATGATTCACATTACTTCATAGTTCACTGCCTTGGAGTAGAAAAGATTTTTTTTTTTAAATCCTTAAATTATATTCAAAGTTAATAATGTAAAGGGCTCTTTAATACTTAAGAAATGTTGAGTGCAGTGAAATACTTTTTAGGCTTAATAAAGTTTATGGAAATATTTTGTTTTTTTTTCAGCGTTTTGCTGGGTTAACATAATAAAACTGAAATCAGTAAAATTTCTCATGATGTTTATTTTCTCCTTTGCTCTACACTACTTAACAAAGCTCTTATACTATCTCAGCATCTGTCATAATCTTCCAATAAAGCTTGATTTAATCAAATTGTTTCTTGTTCTTTTTCTTACTCTTCTCCTCAGATGGATGAAGACCACATGGAATCAAATGATTGCTCCTCGTGTGAGAGAAGCAGTCAAGCGAGGTACAGGCTCTGAGGCAGCTTCAGAGGGTCAACAAAAAGTGGCCAACACAGCCCTTTATGTTCTGATGCAGCGATCGGTCATCCTAGGATGTCCTCTCGCAGGTCAAGGTGGATGCTCTTTTTTTTATCACTTTCCCATTTCCTCAGCTCTGCTCAAATCTGACAAAAGTCACTATCTCACCTTACAAATTATTGTCTCAAACACATTCTGCCAATCGTCCTGGTACTCTATAGTTGAGCAGAATGTCTCTTATTTTTCTTGCTTTTCTCAACTGAATAAGTTTAGGCCATTGATCTTACAATGTCTCCAAGGGTCTCAACTGTTTCAACTGTTTATTTTTGAGAAATAAAAGAACAAATGTGTGGGACAGTGTTGGGTGAAAGAATAGTACATTCATCAAAGAGAGGAGATTAAGGAGAATTTTAAAGATCTGGAGCTGCTTTCATGTAAGGAATGAGGCCCAAACAACTGACATACTTGGGTAGAAAGGTAAAATGAGAGGTTGTGACATCAATTCATGGAAATCTCTTGATATACAATTTTAGCCAGAGAATATATCAGGAAGCTGGACATAGTAATAATATTTAAGAGAAAAAGAAAGCTTGATTGCATGCATTTTATAGGGGTAAAGGTAGAATGATTTGACAAATTCTGCTTCTAAATTTCTTTAATTAATAAATGCAACTCAAATTTGGAAGCAAAGGCTACACTTTATCCATCAAACCATGTGAAAGAAAACAAACCTTTAAAACAGAATTCTCTTTTCTCTAAATTAAAAAAAAAAGCAACAACTTATGTATCGAACAGTTGTATGATTTAATTAAGCTTTTAGGAAGTGAATAGGACTAATTAAGATGATTATAATTCAAGTGCTTTGTCTAACAATAGAGGTCTTTTTGCTTTCTAATGATTCCTCTTAATCCAGGGGAAGATTTTTGTTTCATTTCATTTGTTTATTATATTTTTTACTTCTATGGCCTTGATATCAGTGAAAGATGCATATCTGGCTGGCTTTGCTGGATCCAATGAACTTGACATACCTCTGAGACAATCAGCAGGAGGAGGATATGTGAAAACACGAGCTTCTCTCTTGTCTGGTTCCTCCTCCCCTTTATCTTCTATACGCCATAGTCGTAGTGCTAGTGGTGGGCTGCAACGAAAATCAGAAGGAGGTTCCCAGTCTCCAGCCAGGCTATCATCGACACCACAGAGAGCACGAAGCGTAGAACCCAATGAATCTCACTCAGGAGTTTCTACAGCTTCGCCAAAAGTGCGCCAAAGAAATGGGTTAGTATCAAGCCCTTGTTGATGGTCTTTTATACTTAACACTTGGTTTTAAGTTAGCTCAAAGATGTGTGTATTTTGAACTGTTTTAAAATATCGGATTTGATTCTTGTTACATTTCTCAATAGATGATTAATTTTAAATTCGAAGGTAAGAAAAACACATTTTTGTTTTGACTTCTTTTTTGAAGAGAAAGGCTAGTTGAATTTTGGCAAAATAAGTTACCAGCTAATAAGATTTTTCCCCCCCTCTATCTTTGATTTCTGTCAATTTACAGCTGTACAGAGTAGTAATCTGGTAAGTGAGCATGCAACACACATCACACAGTGTTTTTTTTTTTATATCCCCAACAATGGCACTGGGTGATTCTCAGCTTGTTTGTGTCTCTCATGAGGCATCTTTTTCTTGCCATTCCTCAGCAGCTGCCACAAGGAAAAAAAAAGCTTTGCTCGCTTAAACCTTGCCTTGAGTTGTTTTTCTCAAAGTCCCTCATGAATTGATTTTTTCCCCTTCTGTTTTTGCAGAGTTCTGGATTTTCTTTTTTTAATGTTTTACGAATGACAGCTCATATGACATAAATCTGTCTAATAATTTGATAAAAAAAACCAATAGGGTGAATCAGTTGTAAATTTTTTGCCCTTTTCTGATTTTGAACCTCCTCAGTACATTTCATTGAAAGTTACAAAGGCATCAGGGAACTGGAGGCTTATCTGTGATCCACATTTTGTTTAATTTTAGACAGCTACAGTATTTGTATCTGTTGTGTGTGTGTGTGAGAAATGTTAATTTTTATATTTTTTACAGTTAATTTGACATTGAGAAATCTTAAAAATCCAAGGTTTGTTCAGTGCTCTTTCCCTGTAGTTTATAAACTCACCTTTTTCCAGCACATCTGGAAAAAACAACTTGCATTTAACTTAATTTGAGAGAAAGTATCCAATTTTGCCAAATTGACAATAATCATGAAACATTTTCAAATTGATTTTACTTTGAATTTTATTATCAGGGCTAAAGTTCTTTAGGTAATTCTTTATTAATGGAGGATTAAAGAAACAATGATTCAAAATTCAAAAGCGGTTGGGCCAATTTTGTTTATTGCCATGGAAAATGTTTGTATTACTGTAGTGTTTATGGAAAGTGACAAAATTTTTATTTTAATTTTCAGACATTAGCTTTCGGTGAAAGAGAGATTTTCTTTTGAAAATATAAAGGAATATATTGGGATCAAATATGATGCTCACTTCTGGATGAATGAAGTTGACAAGTAATTTCAGGGGTGTTTCGTAAGTCAGTATAATCAAAATTGATAATAAATTTTTTTCTTTCTTCATGCAATTCTGCAAAATTAATGGTAGAGATTGAATTAATCATTGGACAGTTAAAAAATCACTCTAGGATCTTTTTCTGTCCCCACCCTCTATAATTTTCAGCTTTCAAGGAAAGTCACCTTCAATACTGTCATCAATGTCAAATTTATCTTGTATTTTGAATATTTAGCTTTATTGGTTGAATATTTCAGGACATGAATTATTTTCATTTTAATCTCAGCTGATTGAATTGAAGAAAGATCTTTCATGTCTCTGTTTTCCCCTGCTGATTTTCTCTTTGTTTTCTTGTTTTCTCAACCTAGTAGAAAGTTATACCACTGATTAGTGAAACAATCAAACCCCAATTATAGAAGGAAAATTAGATACATAAGAAATTAAGTAGACCATGGCTTCACAAAATATTCCTACTTTGATAATTGTAGAACTATAACTTGAAATTTCTATTGTGCTTTCACAACTAGCTGCACTGAAAATTCTTGAAACAAAGAAGCCTCATCGCTGGTGTCTCTGTCTGAGCAAACAGCACACATTATAGCTTTTGATCATTGACTGTAAGATAAAGCAATAGTCCTCTCCTCTCTCGCTTGACCTCCCTTTTGCCTAGCCCACTGTTAGCCCCTACTAGGTGTATCTGTCACTTTGATTTCAAAAGGGAAATATTGTTCTACCCATCTGTACAAGATGAAAGATGATGACTGCTAAACTTGTGTGGGTCCATCTCGATCTCTTATTCAGCTATTACCAAAGGTGGACGTAGAATATTTATTTTTAAAAAAATTCTTAAAGAAGCGAAAAAAACAGACGAGCATAAGAGGAATTTATCACATCATTTCATGGTTGGAAAGTCAAATAGCCAAATAGCCGGAACATCAGAATGACATTTTTGGGGATTTGGGTTCTGTCCCTTGTTGGGTCATTTCGTGTTGGGTTCAGATCTCACCTAATCAAGTCTACTCTTGGCTTGGTAAAAAGTTCTTGTCTTGACAAAAGGGAAACTTGGGGGCCGCAAAACTAACCAAACATCTCAAGTGATAATTCATTCTCTCTTTGAACTTTGACTTTACATGGGATTATGCCTAAAACTTACAATGAAAGAGGTAGAAAAAAAGAGAGTATCAGAGCATGGAGGAGTAGAAAGAATAGGAGGAATGGTGAGCAAGACAGGGATCACTAAGTGGGATAGAAGCATGACTTTTACTGCTCCTTTCAGATTAGAAGGCCAACAATATGTCTTTGAGTTTAAAATGCAGTTCCTTTCTTTGTGTTGTATTTTTTAAGAATATTGAATCAAATGAGGTTTTTTTTTGTTGCATCTTTCTTGCTTATTTATGAAGCTGCTACTTTTCCCTATTATTATTCCTAGTGAAAGGTTGTCTTTATCCTGCTGAAAATCTTATGTTTCTCCCTCATACCCAATTCTTCATAATTTTTCACCCCTTTTGTTTTCCATCCTGTAGCCTTTGCTAAGAAGATTTAAAAGCATCAGTGGGGTTTACACTTTAGATCAAATCTTACAAATTCGGACATGACTGAGGAATGTCAGACATATTGGTTGTAAAAAGCAGGCTTTGAAAGCTACTCATGCTTTTTTAAAAAATCTTTTGCTTTTATTTTAAACTACTATAGCAAACGGTGTCCCCATTTGTGTGTATTCCATATTTTATTAGACAAAAAGAAGAAGGTAATTTATTGTAGTGTTACCCTCTTAAAAAATTCTTTGCAGGTATAAATCTGTGTTTAGGGCTTTTCATACTTAGATTCATCTTTTATTTGGTTTTGATCCAAAATTTTTCATCTTGATAATAGAACAAATTGGTAGATGTGAAGCTCTTTTGGGTTTTAAGGTTTGTTTAGCTATAAGGATGCACTTAAGATTTTATTTGATTCATACTAAACCTATTCCTCTAGTGTGGTGTGTGGCTTAACCCTCAAAATTGAGGATATCTTGAGGAGAGGGTCATGTATGTTTATATTGCCTCCTCAGAGTGAGCGCACTACATGGTCACTGTTTATAGTGATCTAGGCTCAACCATATATGAGTTACTGCAACTAGAGAATAAGAAATAAAGCTTCTTTCAACCATTAGCATGCAGTTTTAAAATTGGTTTTCCTCCCCATCTGCAGCTAACACATGTTTTTAAAGAAGATTTAAAAAAATGAACTTTTAATATTGATTTGCTCTCTCCTACTATTGTGGGCTCAAAACAAAACATTTAATCTCAGGTGGTTGCCGAGAAATTTTTTTAGTGAATTTCAGCTGAAGTTTTTGCATTATGAAGTTAATCCAGTTTTTCACTGCAGAGAAGTATAGGCGACAACAGTATAGACTCATATATCTAAAGACAACTAATTGATGTCACTCTTTTATTTTAAATGAAATTGAAATTCATCTTTTAATATCACCCCCTTGATTTTTTTTTCTGCTTGCACAAGGTTGCAGTTTTCTTACTTGGCACTTCTTTCCACATTATCTTAGTTTACAAGACTTTCAGGGGTTTTTATGTTTACTGTGCAAAGTCTGTATGCCAACACTGGGAATCTAGAAATATTAAATTATTGTAATTCATCTTCAGTTATTCTTTTTCTTCTGATTTGTGTTTATCTTTTCTCTTGAATAAAAGACATTTTGGGTTTTTATAGATCTCATTGGATGTATCAAAAAAAAATAATTGAATAACAGCAGGAAGTGACTTAAGCAGTTATAATGATGCAAGCCTTTTTTCAGAATTTCTCACAAACTTACTGTACCTGTTGAACAATGTGTGGAAATTGAGGCACTCCTGATGTAAAAAAAAATGGTTTTCTACTCTACAGCTTTCTTTTATGCATTTTAGAATACAATTTTGTATTTAAATTTTGCAAGATATATTAAGATGAAAAAAAAAGTCATTTCCCCTAGCAATTGTAACATCCATTTGCAACCAGTTGTGTTGTTCTTTTAGAAATTTTATTATATCAGTGCTGCTGTAATAAGATTGGGGTGTTTTCCTTGTGTCAAGTTTGTGGGGTTTTTTTTTCATCACCTAACAGTGCAGTTGGCTGCCTGGACTTTTATACTTAATGTATATGTCACTATAACTTTAGCTCAGATAAAGTTAATCGATGGATACTACTTTAGGCACCAGTTTAAATGTTGAACTAAAGATAGCTCTTGATTTTCATAGAAAGTTGTATTCGATTTATTTTCTGTTTAAGAAATTTGTATTCTGCTCCTAATTCTTTGCTCTTGTGTTCAAATAATTTTGATAGGTGCTGTCATTCCTTCTTAGTATATAAAAATCACATGCAAACTATATAATTTTTTTTAAATATATTTCTGTCTTTCTTACTTAATAGTCATGAGGACAAAGATTCTCCTGAATCAGCTTCAAACATCAAGCGCCGAAGTCTGTCAGATTCAAATGTTGATAAAGCTGTGAAACAAGAGCAGCAAATACAACAACAGCAAGTACTAGAAAGCCTCAACCATGCATCATCATCCATTATACAATCTCCTAATGTCCACCAGTCCCAGGCCAAAGTGGCACGGCTTGACGTCAAGCCCGACTCCTTAAGCAAAGTCATCAACTTGTCCTCAGCATTTGTCACTCCACAGGCTTGGGATGTGTCACCCCGCACAGCAGCTTCCACCTCAGCAATCCGCAAGTCTGGCAGAGTGAGTCCACTCTTGGCTCTTGTCTCTGCTCAATATAGACAAGGTGTTTCTTCAGGAGGAGGGGCAGTGGCCACTGGATACAAGAAGTCAAGATCGTCAGAAAATATCTCCAGCTCCTCAGGACGACGTGGCTTTTCCCCTGGTCCATTTTCGTTCTCTCTGGCAACTCCAACATCCAATCTTAGCTCTTTCAAATTCTTGGAAAAATCTACTGGTGCTAGTAATAAAGTTGATCAGGTGATGAGGGAGGCAAAAAGAGAAGGGAAAACATCCTTAGTTTTGGCAGACATGAGTATCCCAGACTTTAGTGTGTTTAATAAAGTCCCAACTCCAACAGATGAAGTGCCCAAAAATCGTAGCTTTGTGTTTGTAGGTCGACCTTCACCAAAGGCATTGAAAGCAAATGTGCAAGAGAATATACTCAAGCGAGAAATAGAGGGTGGAAAGGAGGAGGTGTGGAGTAGAATACCCCAACAGGAGGTATGGAGTAGGAGAACTGATGTGTTTGTCCCTATTGAAAAACAAGAAGATAAAGAACAAGTCTGAAAATGAGATAACATTTATTTAAGAGAACAGGAGTAAGAGAAAAAAATCAAATACAAAGAATTACGTTTTTGAGAAACTATTTTTTTAAGAGAAATAGTTTTGAGATGCTTTTTGGAAAACAATGAGACATAAGAAAGACAAATTGACATGTAGTCTGGCTGCCAAATACTTCTAATTAGTGCTTGGACGGATTTTTTTTTTTAATCTGAAAGTCAGTTGTTTAAGAGATGAAGTTGTTTCCGACTTAGATCGCTTTTGCAATCAATGGGTTTTTTTTTTAGTTTTTTTTTTGTGATGAAAAAAAAACTGTGATAAAAGAACATATGATTATGAAGATATCTACAGAGAAAAAGAATTGCATGAAGTTTTTGATGTTTGAAAAAAATAAAATTTGTGTCTGTTATTAGAACATAATTTTCCATTTATGTATTTGAAAGTAGTAGTTAAGTATTTCATTGCTTTATACCGGTGTGATGGCTTTATAAGGAAGTCCATGTAACTTAAGTTGGAGTGTGATATCTCGAAGTTGTGGTTTACTTGTATTTATTTCCATTCTAGGAAATAATTGTAAGCAAGGGATAGATCAAGTGAAAAAGTAAGGGAGCAGAAATGAATATACAATTCTCCTCATAGTTGAGGACATGTGATGTGCACTGCTACAATGATCATTTTTAAAGCTTAAGAGGAAAGTTGATGATTTATCAATGGACTTTCAAGGAGGAGAAAGCTTGGATATTAACAACATTAACTGACACAGTTAACATTTAACCTCGTTCAGATCTATTGACCATTTCTACCATGGTTGGGCTTTTAAATGTGATAAGTCACTTTTTATCTATTGTGCTTTCGAAGGACTTCAGCTATCTCTTAGCTATAGCAATCATCAGAGAAATGAGAAAGTCAGATCAAAATATTTTTGCGGTGATATGAACTCTTACAAACATTTTCCTAAGCAGGGAATGTCATTTGGAATGAATGTTTTTTTTTCTTATTTTGTTGCATTTTAGGTTTCTAAATCTAAGAATCATTTTTATTTACGGAAACATATCCTAACCAACAGTTTCATTTTAATTTATTGGGTTACATGTTTTTCTGGTCATCTTTTAAACTCGTGTTGCTAATTGATAGGTATTTACTCGACTATAGGGGTTTTGTGATCAAGTATATAGATTGATTGTTTCTGTATGTATTGGTTTTGCAAAGCCATTGAAAAAAGTGGGGATTTTGTTGTATTGTTTTTTTGGTGTTTTTTTTTTTGATAAATGGGCACTTCATTTAAGTTTCCTGCCTTACTTAAAAATATTGTAATACATCAAGACTACTGCTTAGCATGTCGTGATGTGTATTTTCATGTACATGTAGTAGCGATAGAAATCAAACTTATCTGTGATCATTTTAAAGCAGGGAAAAATGTGGTTTAAGGTAAAGAAGAAACACATTTCTATATATATATATATATACACAGTGGAATTCACTTATATCGACAGCCGCTTTATCGACATTTTCAGATATCAACGTGATTGCTAATTCCAAATTTTGTCCTTCTGTATCATTACCAAATAAATTCTATTATGTCGACATGATTTTATGATTTCTCTGCTTTATCGACATGCTGCGCATGAAAATTTAGCCAAAACCAGGCTTCAGAGACAGAGAAACTTGTCTCTGCCAGGCATCAAAGAGGGAAAAAATAGCGCTTGGTACACGCTTTGCTAAGCCAGGTTGTAGAGTGACCTAGATCTACCCCTCTCACCATAGTGAGAGACATACATACTGTAGACAGTGCACCCACTACAGCCTCTTTTCTGGAGTGAAGTCCCTTTTTTTTCTCTCTCTTTACTCCTATTATTTTATTTATCGACATTTTGATATATCGACACATTTTCTTCCGATGGCATGTTGATATAAACGGATTATACTGTACATATATATGTAGAGAGAGAGACAGAGAGAGAGTGAGAGAGATTTGTATCACATTTTATGTATATTTTATGTTGGGTGTTATTGCAGCATTCATTTTATTGCATAGAATTTGGAGAAGCTTTTCTCTTATAACTGATAAACTTAATTTTAGCCAAAGCAAAAAAATAATAGTGTGCAGCAAGTCATATTTTTGTAGAAATATTTTTTGTTATTTCCAAGTGTGTTCAAGTTTTAGCAATCTTGTTTTGCTATTTTCTTTTATGCCCTCTGTTATTTTACAACTAGGTCCTTATGTTAAACTTCAAAGTTTCAGTTGCAACAGCTTTTTGCAATATTGGCTTTTTTGCAGCTCTATTATATACACAATTTTGGCTTTGATTTAACATATAAATCTCTGCAAGTCACAAAAATATTCATAGAGTTGTATCACATTTTCTTTTCATAGATCTTTGCTGTAAAACTTTGATATGGACATGACATGACAACTCTGGCCTTGAGAGTTAGAGGGTTTTGATTTGATTTTTTGGGTAGACTTTCTGGCAATAATGAATGATCTCATCTGTGACTGAATATGCAACAGTGACATTGAACTGACACTTTTGGCGGTAAGATATTTGGAAAAGGCATTTGACTTGGAAATTTTACACCAATCTGAATGAAAAAATTAATCTGGCCTAAGAAATTGAGATAGTTCTGAAATGTTTAACGTCCTCAAAGTCTCTCTCAATAACTTGTTCATAAAAACAGCATCTATTTAAAATCCAAGTAATAAGCCTACAGAAGTATAGATGGTTAAAGGTGCATAAATCTAACTAAAATTTCATTCAATGCAAGGTGAGCAAAATGCTGGAAACAAAGTTCATTGTTAGCGTGGGGACTGACAGTGCATCAGAGCTTCAGGAGTGTTTTCTAGTGAACCGAAGAAAGAAAGAAACTAGGATAGTAGGCGTTATGAAATTAGTACCTTTTAAATGTTTGCTAATGCTGTAAAAGAAATTAAAGATCTGATACAGTCAATCTAATGTGTTATTCCCTACAAGTATTAGCAATCTTTACTTTAAATTAATAGTCTTGCTGCAGATAAGAAATTGCAGACTACAAAAATAATAAAAACAAAACAAAACCACATATTGATTTTTTTGGGATATAGTGTAACTTTCATTATCATCTGCTCTTTTTCAATGGATTAAACATATTTTTCTAAAATATCTCATGATCCGAGGTTAGTGAAATTTACAACTTAGGTTGATGTGGTTATACTTTTGAAAGCATCTTTTTCTTTCTCTTACCCCCCCCCTTTAACAAACTTGATCATTTACATTTATTCTTCTTTTCATACTTCTGAAGGACAATGTAAGCATTGCTTATTTTTGAAACAGACTTGGCCTTTTCTTTGAAAATAACCTCTCTAAATGGGCAGCAGAAAAAAATGCAATTAAAAGATTGAGTTGCAAAATTTAGCTACAATTGTTTTAGAAAGAGTAAAAAAAAAACTTTATCCGTCTAATTTCCATTTTTTTAAGAGGAATTCTAGAAATAAAAATGATTGTTTAATATGGCAAAAGTTTGTACATAAACTTAAATTGTGTTTCTCTCCCCTTTTTTTCACAACCACTCAGCTCATTTTACGAGGGCTATATGTTACAGCTGATGTTTTAGAAATGAATTTACAAATGTTGTTCCTTATTGAAACTACTTGATTTATCTTGCATTTAGTCCAAATGAGTGGTTTGTAGCTCACATCACATTGAAAAGTGTATTGCTGCTGATTTCAATTGCACAGACCTACTTCATGAAGAGGTGTGAGATTTTCTTGCTCTTCTGTAATAATAAGACTAAGACACAACTCATTAAGATTGATTGCAAGATGTGGAATCAAGCTGTAAGACTTAGATCTGACCTAAAAAATTTTACAATATATTTTTGATGACTGAAACAATTGCTTTTGTTTACAATGTTTTTGTTTGTTTAATCTTTGTCGTCATCCTGTTGATCCAGTTTAAATTTGCTTGAAATCCATTCCTCAAGCCTAATGTTATATTTATTTTGCTTTTTAATGTGGGTTCTTAAACCTGAAGATTTTTTCATAATGGTTAAAACCTTTGTGTGAAATATTGCTGGGATTTACTTTAATTTGTAGTATTTAAAATGTAAAAAAAAATGTTAAAACGAATGAGCATACATATATCCATATATGCAAGAAGCTAATTGCAATCTTTATCGATCAAATTGGGATAT
Organism: Elysia crispata; assembly: GCA_033675545.1. Classification (NCBI taxonomy): domain Eukaryota; kingdom Metazoa; phylum Mollusca; class Gastropoda; family Plakobranchidae; genus Elysia; species Elysia crispata. The sequence goes on along the minus strand of JAWDGP010002774.1, from coordinate 131,682 downwards.
ATATATGTATTATGTATATAAATTTTATATTCTAAAAGAGAAGACATGATATATACAGAGAGCACTCAGAATTTGTAGACATTGTGTACAATAATATGAGGCTTAGAGAACACTGCAACATATAATTCATCTAAAGGTGCATATTAAACACATAACCATGTAATGCTTATTCTTTAATCTTTGCTTTCTTGGAAGCCTTGGAAGAAATCTGCTATTTGGTCCATTTTTTTTTTATTTTTTTAATAAGATAAATGTATTTCAGAGCTAGATTGATCTTTTGGTACTCTTATTTTATACAAACCAGGCAAATTTTGAATTGCTTGTTCCTAAACCTGACTGTGACCCATAAATGCAAAAGAAGATATGCTATCATTGTAGGTACATACACAAATCAAAATGGCTTGATTTGGGTTTATTATGTCTAATTTTATTATGTTTATGAACTTGATTTTCCATTTCATTTTTGAAATAGAAAAAAAATGGGTTTATTCAGGGAAAGAAATTAGTATTGTGTTAGTGATGGCTGATTGGCTGGAGGACAAAGATTTAGTCCACATTTGGTTGATAGAAAAACTAATTTCACTTTTCTGTTTGATATAGCACGTCCACACTTGATGATCTCAGAATATTTTTAGTCTTCAAACTTGAGCCTCCATCAGCTTCTGCAGAACTGAAAGATGAGACCTTAATTTCACATTTTACCAATGTTGTGGGACTCTAAACTGCAAAGAAGGTGGCTGTAGAAACTGTGACTGATGCCATGCAACATGGCACTTGCTGATGAATGTTTTTTTTTTCTCTAACCAACGCGTCTCTATTAGATTTTTTTTTGTTTGTAAATCTTTAATGTTTTCATGAGGACAATTACTGTGACATTTAGAAGAAGGAAAATACAGATGAATGTTTTATTTTAAAGGAATGATACTGCCTCCCCCCCCCCCCCCAAATGGCAGACCGATGTATCCGACAAAAACCGGTTTTCTAATTTGTTTGCATAAACTGACCATTTAAAGTATTATCCAACTTGAGTAAATGTAGGAACGACATATGCGTATGATCGGTGCTTTAAGTATTTTTACTTGTCAAATCAACGTATTTGAAGTTTTTTATGCTGGCCATCGAATGTTTTTTTGCATTTTTCCCGAGAGCACGAAATCTGTAGATACTTTGGTTTGCCTTTCGGGGGCAGAATATATCATTTCCTTTGATTTTTCTTTCTTTTTTTTTTTCCCCATAATTATAGTACACTTGGTCTATCTCCTAGAGCTTGCAGATAGTGAGATAGTCTTTGTCCCTCCCTTTCATGTTATGATATCTCATTAATAGAGCTGTGATGATTAGTTTGAAAACATACAGAGTGTTTTACTTTTATTGGTACAGCTGATGCAGGGAGAACTTATAGTGAACAATAAATTTAAATATATCAACTGAAATGCTTTTGGACATCTATTTTTAGTGTGTGCAAATAAGGAACATTAAACTTGGATATTTCTGGCCTGAGGCCAGTTCCATAATAAATGTGCTGTTGTACCAAGAGGAGATTGATAGATAAAGAGTGATATCTAAGGATTTTTTAAGTTGTCTGTGTGACTCCTCTGCTAGTAATGTGACAGAGTTCTGACCTTCATACCTTAAACCACAAGCCTTTTTGCTGATTCCTTTACTTATCGTTCACCTATAATTTTTCTTTCAATCACATATTTTCTTATATCTAATTTATTGAGGCACAAGTGAAAACTTAACCTCTTTATTTTCTTTCTACTGAATCAGTCACACTTAGCCCTGGAATGGAGACCATGGTTTATGCAATGCATTAAACTTAGTCAATCAACTACTGTGCATAGTAACATATCAGCAGGAAAGCACATTCGCAATGAAGTATTACACTTTTACAGATATCTCTTCATCTTCATTTAACTCAGATTCACCAAAAATTTTTACATTTCTTTATCTGCATTAAGTGAAGCAAAATCTTGCATTTCAACAACATATCAGAGGACTAAATCTCAGGTCTTTTCCAACACTATAGCATAGATACTATCTCAAAAGAAAGGGTATATTTTGGAATATTGTTTAAAAGAAGTAACATGCTTGTTTTTTAAATGAAGGGATGAATTTAATACGAGCAGTGGTCTGTACAAGATATAAATTTTTTTATCTTTCTTGCTCGTCTTAATCTTAATACAGTCTGAAAGGCATTGATGATCAATTATTTTCTGTGGGTTGAACTTTTAAAAGAAAATCTCAGTAAAAGCTGCAGGTCCTTTAGCTATGAGTGCATAAAAAGGTGGGGGTGAAAATTGTTATGGACGTTAAATTGGTGTATGATATTTGAAAAAAAAGTCTTTTCTTTTTATAATTTACCAAAATTATAATAAACTGACCCCAGAAAAAAATCTTACATTGAAGGAATTATTTACATGTTTCAAAGAAATTGTGATAAAGCTAACAATTTTGACCGGTTTGAAACAAATTGTGATCCAGACCTATTTCTTGTATTAATTGAGTAAAAGATCTTTTACTAGATAAGTAGGACTTTGGCATAGCGGAAACTACACAACATATTTTGGAGTGACACAAACACAGGAATAAAAAAAAAGTAATGCCCCTAGATTGTCCTAACAAAATCTGGGGTAAAAGTTCAGGGATGCAACAGGTCAAACAGAGAACTGGCTCGGTAAGTCATGTCTGGATTAATTTATTGTGATTGTTTTCATCACCACTTGAAAAGTTTTTCAGATTGACTAGATAAGAGTAGTAATTAATAGACTTGGAGTGTTGATGCTACCACTAATTCTACCACTATTTTCAATCAAGTGCCTTGATCTTTCGCGTAGGTGATTATAACTTTACACGCATCTTGATCCTTCATCGCTTTTAGTAATCTGTCACTCGCCCTAAATGTAGCCACTTTGTCAGTTCATCCAACATCATTTATCGCTGTTTTCCCCTATTGAGTTTTCCCTTTGATCATTCTAGGTTTTACCAAGATGTTCCAGCTCCTGTCTTCTCATCACATGGCCGAAACGTATTCTAATAATGGGTAATGTTGTTTTGTTACCTTCTCGCAACACTATTTCGATTCATTGATTTGCAATCCATGAGATTCACAGCATTCTCCTAGAAACACATTTCTGTTGCCTCTAGTATCTTGTGAATCTGTTTTGAAATTGTCCAGGCATTGCAACCATATATCAGGATGGGTTCATTAAATGGATGGCTTAAGATTTTTTGAAACTCATGGAAAAAAAGAGGCAAGTAATAAATAACAGTAAAAAAAAATAGGAAATATTGCATTTATACGGTAATCAGCAAAAAAAAAACAAAAACAAAAACCAGATAAACCCAAAGAGAAGTGGATCAATGACAAGAGAGGAAACATCGATCTATACCATAGAAGCACTGAGCAAATACGTACAGAAACATTCGAGATATCTTCGGAGAGAAAACATGCTCTTCCACAGGATGCTTATAATTAAAAAAAAAATTTGAGAAAAAATTGTGATTCATTATGAAAACCGAAAAAATCCTAGGCAGATGGGAGCACATAAGTAAACTTGCTGAAGATCACAGAAAGTATTACATGTAGATTGTCATTTAAAGCAATGTTGCTGGATCACCTAACATCAGTATCATGATTCCACCACACATCTGCAAATTTATGTTTATAGCACTGCCAAAGAAATCAGGGGCAACAGAATTACACAAAATGATCTGTCTTATGAGTCATATCAAATACTTTTAAGAATCATCATGTTGTGTCAATAACAAAATTAAACCAGAAATAGCAGATGAACGGCATGGCTTTGTGAAAGGAAAAGGTACAACAAATGCTATCTGCATCCTACTAGACCTTGGGCCCACCATAACCCCCCCTCCCTGGGATTTTTGTACACCCATATTTTCTGAAAGGTGACCCACCAAGGTGTAAGAAACTCGATGTTAGCCAAATGGAAAGTGTCATCTTCATATGGTTATCCTCTGTTGTTTACGGGCTTTTGGCATTGTTGAAATAAGGGGGTGGGTTTTTTATTTCAGTCATAAACTAATTTTTTTCGACACAAATGTACACAAACTATAGCTAATATGAAAGCTAAAATAATGCTCTTTCTTACGGTGAAAACAGATTTACAAAATCTTTTACGGTAAAAAATATGTATTGGTTCAAAGTCAGATTTTGTGTCAAAATGGAAAAATTAAGATATGTCAAAACCACTGAAGCTAAAACTTTTTGTTGGGATTTTTCAACACCTGTATTTCCTGATTTGGTACCTCTCATAGTAAGGGAATATGGGTATAAGTTACTTTGGAAGTGTCATCTTCATGGGTAATTCCCCCTTGTTTACGTTTTTTTCGCATATCTTCAAATAAGGGGGTAGGGTTCTTTTTGAGTCATATCTCCACATCCGCTCAGGCAAATGGGCACTTGTTGCTACTCAAATGAAAGCTAAAAAGCTACTCTTTTATGCAATGTAACGGGTTTTACGATATCTTAAGCTAGTCAAATTTTATTTGCATTCAAACTAAATTCACCTTCCGAAAACATAAAACTGAAATATTCATTGTGTCTAAACTCAACATTACATGTTAGGAGTCAGTAATTTCTACCTTTTCTAAAGCATCACACTCCAAAGTGTAGAAAAATGTGTGTTAGGTAGATTTTAAATGAATAATCACAAGAAATTGCCATTATTGTACACAAGAGGGATGAATATTTGAAGGTATGCAAAAAAAACCATATTCCCTTACTATGAGAGGTACCAAATCAAGAAATACAGGTGTTGAAAAATCCCAACAAGAAATCTTAGTTTTAGTGGTTTTGACATATCTTAATTTTTCCATTTTCACAAAAAATCTGACTTTGAACCAATACATATTTTTTACCGTAAAAGATTTTGTAAATCTGTTTTCACCATAAGAAAGAGCATCATTTTAGCTTTCATATGAGCTATAATATGTGTACTTTTGTGTAGAAATAATTAATGTATGACTGAAATAACAACCCCACCCCCTTATTTGAAAAATGCCAAAAGCCCGTAAACAAATGGCAATAACTATATGAAGATGACACTTTCCATTTAGCTAACATCGATTTTCTTACACCTAGATGGGTCACCTTTGAGAAAATATGGGTGTACAAAAATCTCAAGGGGGGGGGGGGGAGGGTTTCACCCACTAGCCCACGGTCTATACGAACTACAATTGAAAGAGCTCTGGAAGTATAAAAAGAGGTATACCTGTGTATCATTGACTACACCAAGGCATTGGAGTGACTACATGATGAGATAATCATACAACTAACACATTTGAAGATAGCTGGAAAAGATCTAAGAGTGTTCAAAGAAATACTGGTAATAGACAGCAACAATGCGAGTTAATTGGGATATCAGCTCATTAAAAAAAAAAAAAAATGAAGCGTGGTTTCAGACAAGGGTGTGCTTTACCCAGACCTTTTCTCTCTCTACAATGAAATGATTATGCGGAACCCAGAGCTAGAGTAGAAGGTTATCCAAATTAGGAAAGTGCAGCGTAAACAAATTGAGAAATGTTGCTGTCACTGATTTAATTGCAGCGCAGAAAATAAAGAAGACTAGCAACGATTATTACACATTGTTGAAGAAGAAAGCAGAAAGAGAGGGTTGGATTCCAACAGCAAAAACACAGAAGTAATGGTTGTCACAGGTCAACATCTTTATCAATGGGGAAAAGTTCAAGCTAAGGGTCAAATAACAAACTTGGATACAACAACTACTGCTGCTGCTACTACTACTATCGGTAGGCCTACTACTGCTGCTGCTGCTGCTGCTGCTGCTGCTACTACTGCTACTAGTTTCAAATTTAGATCTAGAGGAGGCAAACCACTGGGTTAATTATGAGCAAGTATTTTTAGAGCTAGAATTTTAGGTAGTGCTCAGCAGTGGTTAGGATAAGGCTTTAAGTGAAAATGACAGAAAATGCTTGAATTGGTGGGATTAGAACCATCGATTTATAGATGCTTCGGCAACCATCGCCTTGCCACTCAAAGAGAACATAGCTTATACCAATACACCATTGAAAGAGAGTTTCATGACGAAGGTATTTACTGAGCCTCCCAGAGTGACTTGCAATCTTGAATGGGAAAGCCCACTTAAAGCCTTATCTTTGCCACTGCTGAGCACTACCTAAAACTCTAGCTCTTGTAATCCTTACTACTACTACAACCACCAATACCACTGCTACTACTACGGTACTAGGACTGCTACTATTACCACTAGGACTACTACAACCTAATACTGTTGCTGTTGTGCTAGGGCAGAGTATATCACGCCCTGATTTTTCTTTTATTAAAGCTAGCCGTTTCACAATAGTTATACACGTCGAGGCATACTAGAATATTTTATGAACTTGAAACAAAAAGAACCATAAAGCCGCGATGCATATTGGTTTATTGATTCATTTTCACTCCACCACTAACAGTGATCCCAGGGCTTCTGTCTCTTCGTAAACTGCTGTGTCACACTTGAAGAAAAGTTGATAGGCGGTTGAGACACTAATAAGGCAAACGGGAAAGAGGAAATTCTAATGAAAAAAAAAAGAAAAGAAAAGAAACAAAGGCCAAATACCTGTTCTCCTCAGCTTAGTCAAATCAAATCACCATGGTTGAACTGACGGCTTCATAACTCAAAGAGAGAAGAATAATTTTACGAGCGCAACTAAGAGAGAACATACGGCAAAGAATTGTCCACAGGACACACAGAGAATAAAGACATGAATCTGAAAAAAAAAAAATGAGAATTCATGGTATAAATAAATTTAAAAAAGCAAATAAAAATCTTCAGAATCCGAATCCCACCTGTCTGTTTCTTAGCGCTATTGTTTTAAAAGTTACTCCAACAACACCTTGGTTCTAAGAAAAAAAAATCATGTGACGATATGTGAATGTACTGGTCTGTGGGCCTACATCTATAAATGCCTAATATGCGGCGTGCCCTTGCTAAATGAACAAGCAAGCTAATAATTATCGATGGAAAGTTATAGTTCTGCGTAGTGCGTATGGCCTTGACTAGCCTACATCCGACTCTCAAGCTGAACAGGTCTGTGAGTTCTGTGACAAGCAGCTACGTAGAGGCAGAGCGCTGTTCCCCATGTTTATTCAATTGGTCAAGCAGATTGTCTATCTTGTTATAAATCTTATATTTCATCTTTGCGTATGAACATTTTAATTTTGATTCGGAATATCAAAATTAAAACCCTCCAAATGTACAGAATACATATGATTATCTTTTGCTAGTAAAAAATATGTGTTCAGCAGCTGCATGAAATAACGTCCTAAAACCATCTTGATCAGTAGATGGTATCGTTATTGTAGCTACTGCTATTCGAAATTACGCAGCAAATCTATTTTCGCTTTCACCAATCTGTTGTCAACATCCTGTTCAGGATATTTTTGGAGACGGCGTAATGGCCGTTGACAGCTGGGTTTTATCCAAAGGATAAGAAATTCAATTGAAACTAGAGCTAGATCTAGACTAGATTTATATCGGATTAGAAACCTTAAATTTTGAGAATTCATTTTTTTCAAAGTTGATGGTAAATTTATTTCGGATTAAATTTAGATATATCTAGATAATATAACAGTCATAAGAAATGTCTCATTCTCTCACTCGAGGTAGATCTATCTCATCCTCGGACTGGGCTTGTCTGAGTTTAGGAAGTAAATCATCTAAATCAATGGCAAAAGACACAATTGCCAACAAATCACTATGTGAAATTGAGTATTCAGTCACACTTGCGCTGAGCAGGAATATGGATTGTGACGATAGTTGGGACGAACTTGGTAAGAAATGGAATTAGGACCAGGCCTAGATTTGTTGCCTAAATTATTTTATTTCCACATTCTAATGTAGGAAAGAATCGTATTTGGAAAATTACCCTTGGATAAAGTATCACTTGTATTGTACAAGCTTATTAACATCTCTTAAATGATCAAATTATAGGAGATTATAGATTAAACTCATTTTTTTTCTTATTTTAAATTGAACTAAAGGTAAATTTACAAATATCGCCCCAACTTTAAAATTCCATGTTTCTTTATGAATTTGATACGCCAAACACGAATATTAAGGCTGTATTAGTCTTAAATAAATACTTTGCAAGACAGGACCATTTTTGTCTTGCACTATTTCCTGAATTTGACCTAGTTCTTTGCACCAGTGCTTTTGCCTGCTCCACTTATTCTTGACCCCAACAGCTAGCCTCTATTCAGCGCATGTGCTTAATTCGGAAACCGAGGGCACCACTTTCTAACTGCGAAAACGAGGACTTAGATCTAGATGAGAGGGGTCTAATTTTTCGTAATTAATCCTATTTAATTGGTATGTACTTTAACAATTACTTAATGATAATCGCAACCACTTTTAGTACCAAAAATGCATTAATCTAGGTGATAGAAACACTTGAAGACAAGGAATAGTTGTCAATGGGAGTTGGACCTACCTGCAAATTTACCAAACTAAAAGCATTACAAAGAATCCTTTTTTTTCTTTTTAAGTAGTTACTAAGTTAGTGTTGTTTCTGAATTGGCACCATTGGCCCAGATGATTAGATCTAATCGTTTAGTATTGAGTGATGTGCACAGTAGAAGTGCAGCTTCTTTTTTTCACTTCAGTCTCAGGTGAATTAGTGTAATGGCCTTGGGTTAGAGTTAGATAATTAGTATTAAAGGACTGATGAGATCTGACCCATCGCTAGTCAGACTGAAATACTTGACCTCTGTATGACAAGACCAAGGCTCAACTGCCTGTGCTATCTTGTACCCCAGAAAAATGATTATAAGATTGTGGAAGCAATCAGATGCATAGTTCAAAACAATATTTTGTTCCTGGGATGAAAGAACAAATGTCAGTTTTTGCATTACCAATGAGGAAATACTTAAAGACTCTTTAATTTATCAGACTTATGATAGACATATTCTTTCATGAAGACAATTTTATTTCATCATGTCACAGTAAGGTTTTTTCAATATTATTTTGCTGCTTAGGGGCCCCAGACAAACAAAATAAATCATGAACAATTATTTTGTGAACATTAATGGTCACATTAGTGTCCAGTTCATGACCTTATTTCTTATTGACTTGCTGGCCCTGACATGTACCACAAGGTGGCCCACTTATTCTACCAATCTGAGGAAATTTCTTAAAACATTTAAACAATAAGACTGATTTTACCTAATAATTGTTGAAGCTGATTTACAGAGTGAGGATTGTTTGGAAGAACTTTTAGTTTAGTCAAACTATCAATTTATGGGTTTTTTTTAATGCTTATAAATAGTTACAGTGGTGAGGTGGATCCAAGCACTTATTAGATAAAAAATATAGTATTAGTTCATTGGAAAAGAGTAAGGGTATTCTTGATTTTAATTTGGTCATTCTAATAAAGCTTTATCGTGGTTTATTTTCAGCATCTAAGGTGGGTTATAGCACCTGGCAGATTTTCAAACTAAGAGACATGAGGTATAAACCAAATGGAAGTCCAACTAACACTTTGCTGTGGGAGTTGGGATGTGAAGGCTACAAAGTAATAGATCTTTATGAGAAACTGAAAGAGATTCGCCGCAGACGAGAGATGGAGATCCTTGAAGAATATGGTAAGTTTTGACACATTTCATTAAACATGTCTAAATTAATCATTTAATGTGTATACATTTAAAATTTTAATTCAGTAAAATCAAATCTAGGTCTCAAATAATTACATTTGGATGATGATGAATGCAAACCTGGAAGCAAATAAAGTTTCTTCTCCTTTCTTTTCCAAGGGTCAAAGAGGCAGACTTTACAAATTCATTAATTTGGGGAAGAATGTTTTGGAATCTGTTGAAAGGACTAGCCAAGGCAAAAATGACAAGAGCAAGAGTGAATATGTCATAAATCTTGAGATTATGAAATATTTATTGCTTAGCCTTTCTATTTGATGTAGAAAAATGTTAGTGTCTAAATAGTTGGATTTTTTTTTATCTCTACAACTACTTTGCACATTTTTATTTAAATCTGCTGGGAATATGCATAACTGATAAAGCAATGATAAAAGTATTATTAAGTATTTAATGATTTTAGTAATTTTTTTTATTACTTCTTTAATTTTTTTAAATTACTTTAACTTCACCCATTCTCGACATTAAGTCTGAAGTATAGGCAAAACCTTGAACTCAATGATCCTCAACAGTCATGAGCGAGCGTGTGCAAGTGATAGAATGGAAATGCTTGGAAAATCCTTGATTTCAAAGCCCAATGAATTAACTTAGCCAATATATCATTAAAAAGATGATAAACACCTGAAAACAATACCAGAATTGGTCCAGTCCCCATCCTTTCATATAAATTATAAGTACCAATGAAGATAAGCATCATATAATAATTTTAGAATGAAGTTCGACATGTAGAAAGCTTTTGTAAATTTCATAAAAGGGATACATGTATCTGTCAAATTAACTTAACATTTGACCATCGAAGGAACGACCAACTTGACCAATGTCCACAGGCAGAAGGAGCAGTGGCTGTGGGAACCTTACTAGGCCTTCCTGAGCCTTTTTTAAATATATTCTTAGCTTGTATAATTACATTAGACTGTGGATCCTGAACATTTAAATCGATTGAAACTGAATTTTGTCTTTTTAAATAAGGTGATCAAAAGAGGGAGAAAAGGCTAACCCTCTGCATTAAGGACCCAAAGCTCTGTCATTCAGTGTTTTTAAGTCACTGGATTACCCGTGCACCTACACCACAATAGCTTATATAAATTGATCATCTCACAGTGTATGTCACTTACCTCAAAGACATCTTGAGATAATATTTTTGATGCATAAAGGGAGAGTTTGAAGCAAGAATGGAATTAACACCAAAATTTAAAAAAAAAAAAATGGGCAAAGTTCTTGACAAACAAGTTTAGATACTTCTAAATTTATATGACATCTTGCAACCCAATAAGACTTATAATCCGTGACCTTATCAGGGTTAATATTTTAAGGGTTTTAAAGTTCAAATGGTTTTTAAATTATTTTGAGCTTTTGCAGGGCACACATTTTCAGCAGACCTCTTATTTTGATTGATCACCAACACATTGTTTATCATAAGCCTGTTTCTTCCCCTGTGTTATGTTTTCTATCTTAATCTTCTTAAGGATTATTTGCCACTGTATATATTGCTACTTTCCACCTTTTTAGCTTCCAATCACATTTGAAAGCCTTGAAATGGTAAAATGATGACTGAGCTTCTAAAATACACATTAAAAAATAATGTTCATGTTATGCAACAAAGGTGAAAGACCAACTTTAATCAAAATATTATGGTCTGAGGCTTAAAACGTCTTGGCTTCATAGATGGATAAACAAGAGTATTTACTGATTGCGTAACACAGGAATGGTAAAACCACTATCTGTAGATTGCCAGCTCTGAAATCAACATTTCTTCAGACAGTTATTACCGAAGAAAATTCAGCTCATAATAACATATTAATCATATCATCATCATCACCATCGTCATAATAATAATGATAATAATAATAATAATAATAATAATAATAATAATAATAATAATAATAATAATAATAATAATAATAATAATGATAATAATAATTTGGAAGAAGGAGAACAGGAAGAAGTGAAGTAGTAGTGGTAGTAGTAGCAGCAGCAGCAATAGTAATAGTAGTAGTAGTAGTAGTAGTAACAGCAGCAGCAGCAGAAGAAGAAGAAGAAGAAGAAGAAGAAGAAGAAGAAGAAGAAGAAGAAGAAGAAGAAGAAGAAGAAGAACGCGGGAAAAAAAAAATAAGTAGAGTGCAGCTCAAAAATTAACAAAATAAAACGCTTAAGCTTTAGGCTTTACGCCTTTATCAGGCACAGAAACAAGAACAAGAAATTACACAATGTGAAATACAAACGATGAAAAAAAAAGTATAAAAGGGGTTATATTTAAAAAAAAATACTGAAAAAAAAGAAGCCTGTAAAAATGTACACAGAAAAAAATATAGGAAATACGTTGAAAAGTCACGAAAAATATTGAATAAAATAAGGGTACATTTTTTTGCAAAAAAAATGATTGGCTAAATGAGTATTTACAAAATAATGAAGAAAAAAATAAGTGAAAGTACAAATAAATAAGTGTGCTAAATAGATACGAGATTAAAGAAAAAATACTGTGAAAGAGAATGAAAGGTAGAGAGTAGGAGTGCAAGCTAGAGAGAGAGAGAGAGAGAGAGAGAGAGAGAGAGAGAGAGAGAGGGGGGGGGGGGGTGAGGTGGGAAGGGGAAATAGGGGAAAGAAATGGGTTGATTGAAAAGTCAGACAGATAAATAAAGAGAAACAAAGGACAAGAAATGGGTTGATTGAAAAGTCAGACAGATAAATAAAGAGAAACAAACGGGAATGAAATATTTCCTGGCTATTGTTATTAAATTATTTCGTTAGTGTAAAATGAAAATTTGATCTTAAGATTCCTTTAAGCTATTGGCCTTGATTGTTCATTTCATAGGGAAGTCGGCGCTTTTCCTTTCCTATTTATCCTTTCATTCCCCTGATGACGTCTTATTGGTCTAAATTAGGCAACGCCATAGAGATACTTTAATGTTTTTAATTAAAAACATGTAGGTTGTTTTTTTTTTTTATTTAGAAGCGCTCCAAAAAAGCGAGGCTATTGAATTTTTAATGGATTTGTTAACTGGCCGAGCAAGGAATCTAGTTCTGTAACGTCTCGTTTTTTAAAGATTCAAATAACATCACTAGTGAGGCATGTCTAATTTCTTGGTAAAACAGCGTTTGAAGGGAAAAAAAAAACAACAAAAATTTTAAACTTTATTCAAAAGAGATGGACGAGAGGGAGGAGGAAGTTAAAAGGAGAGATGACTGAGGTAGAAGAGGGACAGAGGGAGAGGCAGGCAGTGGTCTTACCCGGAAGTTCAGCACTATAATATTATGTGTAACTTTAACTGTAAGTGTAGGCTCAAGTGAAAACCTTTATATAGCTCATCCAATAAAAAAAAACCCCGGATCTTAGCGATAGGCGTAAATAAAAACCGAGGGATCTCGCAGGCAGCAACCTTTGTGCTAGGCTTAGTCACCAGGCATAAAAACATGATAATCGAATAAATTCGGGGTCTTTATAGGGTTTTTTTTTCCCCACATCAGAACCATTGTTACACCCTGACTTTTAGCTTTCAATTTACTCATCACTCGATTCAGTGAAGAGCTCGAGACAGCTGGCTCGATCCTGGTAAGATTTTGATTGCTTTAATGTTATAAACCTCAGAAAATGTTTCCAGTGGAACATCCCTCACATATATACACACGTACACTATAAAGAGAACGGAGGAAAAGCTTTCAGAAATATGTGACAAGAGTTTTTTTTTTCCTTCTTTCTTTATTCCTGTTTTAATATCTAACACAGATCTCGTTGTATGGTGGTTTCAATGACTTTCATTTACTTGTTTTGGTCTAGATCAAGTTCAGTGCTTACCAGGTAACGCAAAGTTAAATTTTAATTCCGTGTGAAAACCTCTGGTGCTGCATACTAGGTCAGAAAACGCACACTTTGCATAACTGTAACAAAATGTTGCGCCCTCTGCTGACAGCGGTTAACTTACAGTGAAGAAATTAATAATTGAAATCGGAGACATAAGTATGCATTCCCGCTTTTACGTTTTTTAACTGAGCATTACCAGTATCTAAGTTAAACATCCCGGACGGCGCAATATATCGGTCGAACCTCACTTTATCTTGACCTAGAACACCATCCTAGGGGAAGGTTTGGGACTAGAACTGTGAAATCCTGTGGCTCTTACAGCCGGATCTGATTGGCCGCTTCGCTATGCGGATCTAGTGTAACGGGATCGAGTAGGCCTACATTTCCCGCCTCTGGGTGGTATTGACAATACGTGACTCATTAGACCGCGCCGCTGTACGTCATAGTGCTAGTGACCGGAACTGATGCTGCGCCAATACTGCAATAAATACCTAGCAACAAAGCAACAATTTATTGAAAAATGAAAGAGGAATAAGCTGAAGAACATGATAAAGGGCTTACCACTGTGAGCCTTTGCATGTGTGAAGGGTTGCAAGCAGTCGGTGAGTGGCGCACGACCAGCCATATAATTACATTCCTATCTCCTTTATCTCTGATTTATTTTTTAAACAAAATTTAAATCAATGACATAATGCTTATTCTGATTTTTATCTTATCTTTTTTTAAGTGCCTAAATTATATCCTGGCAGTTTGTCTGCAAATATTGTACTTTTAATATATGTATATATATATACGTTATAAAAAATCTGAGAAAGGTATTCATAACTAGATTTTTTCCGATTCCTTCATGTTTGGAAACAACAAATCTCGAGCGCTTTTTGCGCATATCTTCTATGAGCAGAGATGTAACAACTTTAGATTTGAAGTGTTATGATATTATGTTACAGTAATGTTTGGAAAGAGCCTGTGTTTCCTGGTCTCTGTGTGGTGCCGCTTCTCGCTAGACACTGAGCAAGCTTTGCAGATATTGAGCAACACCGACTCACGATCCGGGCCATGAATAGAACTGTTGGCATCTAATGATCTATTGTGCGCAGCGATAGCAAGAGTTAAATTTATGCTAGCCGAAATCGACAATCAATATCTCTCTCTCTCTCTCTCTCTCTCTCTCTCTCTCTCTCTCTCTCTCTCTCTCTCTCTCTCTCTCTCTCTCTCTCTCTCTCTCTCTCTCTCTCTCTCTCTCTCTCTCTTATTCTCCTTTTCCTTCTTCTTCTTCTTCTTCTTCTTCTCTGGTCATTCTCTCTCTCTTTCTTTCCTGACTTCGAAGCATGACTATAGCTTTTAGATTAATAAAGCCCACTAGATTGTCGACTATTGGAACGTTTGATAGGCTGATAGACTGTCCATATGCTGGACGGCCACACTTTGTACTAAAAATTGTAGAGGATCAAAAACCTCTAGAGGACTATGGCAATGAAAAACTGCAGACTTTTACAGTGCAAACCATGACCTGCTGACAATGGCACTGAGACAAGGTCGTGAACTTCGGACCACTAGTTATAGACCTACTATCTCGACATTTTCTCATTTTTTTTTTTTTTTGAACATGCTAAACCGGGCCCACTTCCTGATTCTCTGAGCGACCAATCAGCGATCAGTCGCGGGAATGATGAAACCGGACTTGCGCAATAGCTAATAATCCGGTACCCGGCGCAGCCTTCTCTTCCCCTTCCTCTGCAGCAGGGACATTTTTTTAAAATGAACCCATGATAGGATATCCCTCACTTTTGCATATATAATTTTGGTCCAAACCTCTTGACTTAGCCTTGGCCTAGCCTGGACGCCAAGAGGGCTATGTATAAAAATCCTAACTTATCGTTGATCCGACAGAATGATGTTTCTTGAGAGTACGGTCAGATCTGCTAGAGGAGCTCACCAGGCTCGTGTCAGTGCTCTGAGATCTTCACACGGGAAATATTGAAGCACTTTGCAGTTATGGTGAAAACTTTCGGGGTGTGGCGTGATCTAGAGCTTTGTTTACTCATAATCGTATTTAAAAGCGTTATTATTTCGAGATTTGAACCCACTTAGTATTACATAGAATGTTGTGTCCTGAGAATGTACGGCGCTCTCAGATCACGTGATATTAGTCCATTATGGAGCATGGATAAAATCGAAGTTCAACAGTCCTCGTTCACCTGTGTTTTATGTTGTCCTCAGAAATGTGTTTTCTCCCAGTACTAGTTAAGTTTCCACCGTCAGTTGAGTTACGCAGGCTTTCCGTGTATACTGAACATGGGCAGCATCAGATCTGTCATGCAGACGAAGAGTTCAACGATCCTCATTATTCTGTGTTGTTTGGTATCCTCAGAAAGATGTTGGTTCCCACTACTAGTTAAGTGGGGACCGTCAGTCGAGGTGTGCGGGCTCTCTGTGTTACCTCAGCAACTCAACTATTCCAAATTCAGAAATATGTCATTGATTTTTGTCGGTTTTCTATTGGGATGGTATTGTTTCGTACTTTTTCAGAGCCATTGTGTTTTGCACCTATACACATAGTATGACATAGGACTAAAGGAAATATTTTTTTTTTTCAGTTTTCTGTGTCACCCTAAATGACAATATTCATCAGAGAAAGAATTGTTTCGTTGTCTCTAATTTCCTGCGATGTTTTCAGTTGTTCAAATCTCGCAGCTGCAGAAGTTCTTACCCAACGCGGTTTTCACGTCCTTGGTGTGATATGCTAATATGATACGTTTTTTTTTTTTTTTTTTTTATTTGCCCGGATTGTTTGTTATCGATATACCTGCTTCTTTTGGGAGTTTTTGATCTTTTATCTCTTGTGAATATGTATCTCATTTAGTTAACGTGGGGCCATGAGTAACTTTTCTGCCTAATTGACTCGGCAGAATGCTTGATTCTGCTATTAGTCCCGTACCATTTGTATTTCTCGGGTTAAAAATATCCTATTCGTACTTGTTTACACAATATAAACCTGCACAAAATACGATAGCAACAATAGCATCTGAAACGAGAAGCTCTATCTAACGTTCAGTAAATCTCGAAAGTGTTATGCATGTGGAGAGTGAACCTGGCGGCAGGTGACAAAGAACATGTGGACGGCCATGACTGTAGTTAGATCGTTTAGTTTTAGTTATCCACTTTGATACATGTTTTCCGCTTCGCAGTCAGCTGTACTCTAGATCGATTTGGTGCAATGCAAAATGCAAGTTAAAAAAGAATGCTCAGTTTGTCAGGTGGGCAGTAGAGCGATGTCATGCAATTAATGAAGATTTTTTTTCAGCGGCAAAGGGAGAAAAAACACCTGAGCTATTTATATCTTTTAACCCTATCCCTACAATGTTATTACACTGTATTCGTCTACAAGGTGGGTCATTATGACCCTTATATTTATGTTGCCAAGAAAAAAGATCTACAGGATGGGTAATATCGACCCGATATTGGTTGGTGTAAATTGAATAAGAGGAGGCTACTATATATATATATATATATATATATATATATATATATATATATATATATATATATATATATAAATTATTATATGTGTGTGAGCATGATTGTTGCTGCAAAGAGTTGTCATGAATGTGGGGCTAGGAAAGTGGAAATCCTTCTACATGTATTTTGTAATTGGATCATACTCATATGGACCCACCTTGTACACGAATATCTAAGAATAGTACAAATCAGACTCACACTGTCATACAACTTTTCAAATTTGTTTCCAAATTTAGGTTGTTAGGTGTAGATGACATATCTAAAAGCTCAATAGAATGTCATTGCATTTTTTCCTAAAAATGGCATTTGAAGACACCCCTTTTTTTTGCCTGTGAAAGTTCAATAAATTATCTATGCCGATTGGTTTGGCGGAGGCATGGTCACGTGGACTTCAGTTTTTGAAAAAGCGGAGAAAAGGTATGTAGATCTTCATCAAAGAGACAGATTCTTTTTGTGTCTGAACAAGAGCAGCTAGTATGTAGAGTGGTGTAATTTATATATGTGTACAAAACACCAGTCGCCGCGGAAACCGAAAGTAAAAGAAAGCACCACGTTATAGTAATAAGTATAATGAACCATCGTAACAACTACCATATGGCGATCCAGTGTTCAGGAATTTGGTCGTTAAAACTGTAACAAACAGACTGGTGACAAACACGCTCAAGCAGAAGAATGCGCTTACCCTACCAGCCTTCAGAGCTTGTCTTTTTTTTCCTGCGAGCCTGATTCGCTGTTTCATTCAGGAACAGAACGATAGACCGTTTCGTACATCAGACCTCGCACTAACTACTTTACTTTCCTTTCTCACTCGTGTGTTATACCACAATAGTCTACATCAACAATCTGAGAAATTATACGTTTCTTCACCTGCTCGTCACACAGGCCACACGTTTTGAACGCTTTGTGAACCTATTACTGACGATCAGAGGGGAGGAAAACCACAAACACTGTATGGATTCTTTGAGATTCATATAGTGCTAGTCATCTTTTTTCTTTTCTTTTTTTTTTTTTTTTTTTTTTTTACTTCACCTTGTGCTCAAGTCTCTTTAGAAATGGAAAAAAAAAACAGCATTGACGAGCACGCTATCATCTCGTTTCATCAATCACTTAAATCCAAAGGAAGGAAAATTAGGTCCATAGAGGAAAAAAAAAAAGATATTTGGTGTGTATGTGTGGTTTTTTTGTTTTTTTTTTTCTGGTGGGGGCTGGCTCAGAGAAATTATTCTTACTTTACTAATATCTATGCTTAACCTTTTAAAGACCAAACAAAAAAGCAACAAAAACCGCCGCTTTCATCTTGGAAAATTTCTAAGAGTACAACGTGGCGAATCGAACAAAGTTCGACTTGCAGGCACGACTTAGACTTCGTTAAACCATATTGCATGTCTCTGCCGAACAGAATAGGGCAGAATGGGTGATACCCTTAACTTCTCCACCGGTACAGCCTTTGGCGTTCATCAAACAGATATCAAAATGAACGTGTCCCGATTTTAGACCAGTGGACAATATTGTCTACTCCTCAGAAAGGCTGTTTTTAACCCCCGACCTCTACCACTCTGAATCTCTCTTGCCCCTTTCTCCAGAAGTCTGTGTTTTTTCGTGTAAAATTTCTCGACCTATCTTTTCTTCCAGATATTTTCTCTATTTCCCTTTCTTTTTCCTTGTCTCTCCCAACCCCTCCTTTTAAAAATAAACAAAAACAAAAAGCAAACAAAAAAAAACAAAAAAGAAAGAAAGTTAAAGCTGGCTATCTCTGTACTATCCCGACTCAACTTCAGGTACAGCATGTTTACATGTTACAAAATTTCTATTCGCCTTATCGAAAAATTTCCACAATTTCTTTTTCATTACTTTTCTTTTTAAAATTTGTTCCACCACGATGCAAGAGTAATGTTGTTATACAAATCGTGAATATTTTGGCCGAAACGACTCAGCTAATGGGCTTACACGGAGGAGGATGTGCGCAAAATCTTGTTCGTATCAAAAGTTTCTAGTTAATTGATCATCCTGAAAGCGTTGACCTACTAATTTTATTAGCTGATAAAACTGCCAATCAAACTGAGATTGCTTGAGCTATTCGCTGATTGCTCTCAGTTCAGTGACTGCTGTCCTCTCTCTATGACAGATTCTTCCGCAGGCACACATTCGACAGTCGACACAGATCAGTCACACCACTTTAGCAGTCAGCAAGTTAGGCTCACCGCCCCATGTCTTATTGTAAAACTAAATTCGATGGAATATGGAAACTAGGTTGTTTTTTTTTTTTTAAGTCTCATTCAATACTTTTTTCTCCATCTCGCATACATGCACACATTGCTTGAAGGTTTAAAAAGCCTAAAGAAACTGGTTCCTAGTTTGAGAAAGGTTCTGAAGGCCCTATGCGGACTCTGTTCAATATACCACACTCTCTGGGTTGTTCAATATACCACACTCTCTGGGTACACATGGTACTGGAAGACCTAAAGTTGCTCATTTCACGTAGAGTATAGCTCTGTAGGTAAGACCTTAAGAACACTCTTACTAAGTGTGTCGTGGTCTAACCATGACTTTGGATAGACCCTATCAATATCATGATGCCATGGCTGCACAAGAGCGATGGTGCTCGGGAAAATGACCTTTTGTCCAGGAAAGGACCAGGACAGGTATAAGTAATGAAGACTGCTTGCATCTGAGTGGATATCAAAGATGTTTTTCATATCGCATCATTGATACATGGTATTTGCATAGTAAACTTTGAGAAACAAATAAGTGTGAACGTACTTTCAGACGAACAGCCGATTCAAGTAAATCTTTGAATTGGTTTTAACTATACATACATCATCATATTATTTTGCCTGCATTTAATGTGTGCTTTCTGTTTCAGGCTATTTGAACTTGACTGGGTCTTGTAAAACTTGTGAATATATGTGTGAGTTTTTAAATTTGCAAACCCCCCTCCCACCCTGAAAGTTGAGTGTTCAATTGATAGCCTCAGTTCAACAGCATATACTACATCATGCCAGATAATGTGTTACTTTTATTTCTCCAATTAGCATTTTTTTTTTTATTTCTGTTTGATATCCAAAGCAGTATGACTTTTTTGCAAGAAAACTGGCAAAGAGATTTAGAGTTCTAACCACACAAATGATCACCATCATAGATATACAGTCCCTATTTATTTTTATTTCTCAATTTTTTTCGCCACAGTCAGGAAATACAAACAGCCTCCATTGAGCAAGAGTGGGACTGGAGCAGCATCAGATCAAGAGACAAAGAGCGAGAGTGACTGGGCACAAGGCTCATCGGGAGCAACCCTTGACCTTGACAGTTTGTTGAGTGAGGTGAAGATACCAGGTCAGTGTGATATTTGAGGGTAAACTGGGCGTCATTCATTTCATGGTCAAGTCTGACAGTTGTCATGGCTACAGCATTCATTATTCAAACTTGTAACATTCATGGAAAACTAAAAGCAATTCATTCAATAGTATAAATAGGCTTTGGGATATACTGATATATCTTTTGTCTTATACCTTCAATGCCTTGTAATTTTTTATTGAAAAAACAATAAATTTATGCTGCCTTGAAGATGTTGTAGTGCAGGCTTTAATCCTCACTCGTGACAAGTACACAATTCACGAGGAAACTCGATTGAGAGCCATTTGGATGTGATTTTCCCCCCGCTAAAAATGAAACTCTTAAATCCATTTTGAATCTGAAACTTGCTAGGATAATATTAGATTTCTCATCACTCACAATCTAGAGCCAATAACACCCTGATATGATACAGCTTGGCATCATAAGGTGGGGGCCAAATATTTTGAATACTTTGTTTAAAGAATTTGATGGTTCAACTTTCTAAAAATGCTAGATTTAGTCTTTTTTGTGTGAAAACACTGAAGCCAATTATCTTTTCCTTGATTTGTTTGTTCTGATTCATGTATCATTTTAAAATCTTTCAGCATCTTACCAACATCTTACCATATTCTCATGTAGGGCTAGAATTGTGTATCTATCTATGAATGTTATCAAGAAGCCAAGCACTTAGAGCATTCTCTTGCAGAATCAATCCATGTTCCTGTTTAAACTCTATTGCTTTCCAAGTGATACTTAGTTTTCTGTTGCAGTATGAAGTTTGTATCAGAGATCACTCAGATTATGACTTAGGTCTCCAAACCTCTTAAAGGAGTCAATATTTATTGATATCGGAGGTTTGAAGTACAAATGTATTATCATGAATTTAACATAATTAAGAAATTGTTTCGTGAATCCATCTTCTTGCTTCAGGTGCTAATGACTCTGGAGGTAAGAACCACACTCCATCTTTTAGCAGTGAGAGTGGCACAGGAAGTGCAGTCAACTACAATAATTACCCCCTGTGGCAAACTGAGTACAAGCCTGATACTAAACCAGGTCAAAAGATCATTCCTTGGACAATACCTTCGGTAAGGAGTTTAATGCAGGTTCTTAGATATCTCTAAGAGGAGAAATCATAGTCACACACAGAAAGTAACATTGCAGTCAAAACTAGAACAGTAAATGAAATGTAACATGACTGATTTTGACACAACATTCAAATATACGCAAAAGTGTTGAATAAAAAATATTCAATAAATGATCAAAACTGCAAGCAAAATCAACTGGAATCAAAGAAAGTGTTACATAAGAGGTATTGTACACACTCTCTCTCTCTCTCTCTCTCTCTCTCTCTCTCTCTCTCCGCCCCCTCCTTCTCTGTCTGTCTCACCCTTCCCCCTGTATTTACCCCCATTTCTTGTAAATTCTTCATTTTCTTTCTTTATTTCTGTTGCTCTCAACATTTCCTTTTTTCTTCTGCTTCCATCCTTTTGGCTCCTTCTGTTTCTCCTGCCATTCTGTTTAAATCAATCCCCTATCCCTCCTTTTTTTAACCGCTACTCTCTTGCACTCTTTTTTGGCCCAGTTTCTTTAAATGCATGTTTATTTTTGTTATACTGAGTAAAAAAAGTATGTGAATTAATTGCTTTGCGGCATTGTCTTGCAAACAAAAATGATTTAATTGAAAATTCAAAGTTCTTTTTAAATATTCTCATTCTAGGTCACAATTCTCTTTTTATTGGGATGCTTTCTTTTGCATTATTTTGTCTTTGATTAGGTAGAAAAAACAGATCCCATTAACAGCATCCGTGAGTTTGCATCATCCAAATCTAGCAATTACAGCTCCGACCCCCAGATACAGAAACAACCAGCGCTGGAGTCTGAAGACACGCCATCAAGTCATTCATGCGAAGTGTCTGGATTCAACACATCTTATCCACCCTCCAGTACGCGATTTTGCTAAATGAATGTTTTAAACTTACAAAATTATATATAAGTTTACCAATGTTCGCCTTAATTATTTATTATCATAGAGTCACTGGGGTATAGATTTTAACTATAATTTTTCCCTATTTTTTTTTCTTGACGTGCAACTACATAATTTTGTAGATCAATTAAATCGTGCACATGAGTTTTCTTTTTTTAATCTGCTATCTTTTGCTATATAGCTAATGTTTTATTCAAGTATACAAAAAGTTCTATATGCAAATAGAAATCAAGTTAAGAACTGCAAGATGAAAAGCAAGTCAAGTGATGTAATGAATTATCCAATGAAATATATGTGTCCAAATATGTTACATAGATTAGTGAAAAGTGATCTACTAATTCAAAATGTAAGAAAAAAAAAAAACAAGTGTTAAATCTTAAATGCATAACAACATTAAGAGACTACAAAGTGAAGAGATAGTATTGATATAATTTATTTTCAAAATAAGAAACAAAGTTATGAGTAAGCCTTATGGAAAAACTGATTTTTTTTCCTTAAATGACTAAGAGGACACGAGGAAAGTTACAATATTTGAAGCTTGCTTTAAGGCTGTTGTTGATAGGCATGTAGAGTCAGCACATAGGTGGGTGTGATTACAGGGTGAACAGAAGTGGCCTCAGCACAGAACCCTGTGAAAAACATTTCAAGGATGATGGTATCCCATAAGTGTGTTCAATGGACATTGCTCATGTCTTTCCATTCAAATACAATCAAAGCTAGTCCAGCGAAATACCCTCTACAAAAAAAATATTTTCTTTTTTTTTTAAATGTATAAGATTTGTGAGAAATAGGTCTATGTTTCATGATTTTCGTATGAAGAGAAAATTTTTTAATCTATCGGTAGATATAAGTTTGTTTAAGTGAGAGCTGAAAAACATTGTACAAGAAAATTATATTTCACCATGTTTGTTATCAAAGGTGGTAACTTTTTAATTCAGTTTCATGACAAGATAGAATTCTCCAAGAAACATTAGGTTCAAAGAGAATAATGAATAATTTAAAAAACTCAATTTTCTGCGGTGCGAATAAGTCAATATGTCAAGATTTAAACTTGTGCTGAATTTCCTGTGCTTGCCGTACATTGAATACCGTGAATAAATATCTCCTGTAGTGTTGGGAGTTTTTTCCCTCTTACTTTCTCTTGTTCCTAAGTTATCCTCTGAAAGAGTTGCATGTGCTTGACGACAACCAATCTTGGCTTCTGTCACTAATAGAAACTTTCTATATTTTTATTCTTCAGAGGCGACACCCTCTATGAGTTCAGGAGCAGAGAAACTGTCAATTATGATGTCGCAGATAACCCCTAAAAGCAACGAAAGTTGCTCAAACCCAAGCATCACCTCCTTTGATATGGAATGCATCACATTAAAACCATCTTTTAGATGCAAGGAGCTTCATGAAGCCACAGGAAACTTTAGTGAAGAAAATCTGATAGGCCAAGGAGCTTTTGGAAAAGTCTACCAAGGCACCCTGAGGAGCTTGCCTTGTGCTATAAAGCGCCTGAATTCGGTATTTTCTCGCCATAGTGTCCTCTTGTAATGAAATCACTGCAATATCAAATGCTTATTTTACCTTGATTATAACTGAAAATTTTTACCTCACTTAAAATTATTGCCATACCGAAAGCCCATGTTATCTTAAATATATATGGAAAATGGTTTACCTCAGTTTGATATTATTGCAATACGAAAAGTTCACAATGGGGTGAAAGTAACATTTACAGAGATCAATCACAACCATACTTTTTCTTCCCATTTTTTGCATCTTTGTTTCTTAGACAGGAAATGGTATATGATAACAGTTTGCAGATGCATCAATTATTCACCACATAAATATGTCCTTGCATTTTTCAGTCAGATAGGGATCACAACATTGAGATGAAGCAATTCCTCTCTGAACTTTCTATGCTCAAAGAGTGAGTACAGACTTTACTTTATCTGAAATCGGTCAGTAATCATGACATCTTCCATGGTTTTTTTTCAAGAGCCTCAGTACTTTGATAATTTTGTTAACTTCATAGATAAAATGGTAATTTTTATAAATTTATCTAATTGTCTAAGAAAATGGATTTAAATATGTAAAGGAGAAATTTTGTTGATTCCTCATG
The DNA here is from genome assembly GCA_033675545.1 of Elysia crispata. Taxonomy (NCBI): domain Eukaryota; kingdom Metazoa; phylum Mollusca; class Gastropoda; family Plakobranchidae; genus Elysia; species Elysia crispata. The sequence goes on along the minus strand of JAWDGP010002774.1, from coordinate 107,249 downwards.
GTGGAGAGGGATTAATTTTTCAAAGACAATTGAAAAGCTTTACTGGGTACTTCTTTTTTTTTTAGAAAAGATGTGAATAAACTCAGATACTAAAAATCCTGTCAAATAGGTATATTCATGGGGATATTTAAGTGTCGGTTGAAAAAAAAAATATTTGAAGAGCCTTAAGTTACCAATTAAGGTAATATTCACATTCCTCCAAACAGGTTTAGTCATGAAAACATTGTTGTCCTCTATGGCTACGCTATGGATGACAGAGAGCTGTGCCTAGTGTATCAACACCTGATCAATGGATCTCTTGAGGACAGACTGTTGCTAAAGGTAAAAATCTTGATGAAATATTTTGTTTTGTTTAGCTTGTTGTGGTTAAACTTTTCATCTCATGGGAGTCTTTTATTCAAATTGTCAATCCCTTAGCCTATGCACCAGCTGTTTAAGCCTGCTCTTTATTCAACTTGCAAATACTTTATATGGTTAACTGACTGTTAAGCTTGCTTTCTATTCAACTTGGGAATACTTTATTGAGTGGGCTGATTGTTTGAACCTGCTCTTTATTCAACTTGCCGATACTTTAGCTGGTGGGCTGACTGTTTAAGCCTGCTTTTTATTTAACTTGCCGATACTTCAGACGGTGGGCCTACTGTTTTTTTTTTTTTTTTAAAGAGGAGATTTTTAAACTTTCTAAATTTGGGTGAACATAGTGGTTATCAAAGACATTGCTGCCAAAGTGAAGTAACATAGTTTAAATGCTGATGTTTGCTGTAGGTTTTTAGGCAGAATGAAGCTTTAAATAGGTGTGTATTGAAATCATAATTTTTGCAGGCTGTGAAAAATAAATACGATAACAATGAAACAAAACCAGATGCAGTCAATATTTAAATTTCTACCTCTTTTAAGTTTTCTAAGCTCTGTTTCACTGGCTTGTCTGCTGCACCTTAACCATTCTTATTTGTGTTGAAATTGATGACCTGCTGAAAAAAGCAATGTTATTGGATTGAAAAGAAAATGTCCATTGAACATCATAAACCTACCAGTCTAAAACAATATCTTGAACGTATAGAAATGACATTTGTTATGCTTTGATTCGGAATGCATATGGTATGCCAATATAATGACGTATTACCATTTTATTTGATTCTCTCTTTCAGAATGGTACTCCACCCTTGAAATGGGAAAGAAGACTCAATATTTTGGTAGGAGCATGCAAAGGTCTGAACTTTCTGCACACCTTTAGAGGCAAGCCACTAATTCATGGTGACATAAAAAGGTGTGTCCCTAAAGAAGAGATATATTGTATGAATCAGCCTTAAAAGTAAATATGAATCAAAGTAGATGGGTCATTTAAAACTATTCAAAATATGCTTGAAAGCTATCAAACCTCGAGCCTGACGGTTTACCTGAAAACTAATTGTGATATCTTGGGTGCATTAAGTAATTCCAAGGGTTTGCAAAAATTATGGAGCATTCAGTGCAAATCAGATGCCCAAAAGAGTTTAAAACTAGATCCTTCAAATAAATAGAAGTTGGTTATTTGGTGGTCCTTTTATGAAATATTTAAAATGAAACAGCTTGAAATAGCTCTGCCCATAGAAATATTAAATATTTATTTTTTCACCTTTATAGGGGGCAGAAAATTCACTTTTATTTGGTGCTATGACTCATCATATCAAATCTCTTATGGATTTGCTTATCACAAAACTTTCTATCAATATGATTTAATATTTTGAAGGTACAATTATGTACTCTATAAAACCTTTACTTTTGCTGGGTTCTATGAAAATTTTTGCACAAGTGAGATCAGGTGTTTCTATGATAACCTTCCTGTGAATAAAAAAAAATGTAGCCCTGATCTAAATGTACATCTCCATTTGACCATGATGTCTGTTTTTTTTGTAAATCTTGGATCCCAATCTCTTTTTTACCAAGCAGTAGAAATACAGATATCATTTTTTTTTTTAAATCTGTAAGCTAAGTTTCACCTTAATTCTACTTTCATCTACTTTCTTCTACTTTCTTAATCATCCTCAAGGGTGAGTGAAGTATGAGAAGAGGTCTGCCAAATGGAATCGAGCATTCTATGTGAAGAAGTTCTAAAAAAATGAAAATTAAATTTAAACACACAGTGAAGCTTTCCTTGTTTTTAGCTGAAGTTAAAAAGTTTTTCATTTGAAAATCTAGAAAAAGCTTATTTTGATTTCAAGATCAAAACGCTTGACAGTAGATCTCTTTTGTTACTTTTTCAATGGAGCCAAACATTAGGTTTCTTAAATATTGGATTCTGCTTCACACAGTGGAAGATTTAAATTATTAACAACCAAAAAGGAGATTATTGATATAAATTTCTTTTATTTGACAAATGCAAAACGGCTGCTGACATTTCGTTAATAATTGAAAATTTTAAGTTATCTTCATTATAAATATATTAGTGTTGGAAATTCCAAGATCGGGACTAATTTTTCGTTTGTCTTTGGCAGCTTCATCAGTTGAAGATAGAAACATTCAAAGTAAGCAATGGAATCTTCAGAAATAAATTATTTGAACATTCAAAACAAATAATATGCCAGCAAAATTGAGCAATGCTCTTGATGAATGTCTCTTACTGTTTTAAAAACAATAAAAAAAATTTCAAATGGCTGAGGAATATTTTGCATATTTATGAATTCACCAATGTTAGTAAAATTAGATAATTTTGTAAAAAAACATTTTCTTTTACTTAACTATTATTTCTTCCATTTTTTGCACCCTTTATTTTTCTCTTCGTCAAAGTGCAAACATCCTGCTAGACAAAAACTGGGAGGCCAAGATAGCTGATCTGGGTCAGGCTGCATATGCTACAGGAGCCAGCAAGGACACCTCGGGTTACACTCATTTAACTGTGGATCAGACCAGAACTAAAGTGTTTGGCAGCAAGGCCTATCATGCCCCAGAGGTTCTCAAATCCAACCAATTATCCATCAAGTCAGATATTTACGCCATGGGCGTGGTAAGTGTAGCTGTCTGATTAGCTATTCATTCTTAAAGTATCTGTCAGATGTAAAAATGGGAGTGAATATCTGCATCATGTGAGTGATATTAGTCAAGTGTAAATTGTAATTGGATATGTACCCAATAATGGTGATAACCGAAGTGGACAAACTAGTCATCCATCTGGTCAGATTTCTACACCATATGGGTGATAATTTATAAGTGAAGATGAAAAACCAGATATTTACACCTTTGGAAATGATAACTGAAATGGGTTGTCAAGCGAAAAATCGTTTTTTAGCCTACAATCTTAAAAAGCCATCAAGAGGCAGTTGTCATTGATGGTGTGCTAAAATATGGAGAACCCCAAGGTTCTGTCTTTGTTCTTGTTTTATGTACAACTTTAAGCAGCCACTTGCTATTAAAATTGACCAGTTTTATTTTAATTATTATTTTCAACAATAGTTAGATATGCATTTCGTGTGTGCCTGAGAACAGGAAGAATCTACCTGGAAGAATGGAGCAACACTTTTCTTCTTTAAAAATTTGGATGAATAATAATAATAAACTTGCTCTTAATGAAGACAGGGCTGAAATTGTTCTGACACGCAGAGCAAAGACAAAATCCAAAATTATTTTAACATTGTAAACAACTCCATCATTATCTCAAAAGCAGTAAAAAAGGTAGGAATTCTCAAATATTCCCAAGCATTCTTAAACTTTAATGCTTTTATGTGGAGAAAAATATATGAAAATAGAAAATTTGTAGCTAGGATTGGAGAAAAAAAACTATCATAGAATTTGAATTGTACAGTTTAAAGGCTGAATATTGTTTCCTTTTTTTTTTGCTTTAGGTTTTTCTTGAGGTTTGTAGTGGGCTACGTGCATATGATCCAAACAGAAGCATGGAGCAGTTTTTGGTAAGTTTCATATAACAACTGTTTAATTACCACAATTATTCATTTCAAAGCCATTGTTAAAAGTTTGATGTAACTCTTAAACTGGTATTGAATGCTGGAAGTGTCCAACAGTTTATAAAATTCTCATTAGCAAATGCTGTGACAGTCCAACATTTAACATTGGATTTGATTTGAATTTTAGGCAAAGAAACTATTTAGAATTGTCTCATTTATTGCAAAACTGCTTTCTTTACAACTGCTTACATCATGTTTATCTTAATTGTTTGCATTTGACCTTTTAGTGGAATTTTAACATTGACTATTACTTCAATCTCTAGACCTAGATTTAGGTCGCAGTCAAGGTCAACCAAGGATGACTTAAAAATTCTTGACACTTACAAATACCTAAGTGCCATTCTAAATTTATCATTTAATCCTCTTCACTTTGATATATAAGGTTTCTTTGTTTCTGTCTGTTGTTAATAATTAAGAGAGTATTTAACAGAGTGAATAAACATAAGATGTTCAGTGACAAAAACCTACCGGACAATAAAAAAAAAAACGGTTTAACAATTAATGATAAAAAAAGTTGATCAGAATTTTTTTTCCAGTTTTTGAAATTATTTATAGAAGTTTGGAAATTTGGTATGTCATAAATCCTGCAGTGCTGCTAACTCCAAGACAAATAAAAAAAAATGACCCTAACCTAGATAAAGGTGTATTTTCCCATTCTGAGCTGCAAGCAATATGTCCAGTTAAATTTGGTCTCTAAAAATTAAACGCTCTCTGATTTCTAAATGTGTCTCCTTAGAGTATGCCTTTTCTGAATATATGTAACATGTAGAAGTAATATTTTTTTACTTAAACTGTTTTTTGGGGGAAAGGGGATCACAATATTCATAGCTGCCCTTATGTAAAAAAGTCTTGCACTATTTGTTTGCAATAGATGAAAAACAAATCTTATAAACCTGTGTGAAAAATTCCATCATCATCTTAGCTAGGACCATCAATTAGTTCTTACACCCAGTTGTTTGGAATGCTGTAGAAATTATCAAGATTTATCTTTGAAGAAACTTGGGTTCCCAAGCCCTTGATCTTTCAGATTTAAATACATACTTCCTCTTCTCTCCACTCTTAATCTTTCCCTGACGTCTAGATCAAGTCGAAGAATATTGTTGATAAAAACTGAAAGGAAAAACACACTCATAAGTACTCCTAAAATTGAAAACAGAAATGGAAAATATATTTAATTGGCTTTGAAAGTATTCCAGGGGTTGTTTTTTTGTGTTTTTTTTTTTTTTTTTTTTTTTAGGTTTCTGGAGATATAGAAAAAAAAAATATCAGCCTTATTCCAAGGAGATTTTGGAATGGTAATGAGAAATGAAAAAGATCATTGTTATTTCTCTAATTGATTACAGAAAGGTCTCAGTGCATGAAGCTTGAGGGGGAATGAAGTTATCTGCATGTCTTTTTGGTTACACCAGTAGTGATAAAGTGAAGTGGAAGCTGATTTTGCATAACAAGCTGTTAACAGCTCTCAATATACACCAAAAATTTAATATAAGCTTCACCATGAGAATATCCCTAAACATTGTCAACGCCTATGTGGGAAGAGTGTAAATGAAGCAAAGGCTGCAGTAAGCACAATGTACAGCAATAGTTTTTTCTGACTCACAAACAACCAAATCAGGTTGTAATTTTCAAGTATATTTTTTTTCTTGTGATTTATTTATGCAGGTTAGAATGTTTATCGAGCTGGAAGAGGATCAGTGGTTGAGCTTTCAAGATAAAAATCTTGATTCCATACCAAACAGTTCTTTTGCTGACATCTTGAAAACTGCATACACCTGTGTGCAAGAGAGCAAGAAGAAGAGACCGTCAACTGGAAAGGTATGCCATCTGAATCCATTCTTTGTGTATCAATGAAATAACTTGTTTTACAATTGTTACTGAAAACTTATTAAACTCTTGTGGATCTAAATATTAAAGCAAGGAAAGTCATCAGAAGTTACTTGTCAAAGCGTAAAAGGAAAAAGATGAGTTATTTTTAATATCAAGTAATTGTAATCACCAGTTATTCTAAAATATCTTTGCTTCACCAATTTCAAGGTTTATAATATTAATGAGTTTTTATCTTTAATTTCAGCTCCTGAAAGATATTCACAGTCAATATCTAAAGCTCTCTTCAGGTATGAATATTAATTTATTGTACATGTATATCACAAAAGGACTCAGAAATAATATTTTGTTCTTTACATTAATATAGATGTATAAAATTGCATGTATATGGTACAGTAATAGAGAATCCTGTTTACCTTTAGAGTTAAGGTTCAAGTTGGGACTATTCAGGGGTGCTCTTTTCTTCACTCTATTTTGTTGTTATAGAATCTTCTTATATGTACATGAAACAAATGTAAAGCTAAAGAGGAAAAAAGATTAGAACAAAAGCTGTAATTGATTAAGAAATTGCAATCTTTTTTGTATTTTTGTAAGATAAAAATATTAAAATGACTCAATTTCAACAAATACATTATTTTAGCATATTGATATTGATACCGCAGTTCTAATTAACTTAAAGTAGTCCTATATTTAAAGCTCAGTTTGAATTGCCTGCAATCAATAATTGTTTATAAATGATGATGGTTATGGAGGCCGATTGTTGATTCTGGGAATGGGGAGTTTGATTCACAGTTCTTAGCATGAGGGCAGGCATTAAGGCGGTCACTGCACAGAGCCAACAGTACTCATTGGAGCAATCCCCTTCTCTTGCTGATGTGTATTGCCCTAAAGCTAATTATTGGTCATGGTTGTAGGAAAGTTTGTACAGCTTCTATAGATCTGATGTCAGAGGCTTAATAAACAGAATCAAAGAGAAAGATAACACACTGTCCATTTCCCTAGTCCATTCATGCATATGTTACAATCAGTTACAGGAAGCATTCAAGATCTATAAAGATACAATTATTCACTGTGATTAGTCTGTCTTCTCTTTGAGGAAGATAAATGTTTAAAACTTTCAAGATTCTTATTTTTTATTCCTCGTTCCTCAAGGAATAAACACATTATGAACTTTTGCTAGTATTATAGATAAACTCTTTGATTTTATTTAAAAAAAAAATCAAAAGAACATGACTACGAAATAACATAATTATTTTGAACATGTCTTTTTTCACTTCATCAGGAAAATATGATGGAGTTAATCAAGGCGCGTTGAACCAATCAGACATCAGCCCTCACCACATAAAAGAGTTGAACAGGAAATTAAGTGAGACAGTTCTGCCAGCAAACCCTTGTATACCTAGTTCACGCATTGCTGCAGAGCAAGAAGAGATTCTGCGACAGAGCAGCACACAGGCCCAGCAGAGTTCCCTTATCTATAATCCACAACAGGGGATGCAACCAGGGGTTCAACCAAACATTTCCTCCCTGCCATCACAAACTCGTGAGTTATTTTACCCCGTAGCAAGCAAAGAGTTGAGTAACCAGTTCCCTCAAGGTCATATCTATTCACAGGATCATCAGGATCAGCTGCAGCAGAATTCGCCACAAGTTTCTGGTGACCAGCTACATCAAGGACAGCAACAAAAGAAAATAACACCAGCAGCAGAAGATGTCGCGCCGTCTCTAAAACTATCCTCCATGTCGTCTGAGATAGCCAATGCTAGCCTAGACGTTCAGTATGGAGACAGCCTTGCTATAAGACTGCAGAGAGTGGTTGATCAACTTGCAGCTAAGAAAGAGCAACTGCGGCAGGAGGGAGTTGAGGACCCACATAGTCTGAGCATACAACTGCTCTCTCAAAAGATGGATGATATCAAGCAACAGTGGCTGGCACAACATTCTGACTCCCACACAAGTAAGTCACAGCAGCAAACCAACAACTCACCAGGATCATTTTTGGATGAAGAATATTTTCCTAAACCTGATCAAAAGAAACTCTTGGAGATGTTTGCTTTTGATCAATCAAATTTTCCATCCAATAGCAACAAGGAGCAAAGTGAGCCTGGCCCGGCTGTTTTTCAATGTGATCCGAGAAAACTGGCGTACATGCAGCAGTTCGATGCAAGCAGCTTCACACAGGAGTTTGGTACAAAGAACCCACCTGTTGCTTCAATAGTGAACAAGAATCAGCAGAATCCCTCTTACAATTTACCTTACCACCCACCCATAGGCCTTGCTAATAATTTTATGCCCAATTACTTCGCAGCCATGTCTTATCCTGCTCCGTATTCAGTAAATCAAGCCTTCTCACAAAATCCAACAGCCTCCATGACTGCTAATGGAGCTAATGCATATTTTATGGCCTGCAATAATATGGATGGACAAAATAATACACCCAACTACCAGAATGTTGGAGCTCTCCCTCCACAAGCTCCTGCAGGTATGGGAGGCAACTTCAGCGATCACCTGACATCAACCAATTACAGCCATATTGTTCATCATGACAGTCAACGAATAAGTGAGAAGCAACAAAAAAAAACAGATTTAGATGATTTAATGGCAGAGATAATGAGCGAGGATTCCCTTCTCGAAGGTGAATGACTAATGACAGAGATAAGCTTATGATTTAATGGACAAGATAATGACTGGGTTCCCTGGATGTGATTCTGTCTGGAATTATAAGCAAAGATTTTCTTGAGGAGTTTGGCTGATTAATTATTGAGATAATTCAGAGAGGAATCTCTGGGAATGGATGGATGTGTGGGTTCTCTGAAATAGATGGATATGTGACAAAGTGGAAGATGGTGAGGACTGTCAATAGGTGGATAGATGACTGGATGTTCAGTAAGGGAATGGCCACAGGAAGGCTGTGAGTGTTGCTGATCAGTGAAAGAGTAATAACATCAAAATTGTAATGAAGAACACAGACTTTCACATTTGAGGTGATGTCATAAAGGAATCTTAAATGTATTTTTTGAACAGTCCACTTGTTCTAGAGAGACATTTTTAGATATGAGAATTTTCTCAATCTTTCTTGTAAATAGATTGTTTGATTTTGTACAAGCTAATCAGAAGTATTCAATGAAATTGAAAACATTTTGTTAATTTTTTTTCTTGTGATTGAGGTGTTGCTCAAACAGATTTTAACTTAAAGAGTCTAGGAAATTAGTAATTTTTTCATTTTTTATAATAATAATTATAATAAAAAATTTGGCTTAACTTATTGAGCCTCGTACCTCTAAAGTCAATGTGAGGGTTCTTGTAATGCAGTGAAATATTTGACATACGTGTGAAGGAATTTGAGTTCAATCAATTTATTTCAAAAGATGCCAAACTTAAAAGAAAGTAAAAGATAAATATGCTATCTTTTCTGTGATGAATTATTTGGCAGTGAAATATTGCAGTACCCATGTATTGAAAAGGACTGTGAAAATTAATGTTGCTGTTGTCATCTTTATTGTTAGATTAAAAAAAAAAATTTGCTATAGATATTTTGAATGAACTTCAGAGCTGAGTAAGCACTTGTTACAATTATACTCTTGACTCAGGCTTAATAAGTCTGACATTCATTTACTTTACCACACCGAATATAGCTTTTTATTTGAGTCAAAATGTAAAAACTATGAATTTAGGATATTAGATTTGTTATCTGGCTGCTTATATAACAGCATTTGCCTGCTCATTGTTACAAAGAGTGCTAATCCATGTGCTTTATAGAATTTATTTTTTTTTGCCCTTGTTTTACTTTTAATCAAAACTTCCTTTTTTTGTGAAGGGGAAAAATGTTACATTTATTGACTATTAGAAACTATGTTTTAGACGAACAAGCAGGCTCAGACTCAGAGTAGTGTACTTGGAGTGAGTGTCAGAGCTCCATAGAAACACTGTGTAAGGTTTTGGACAAACTACACTTCTCATACATGAATATGAAATATTCATCGAGCCAAATAAAACAAAAAATTGTTAATTTGTTCAAGTCCTCGTATACATTTTCATGTACCATTAGAGGATAAATATTGTTGAACATAAAATGTGACAGTATTCAAAGCTTCTAGTTGCTTATGTTTATGTTATCTCTGTTACAGCCTGTGATTTGAGTATGTTTTTTCAGGAAATGAAAAAAACTTAATAGATTCGTTTGTGGATATAAGTTCAAAATATATAGGCTACTCTGAAAATAAAGGGAAAAAAAATTTGAAGAAGTTTGATTTTCTGTGTCTTTATGTTGAAAGTAAAATTTTTAAGATATAAAATAATTTTTAACATTATTTTGAACGTAAATTATGCTATGGTGCATATTGCTCCAATGTGATTAGACACTAGATTGGTCAGCAGAAGTCCCAATTTGAGTCAATTCACAATCTAATGGTACCAGAACCTCTTGCTTTTAGGTCCTGATCGTAACTAATATAAATACAATGATATATATAAATCTATTCAACTTTAGGATTTCATTAAAAAATTTTTAAGTATGGGTCCTGTAATATATACTTAACATTCAAAATACAAGCAGCAATTTTGTTCTCAATAATTCATAGATTGGTAAAGCCACTTTTGACTAAAAATAGTTATAGCATCTTTGGGTGGTACATGAATTTTCCAAACCAAGGTAAGATTTGATGAGGTTACCTTGGAAGAAGGAGGACTATGGTAAACTTCAGTGGAGTCAAAATAATTCCAATTCTTGCATATTTTGAAGTCGTTCAATTTTACCAAATATTTCTCTCTTCAAGTCTAAAATTTACTAAAAAATATCAGTTAGTTTAAAGTTTGAAATAAGGATCTGGTTTACTTGAAGCCATCTTGGTGGATTTTTTCGATTCTGAAAACACTTTTCCTGGCTTGTATAACAGAGAAAGTTGTGCTTTCCTCTGTGCAAGGCGCAACAAGCAATTCTGTTGTGTGTGTGTGTGTTCCCTCCACCTCCGTTACAGGCAAGAGTCTGCAATAAGGCTAAGAGGAGGAGGGAAAGGGGTTAGGCCCAGCGGAGAATGCTTCATAGTCTGTAAGAGGAGGGGAGAGTTGGTGCCACATGTGGTCAGTATGAGTGATATAGCCCGCTTGCACAAAGCTCTTTACGATGTCATTTTGACAGTGTAGAGCTCTGTACCTACCTGTCATCACCTAGTCTAGATCTATCTAAACCTGGCTTTATTTCACTTTCAGACATCTCACTTATGGGCTTTATCTTCGTTACAGTATGTGGAGAGTTTCTGTAACTTGTAAGCTGTGTACATGTGTTAACTTTTATAACCTAGCCTAGGTCTACATAGCTGCTGGCTTATTAGTCTGTGAAAGCACCTCATGGTGCTTGGTCACTTTTTAAGCCTTACTCTTTTCATTCAGTGAACATTTAACATTATGGCATTTTCTTCTTCAAGCCAAAACCCTTTAAAGCGAAAAACAGAAGCTTAAGCATTGAAAAACTACTGACTCTATTAATATTGTTATTCTGCAGCGGCCTCTTTTTTTATGGGTTCACAAGGGAAATATATTGGAAATTAAATGGTCCATTGTAGTCACCCCAGCACACACTATTACGAAATTCCTGATCTGTCATCCACATTTTTTAAAAATCTCTTTCTCTGTGTATCCTGATAATTCAAATTTCAAATAATTTGAAGTCCTTTTTTATCCCAATGACTTTGAAATAACTTGACTCGACTGTTTACTAATCGTTCAGAAGCACTAATGCATTTAATCCTTTTTCTAGTGACATATATTAGACCTCATTCTGAGTGACAAAGTGTCCTCACAAACAGCTCCTGATTAGGTATACTAAAAGATCAGGAAACAAGGCATGGTTTATTCTCCTTCAACTTTGATTTTAGACTGGACTTATGCTTAAAATTTGTCATAGAAGAGGAATGGCAGTAGCAAGAGAAGTAGGAGATCAGATGACAGGAGGAAGGGAGCCGAGAGGTGTGGAAAAAGCTCTACATATATATATAGGATAAGAAAATTAAAATGTAGAAGGATAGATCTGGGCAAAGAAGAGATTTGCTGAGGAGGAGAACAGAGAAGAAAAAAAGGAAGTAGAAATCTATTATCCCATGGAGAATGATTATTGTCTTATGTTAAATAGAGTAGAAGGGAAGTAGCAAGGAAAGAGTGAGAGTTGGGGAAAGGATGGGCAGGGCAAGGATAACTAAAAGCAGATCTTAATGAAGATATTGTCCGGGGACCAAAACAAAAAAAACTTATATAAAATATTATCAAATTTGATAAAAAAGATTTTTTAATGGAACAAACCAGAAAGGGGTTAAAAGCCATGCTTGGATTGCAAACAAACAAAAAGAAGTCTACAGAAATAGTCACAACAGTTACATAACAAAAAATTTTCCTCCCCTAAACAGCAGTAATGTCTATAAATAGAATCTTTCATGACCACTTTTAATTAAGACTTGCTCATCAAATAGCAAAATGATGAATAAACGCTTTTTTTTTTTTTACAGTGAAATGCTATTTTAAACAGCAGAATAATTAGCCTATTAAATTTGGAGATCTTCAAGCTAGTTCCTGTGTACAATTAAAATGCAGATGATAGATTGAACCTTTTCAATAGCTAGCAAAACCGATCTTATACAAATAAACTAGCCCTTTGAGAGGCCCACCCTGAGTTTCAAACTCAAAATCAATGTACTCTGCAAATCTCAGATCTTGAGTTTTACATCTCAGCTCCCAATCATCCAAGCTATGAAGAGAAACTTATAACAAGAAATTAACGCAAACAAGAAGAAACATGGACAAAAACATTGTACATCTGTAACTGGCTTTATTTCTCTTCATACACACATGCTAATAATTACAGCCATGTCATAACAGTTAACACTGATATAAATTAAAGCATAGTATGCACCATGTCTCTTTATAAATCTTTCATGTGGTATGATTGGATGAAAAAAGGGGAAACAAAATTGAATTAGGTATTAAGAATCATTACTTCCATTTTGTAATTAAATTGACATAAATAATAAAAATAAAATAATATTTTTTACCCAAACAATTCATACTTATTTTTTTTCTCCAAGAGATCACACTCCCAAACTATGACACATGAATTAACAAATTTGATACACAGTCACACACTTTCTGAGGAGTCAAAACAAATCTGTTTTAAAACAAATCATATGTAACGAGCCTAGTGATTGTAAAGTCTTCAGACTATTCTGTGAGTGTGAGAAAAACCATATTGCTGAATATTCTTTACAATAAATTTGTATTAACATTGTCAGCTGTAAAATAATCATTTCTTACTACCATTTGCTTTAAAAGTTGATGGGCTTGCCAAAATAAGCTGCAACGTTGGCCTCTCTGAAAGCTTCTGAAACAGTCTGAAAAAAAAAAAGTACATTATTATGATAAATTGCTTTTCCTTTAACCTTTTTGTGATAAATTTATCGCAAACTCCCATCTTCACCACATTAAACTTAGTGTATGTCTCTTTCCAACACCTATTAATTCCCCTCTTCCAATAAAACAAAAACTTGGTGTACTCTGTCTGTCTGTCTCTCTAGTTCTTCCTTTACTTTTTGTCCAAATCTTCATATCTTTTCATTTTCATTTAATCCTCCTTATTCTTTGTGTTACTTTTTTTTTTAAATCTCAATATTTTGACACAATTTATTTATGCATTATACAGGGTAATATCATTCTTGAATTTCTTTGTCGTATGAATTGTTTCCTAAGCTTTATTGTTGATTTGGTGAAGGCTTAAAGCCAGTCAATCACTTGTTTTGTAATTGTCTAGACTAAACTAAAATTTGCCTTTCTTTTTTTCATTGTTCAAATGTAAATTGAGCTCTGAAGCCACCTTCACTTTCAATTAATTCTTACTTGACTTTATCTCATGAAAATATAAGCCAAATGATAATAATGGCACCAAGATTAAAGAATTCAGTGATCCATTGATCTGGTTTAAATGAGTAATAGGATCCAGGTACAGAAATCAATTATGCATCAACAGCAACATGCTAAGAAGAAAAGAGCAAGAGCTTGGGCATTTTTTTATTAAGAGATTTCATGTCAAAAATATCCCAATGAAAGATGAAAGATTTATTTCAGACTCGTAACACACCCACAAGGTGGTTAAGACAGCAAAATTCAGACTTGTAACACACCCACAAGGTGGTTAAGACAGTAAATATCCCAATGAAAGAGAAAGGATTTATTTCAATCTTGTAACACACCCACAAGGTGGTTAAGACAGTAAATATCCCAATGAAAGAGAAGGGATTTATTCCAGGCTACTAACAAGAACAAGAGATAGAGTGACCCAGTAAGTATTCTATTGAGAGATAAAAGGATTATTTCAGACAACTAACATTAACTCTACATGGATAAATATAAAATTCACTCTAAAAATCTAAGAATATCACAGGTTTTAAATGTAATCTGAAGCAGGCATCCAAAAAAAATCAAATGGAGCAAGCAACACCCATCTGTCTCTATTGAGAATAGTCTACATTAGAATTAATAACTGTACTATTCTCTTAGACATATTTCTTTGAAAGGAAAACTTACTGGATGGGCATGGCACACTCTGGCAACATCTTCACAGGAAGCTCCGTATTCCATGGCCAGGGCAGCTTCATTGATCAATTCACCAGCACACTGCACAAAATTAATATGCCATTAATGGAGATAAAAATATAAAAATAATATGTATGTTTAAGCAAGATTTTATAGCATCCTGAAAACTATGATACACGAGGTAAATAAAAAACATTTTTAGCAAAAATCTTGTTATCACAATTGTTCAGTGACGACACTCACCAAATCCTGCATGCAATCGTACTTAATTAATTATGTCTGACATCTGTTCATTTCATTTATCCCTTAGCCCAGATGGCCTTTAGGGCAATTAAAACGATTTTTTCCAGCCCTCTCTATTTTGGCCTAGCAAGAGCTTCATCCAATATAAAAGTTGAAACCAGTCTTCTGATCTCATTTTCTGCCTGACCCTCCCTCCCTCCTAGAGTGCCATGTAAGATTGTATTTGAGTCTTGTTGATTTTATGTGCCCATACATTATCCACCCAAAGATTACATAACCTTCATAGGACCTAATTGCTTGGCCAAATTTAGTTTTTGCCTCCTCCTTTGTGAGATAATATATGAGGGAAATTCACAAGTCTTCAAAAACATCCCATTCCTGAAGAGTGAAATGACCAACAAATGCATATTCTCTCAACATTTTTTGGAAAACAAATTTTTTTCTCACTTTGAAATCAATGGTTTCTGGACAAAATTGTCTGAAATATCTCCTGAGGCATTCGTGTTTGGTAAGTTTAAAAAAAAACAACACATATTTGGTTCACTATAGATCATAAATGTGTGCGTAAGTTGAATATTTTTCTGTTCAGACAAGAGAGAAGAACAGGACTTATTCTCAAGGTAAACTGATAATCTACACATTGTGCTGTGCTGCTCATGGCTGTTAAAGAGCGGCATTTTAGCAATTTAGTTTGCCTGCCACGCTCGTGAAGCAGCCTGTAACCCGATCGGGTCACACGAGGTCAACCACCCTGGCGAAACGGGGGATTCCCCTTTCCTCGCAACTTTAGTTTTTGGGGATGATTTTTTTTACAGCATTTCATATATATGTTGATCTTATAACCCACCAAAGGGCTTTAGCAAACAGTTCTCTGTTTTCAAGTTATGCGGGTTTGAGCTATGATAGTTCCCTTCCTACAGTGCTGGTAAGGTGTTTTGATATAAAATAATAGATCTAAACAATGATAGAACATTGTAGTTCAAGCTGTAGAACGTCAATATATATGAGAGAGACCTAATCTAAACTATTAACAAAGCTATATACACGCACTAAGAAGAAAATGAAACTCGTGTAGAGTTCCACATATTTTTGCATTGTCTCGCTTGACCGGAAAGTCACACATTTACTTCGCCTTACGTTTTTCAATCCGCAGGGCTTGTGCTAAGAGCTCTGTCTCTCTGTAACATTCTCGAGCTTTTATAACTTCCTTCAAAATGTGTGAGGCCTAAGTGCTTTGAGTCTATTTACATCAGAATATTAATAACATATTGTAAAAATCTTTTTTTTTTTTTTGGTTACTGGAAATGATTGTGCACACCTAAAGTTTATAAAAAAAAAAAACTGTGTTTACAGTTACAGAAACTTTAGATCATTTTCTCTCTTTGCTAGATAACTATCTATCATCACCACAAGGTCTGCAAACTTCATGGAGCTTTTGGTTGTGTTAAGATTCTAAGTGCTGCTCCATATTTAACGGTTTTAGTTTGAGGCTACTAAGGTAGATTTGAAATGCAGAGTGTTATTTACAGCTAGTTCATGCAGACCCAAGTGTGAGGAATTATTTAAAAAAATCTTTTAAAATCACTGAAAAACTCTACAGACTTGAAACTTTCACAGGTTTTTTTATATTTGTCTTTTAAATATCGGGAAACAATTTTTAAGCAATAAAATTGTTTCACTTTTGAAATATTCGTTTTAAACTAATGTGTTTTGAAAATCATGACTTTTTTCATTTCTATCACCAGAAGTATGAAGATTCACCTAGACCATGTAAGCACATTGTACTTGAGAGAAAAAAAATATAGCGTTGTATTCAGGAAAATTTAAGCTTTAAAATGAATTAATTTTTGATGTACTTGGAGTTTTTAAGAGGCCAGATTTATTGCAATGAAAAAACAAGTAAAAAAATTCCCAATATTAGATTTGATGGCAGAGCACCGTCACATATGGGGACATGCGGCATGTCAGGAAACAATCAAGAAAATACGGTAATTGATCACCGATCCGCCCACTAACTACAGGCGTCTGAGGTAGGCCTGGGGAGCAAACTAAGTTGCCGCTTTTTAACAGCCGTGTGCAGAGAAATGACAAGCCAGACAACCAGAATATGCACTCTGGTGCAAAATCATATACAGTGGAGTACAGATTCTTCGAATTCACTGGGGAATCTTTTTTTTATGTCAAGGAAGCTGTGTTGGAACAATTCTATTTCAGCATTCAGGCCCTGGATTTGTTTTTGGGACATTTTTTGTGAATATTTTGAAGTACATTAACAACGTGTAGAGAGTTCCTGTTTTTTGGCTTCTTCCATGCAATTCTGAGCATTATGTGGATACCTGATCCGCCGTATTTTTCTTACCTGTAATATTTCAAACAGAGGGCAGAAGACAGATACCTCCGAACAAGCCGATCTGTCATACCCAACTCGTTTTATGTAAAACTTTCTCTCCAAATCCAAGCGCTTATTGGATCTTGAACTCTTGATGCTAAATCTAGACTCTAGGTCTACATCAAGATCGCGGTCAAAAGTAAATTTCTTTCTAGCTAGGGGTACTTTTTGTCTACAGTCGGCGTTCAAATACAATGAACGTTCCTTGTTCCTGAATAATCTTTAACCTAGACAAGGCATGTCTGTCAAGGCAGAGCTAGGCTTAATCCTACTAGAGGACTCAACAAAGAATTGAACACGTAGCTCACTACTGTCAATCCAACAAAGAATTGAACAAGTAGCTCACTATTGTCAATCCAACAAAGAATTCAACATGTAGCTCACTATTGTCAGTCCAACATTCTACCTTTTGAGCTATCTGGCGTCCTAACCTTCAATAAAGAGATCGGCCCCACCAGCTTTTTTTCACACCCATATACTGATTGATTAAGCAAAGGGTGGGCCCAGACAGATGTCATCAATACCCATGTCTTGTACACGTATAACAAGCAAATTTTGGCTGCAATCAACCCCTTTGAAATCTTATAGCAACAGGTAGACCTAGCATAGGGTGCATTAGACTAAGCTACTAAGCTAGAGTAAGGTGGGGTGGGAGATGGGGTGTCTTTCTCGCTGGGATAAAAGGCTAGGCTTCCTGTCCACAAAATTTTTTTCTACACAGTGAAAGGGAGAGGTAAGGCATGCTTGTTGAAGAATAACAACAGCCGTGTAGAGCACTTGATCGAAGATCTGCTAATGGGATTAAAGTCACAGTCTGTCAAAATTTCTTTAGAGACTAACATTTTCTTTCTATAATTGAGAACTGTTTGTTCAAAAAAATGTGATATAACTTCGAACCAGTTTGATAAAAACGTAGAAATAAGAAAGGAATGAGAATCAGAGGGGGAAAACGGATGAGTTTGAAGAATTTGTGATTTCGAGGGAACTGTGTTCGATCTAATCATGTTCCACTGTAATGATAGGATTGTGATATCCAGAAAAAAAAAATTCGAATATCATCTAGACCTGCAAATATCTTTTTACAACAACAATCATCGTAGTCCGCCGTAGATTATGAGCCTTTCAACTAAATACTATATTGAAAATGGAGAAGACAAATTGCAAAATGGATAACTCACCGAGGCAATGATATGGGCTCCAAGCATGCGGTCAGTTTTTTTGTCGGAGAGAACTTTTACAAGACCATCGGTATCGCTGTTGCACTTTGCACGGCTGTTGGCAGCAAGAGGGAATGTGCCCACCTTGTACTCAACACCCTGGGAGGTTACATATGTATTGATGTAACGAAATCCATAAAATAAACACTCCAAGTTCTAAATAATGTGCCCAGGATTGAAAGAGTTAAAAATAAAAAGAGTGTATGCAATACATAAACCACATACGAAAGCAGATTCATCCTTTCAAAACTTGTCAGCCATGAAGAATATCTTATTATATTTTAATTATATGAACAATCTGTAAGAATTCCTTCTCAAACGTACTGCTCCCATTCTTGATGTCTTACTAAAATAAGTAAAAGCAGTGGAACATGCTCATCTTGATTTTAGAACAAGATCTTAATCTAGACAAACATTGTCTCCACCAGAGATCTAATGTAATCTAATCTAGATCAATTAAAAACTTACAAAAGTTAATTTATTAGAAAGCATCTAAGAATACTTTATAAACTATCGAAGTTGATTGTAAAGTGAACAAAAACATCTTGACTCACCTCTTCCTTTAACATCTCCTCTGTTTTTCCAACCCAGGCTACCTCTGGGTGTGTGTAGATTACAGAGGGAACACAGTTGTAGTCAATGTGAACGGCTCCTCCACAAATTCCCTCAACACAGATGATGCCTTCGCACAAAAGGAATTATTTAAAAAAATTAGTAACTTCGAAATTGCTTAAATCTTGAACAAGTGAAATCATTAAAATGTAATTTGATCTGATGGGGGCAAGATAAATGCTTAGCATTAATTAGCAATTGATTTACAGCTAACTTGATTGTACGCAGCATGGATTTAAATTTTAAAATGCAAATTGTTATGTTGAGACCTCGTGATGGGAAATGTGTCATGCAGCTAGGGGTTAAATACTCAGAATTGATATGTAACTCTCCCTTGTCATTGAAATTTAACAATTCAATATTCAACCTGGCTAAAAGTATCCTATTGCCAAATGGAAGACTATGGCTAAAGGCCTTTCAATCACAAAAGGCCAAAAATGGATATAGCAAAACAAATTTAACAAGATTTATAGCACATTAAAAAAAACCCATGATCTCTCTGTCATTTCAATATTTTTTGTTAAGGGGTCTTATCAATTGCACAAAAAATATTAACTGAAGACAAGCAATAATATGAAGGCAGTGCAAAAGAACAAAAAAAGCAAATCCACCAATTCATAAATCTATCGCAAAAGAAAACATTACCTTCATCCTCTGCTTTGTGAGCCAGCATGGGTCCATCTACACAATCTCCAATGGCATAAATACTGTAAAAAGAATGCTAGTATTACACACAAATCAGATATAATGTAGAACATGATTACATGGATCAAAGATCACTCAAAATCATAAATTCCTTTAATTCATCCATTTTCCCCTTCTAATTCACTCTTTATTTCTTTGTTAATTCTACCTATTCTTCCAATTAGTTCTAACTTATAAAACATATTCCTTGAACAATCAGTTCTCAATTACAGAATGAAAAAGTTTGCCTCTTCATAAATTTGACAGACCTTGATTTTATACACCGTCTTTATTCATATTTATATATCTTAAATTTTAAAAAATTGTCCTTCTTCTAACAACTAGCCCTGTCTCTCTCTTTCACTGATTAGGAACAACTTGTCCACAGGCACCCTAGCCTCTAATCTCTAGCTGCCAATGAGAGAGATACTCCCTTCCCTGTCCCACCTTACTGTCCTCTAGTGATGCACCCAGCGCCAGTTATCTGTCATCCCTTGCTAGGTTTAAATGTCGAAAATACTTCAAAGAGGCAGATTGTAAACAAATTTTTATTGTCCACTTGTACAAGACATGGGTAATGATGACAAGTACATCCCACCCTTTTTGTGTCAGACAAAAATAAAGAGCCATTTTTGCCCATTGCACCTCTTCATAATTCTCATCTTAGCTCTTTATTTAAATACTTCATACATCTAAAATACCATCATCAACACATTTTAACAAATCATTTTTAAGTCAACACTGTTTCTTGCTACATGAGATGAACCTGCCTCCACCCTCTTATGAATCTGTAAAAACAAACAGAAAAATGCAACAGCACCATAAGCTTATGTGACTAGCAAACGCCATGCCTTGGAACAGAAGTCTGGAAGCGTGTGTTGACAGGTACTCTGCCTTTCCCATCCAGTTGTAAGCCAACAGTCTCAAGTCCAATATCGTTTGTAAATGGTCGACGCCCAACACATACAAGGACAGTATCACAGTCAATCTGAAATAGAGAATTAAAATGATGTCAAAGATGGTGTGTAAATCTTAGCAATTATTTCTAGTGGGTTAATTAAACAATGATAAAAGAGAGTGAATTTCTGAGGATTTCTTTTATTAGTTCTCTTAAGTTTTTAACCCAAGCCTACATTTATGGGTTGACTCAATTTTATGTTGATACAACAAAAAAAAAAAAGAAAGAAAGAAAAAGAAAGAAAGAAAGAAAGAAAGAAAGAAAGAGAGAGAGAGAGAGAGAGAGAGAGAGAGAGAGAGAGAGAGAGAGAGAGAGAGAGAGAGAGAGAGAGAGAGAGAGAGAGAGAGAGAGAGAGAGAGAGAGAGAGAGAGAGTGTGTGTGTGTGAGAGAATCATCTCTTAAGTTTCTAAAGGTAAAGAAGTCCATGTGTAGTGGTTCAAGAAATAAACAAAAAAAAAAACAAAGCTCCAAGATTCAAAATTGGTAAATAATAGAAATAACATAATTGAATCTTTTGCCTATAATTCTAACTCTATACCCAGAAAATTAATGCTTAGGATCTAAAGGATGCTTATTAGTTGGAGTTAACATCAGACAAACAAAGTCAATAATTTAAAAACACCTTTAGAGAGTTTACTAGATATTGGAAATTATTACAAAGTTCATCACTCATTTTTCTGCAAGGCAATGAGAACTCCTCTTCAACATTATAAACCATCATACTAGATCAATACATTATGTAAGTTTTCAAAATAATTGATATCAATTAGAAGAATTTTTTTTTCAAAGCTTTGCAAAGAGAAAAGTTGCTTTCATTGACCTTTTTTTTCCTCACATAACATAAGATAACATTTAATAAGGTTTTGAATATAGTAAGATAAAGTTATGAGGCCTCTATAATTGGTGTTTTATTGTTCTTTATACCTAATAATTTGTGGCTAACTTTATGGTTGGTCAGCACTGACCTCCTCTTTCTTTCCATCCTTGACACCCTCCACATTGACTTTGATTTTGTCACCATCTCGAGTGGCAGACATAACCTTAGTGTTGAGCTTGAACTTGAGTCCTTGTTTTGACAGTGTACGCTGGAAAGCCTTTGATATCTCCATATCGATGCCCATGCCCCCTACATGGCCTAAAAACTCTACACATGTCACTTTTGCACCAAGTCTTTGCCAGACAGAGCCCTTAAGTAGACAAAAAAAGCAAAATGCATCGAAACACCCATAGTATGATACTGCTTTCTTTAACTTTTAAAGTGCAAAGACAACTTTGAACATTACAGAATCATAGCAGCAAAAATAAAAACATTCACGAAATTCCATAATCATTAACTAATTCAGAAAAAAAGAAAAAACAGACAATGTACATAACATCCTTCCAAGAAACACTTATGGATTAGTATAATTCTTGGCGATAGTAGCAGTTTTATAAAGTATAAACTGGCTTACCAGAAAAATTTTCCTCAAGAATCATGATATGATAATATAGTCCACACCACTTGGTGTAAATCTGTTTCATTACAACTACAAATGGCCTTACTGCAATTGAATAAGAATCTTTTTACAGCTTTAATTAAAAAATTCTATAAAAACTGTATGCACTGTGTGTCCTTCAAGTCCAGAGCATAAAATATTTGATAAAAAAAAAAATCAAATGGAATTTTTTTTCTGAAAAATAAAAAGCGAGATTTGTGATTTCCTGGCACATGAAAATTTTTTTTCTACCTTGCAATATCTACATAGTAGCCCCTAAACAAAGAAATTGGTTGTCCTGACTGAGTGTGATACCTACCAGCTCTACACCTATAACTCCAGCGCCAATCAGAACCAAATGCTCAGGTACTGCCTCCAATTCTAATGCACCTGTTGAAGACACTATTTTTTTTTCGTCAACCTGTAAGACACAAATCTCTGAGCCATAAATTTCAATGGACACATATTAGATCACTCCAAAAATTCATGATGCAGTGCAGCATAATCAACTTTGCCAAAAGTAAATACCAAATGGGATTTATAAATTACACTTCTAATATTATTTGATAAATTATCTTCCACAGTTTTGGGACAACTTAGAAAATTAGAAAGATATCCTTTAGTTGAATAAACTGACCTCTATGCCTGGGAAAGGTGTGACCTCAGAGCCCACAGCAATCAAAATATTCTTCGTTGAAACTTTCTCCTGTGAGCCATCATCCTTCGTTACAGTGACTTCATTAGGTCCAGAGATTCTTCCAAATCCTTTGATACTTGTGATCTGAGGGTACAAAATGAACCATTTATTAGTGAGCAATCTGGAAATTTGTATCATAGCAATATGAGATTCAGCATCCCATGTTTTCTATTTATTGGGATCAACAAAGTGCTTAGTTTGAGATAATTCTTGTCCAACTAAAAAGCTGTGTAAAATTAAACAGATACATCTAATATGTTATACACTAACAACTTCTTAACTTTTTCAATTGGAGTACACATTTGTCTGTTATCTTTCACAAAGACTTACAAGCACACAATACCAAAATATATTTTAATTTATTTGTAATTTCCCTTTTCATAAAAGAAACCAAAGAATATAAAAGGCATTTCATTGAAGCATGGAAAAATATATAATTTCAAGAAAAAGATCTCACTTCTTACCCCGTTCTTTTTGAACAGTCCAGCAATACCTGTTGTAAGTGCCTTCACAGCTCCATTCTTTTGGTCCATCATTTTGCCCAGGTTAAGCTTGACATCAGTGACTAAGAAAAATGAAAGTAAGGCTTCTTGTTAACAGTGTGAAGTCAGAATCACCCCCAATCTTATCCTATTATGAAATCATCATTCTGTGTGGAATAGTGGCTTCTGTTGCTGAATCAAGTGGCAGCATTCTATCAACATCATTAACATTAAAAAAAAAAGATGTAGAATAAATTAATATGATAAATATTAGTGACGACTTACACTCAATGCCACGGTTTGCTAAATCTTTGCCATGTGCCATGTGATACAGGTGAGAATTATTTAGGAGAGATTTGGATGGGATACATCCAACATTAAGACAAGTTCCCCCAAAAGTTTCATTTCTCTCCACACAGACAGTCTGAAAGTAAAAACAACAAAGAAGGTATAAGATTTCCTTAAACTGATACTATAGGAGATATTTAAACATATGCTAGACAACATTGTATTTGTAAAGCATTACATTAAGTGCACCTGACACACACACAAACATATAATATGTTTATTTTAATTGGTTGGCACAGCTAAGTTAGTTTGCATTGAGTTATTGTTATAGAAGATTTTATTTGTTATGTCTCAACTCAGACCAAAAAAAATGTGCCTTTCAATGCTATGTTGAGAATCCTACTAATAAATGTGTGAGGCTTAGACAATCATAAAGAGAAACAAATTTAAGGCGAATGGTATGTTTTCCTTAAGTCAAAGAAATGTACTAAACCTCTAAATAATAATTCTAAACAAACTTAAAAATTAAAGCTTGTGCAGAAAATTTTACTCCTAAATAAAAATAAAAAACTTCAAGCAACTAATACGGCATATAATGAGAAGAGAGAAATTAGAACATCCCATGTTGATAGGAATGATGAAATGGAAATGTTGCAAGGAATGACAATAAGAAAAGATAAAGGACCAAAGGAATGCTAAAGCAATAGTTTCATGAAAAAAAAAATGAAAGAAGCATTGAAAGCAAGAAGGTATCAAAAAGTGATGAAGAAAATGACAGCCAATCCGTCACAGCATGAACCCTGTTGATGTGATAGATAATGATTTGCAGAGTGTAAAAATTAAAAAAAAAATACAGCTGAAGTATTGAATTTATATTTTATTACACGTTACGCAATCCCAGCATTTTTTTTAACTATTTCCTATAATATCTTCTCTGTTACTCTATATAATACTTTTTCATACTTATTATTCCTATTGCTGACATCTATTTGATCTGCCAATACTATCTATACTGAATGCCATCTTGCAAAGAGTTATGCTTCTTAGATAGAACTTAAAAGTCATGAAATCTGCCTTAAGTTGATGTTAGCATATAAAAAAATAGCGTCTTCAAGAATGCTCTTGGGTAAGAACTTCCCGTAAAAAGAAAAAAATAACATAAGATGTGCAAATGCATAAATCTTTGTGAAATCACATTCCCCAATGTTGTTTTATTTTTTTCTTTGTGAAGGGTAAATCAAAGTTAGAGATGTCAACAATTTAAACTTCTCTTTCCCAGACAGACCTTGAGTCCTAACTGTGCAGCTTTAATAGCTGCCACGTAACCCCCTGGTCCAGACCCAATGACCACCAAGTCAGTGTCTCCTGAAAAAAAAGTCCAATTTAAAGGATTTTATCATATATATATTTTGTAACTTACATTAATAAATAAAATAATTATCATGATTAAACATTCCCCACCTCTCAGCCAAATCCTTCCTTTCAAGGCATAATATTATGATCTCTAGACTGACTTGCCTGAGAGCTGAGATACAAGTATTGTTATTAAAGATATCTTTATTCACCCAGGAGTCTAGTACGAGGGCAGGCTGATAATTAAGTTCCGTTTAATCATAACTTTTTAATTTTTCACAGCATATACATAAACAATACGTCAAACGAAAGCTTAATATCTCAGCTACATACTTAGCACTCTATTTTTCGATGTAGTCACCGTCGTGATCAACACACCGCCTCCAACGTTTCACTAGTTGGCTCACGCCGTCAGCGAAGAATTCAGACGGCTGTCCACGGCACCATCTGCGATAACTTCCTCATCATTGTCATAGTGATGGCCCTTCAGGTACTTCTTGAGTTGGGGAAACAAATAATAGTCAGAGGGGGCAAGATCGGGGCTGTATGCAGGGTGAGGTAGGGTCGTAAGTTCCAGCTGCCTTAAGGCGTCCTGAGTTTGGCGACTGGTGTGCGGGCGCGCATTGTCGTGTTGCAGGATTGAGTCCTTATCACGCCGAATACGTCTGAGTCGGAGTGTTGAAATATATCGCTCAGAGTTCACAGTTTGCCCTTGCTCCAGAAATTCCATGTGGACCACTCCCTCCATGTCCCAGAAAACGGTGAACAAGACCTTTCTTGCAGAGGCAACAACCTTGAACTTCCTTGGACTTGGAGAAGTTTTGTGCCTATACTCCATCGATTGGGCTTTACATTCTGGATCGTAGTGGTGGACCCAGGATTCGTCTCCAGTCACAATGAGTTGCAGAAATGCTTCTCCTTCTGCATTGTAACGCTCTAAGAGTTGAGTACACATGTCCTATCTCTGCGCTTTCATCTCTACAGTGAGCTTGGGACCCAACGGGCAGAGACTTTTCGGTAACCCAGTACAGTTGTGGCGATATGGTGCACTCGTTCTTTCGAAATGCCTACTTCATCTGCAATTTCCTTTTGTTTGACCCTTCGATTAGCTCTAATCATGCAGTCAACTTTCTCTCGATGAGCCGTGTCCGATGCGGAAAGGGGCCTACCCGAACGCTTTCGATCACGCAGAATTGTCTCTCTGGGGTCTTCCCCTTTAAAAATTCTCACCCATTTGCGAACTGCACAGTCTGAAATGCACATTTCACCATAAACTGTCTTCATTCTTGCATGAATGTTTGCAGCAGAACATCCCTCAGCTGCCAAAAACTCGATAACAGAGCGCTGTTTGATGAGAAGGTCATTGGAAGTCTCATAAACATGGCTATCACATCATGTGTTGCGCGTCACTGCATTATGAGCACGAATGACGTCACACAAACTTGTTATAGTTAAGTCTAGAAAAATGGTTCGAGAGTATATGTATGAAATTTTAGGTCGATGTGACGAAAATTGACCTAGTTATTAGCAAACGGAACTTAATTATCAGCCTGCCCTCGTACAAGTTCATTGATCCATTTCAATTGCCAAACAACTCCTCCATCTTGAAAAATTTTTTTTGAATGGCTAACTTCAGCATGCTGTTGCTGAATATAGTTACACTTGTAAACCCAAATATAAGTTAAAATTGATATTGAGTTAATTTGATAGATACAATCAATCAAGCAGGTGCCATGCTCTTTAGCATATAAATGCGATAATGATATTTGACACATCTCTAATCCGCGCTGCTATTAGTGCATCTATCACTTGTCCCTCATTGAGCGACTTTGTTAGTCCACCCAACATCTTTTCACGCTGTTTTCCCATTCTTTTCTTTTGCTTCTATTATTCCAACTGTCACAAGATGCTTCACTTTCTCTTTTCTCATCACATGTTGGAAAAGGTTGCCTGGCATTTACATACTCAATTTATGAGAGATCTTGTTTCAGGTTCTTGTAACATGTTTCTTTTGATTTCTTTGCAGTCCATGAGATTTGTAGTATTCTCCATAAGTCAGATACAATAGTGATTATTAAAGTTCATTTTATTTTTATTTTAAGCCTGAATGTTTACAACTATCTTACCTCCACCTGCATAATTCCTGGCTGAAACATACAAAGCAGCAAGACTCTTACTCTTTAAAGGGCGGTTCACCTGTCAAAAATGAAACAAAAACAGTACATATAAACCCAATGTCGAAAACAAAACAAAAGTTTGTTTGATATCTATAAATCATTGCATACATTTAAATGCACAGACAAGAAAATTAAAACACTGAAATTAAAGAAGCGGTGGGATAATCTTTCACATGTGATCTCAATAGGCCCTACACCGTTCGATTTCTTGACCAGGAAGATTTACTCCCTTCCCTCCCCTTTCATCTCTTCCACCAACACCTTTATATGGGCCTAGACATATTAATGCATAGCTGCCAACTTTTGAAGACAAATTCAAATTTTAAGCGCACTAAATAAATTTTGTCACTGCAAACCAGTAGATGATATAACCTATTCAGTGCAATTCTCAATTTTACCTAAAAACACAAGCTAAATTAAGTGTTTACAAGCTTAAGCTGTTACTTATTAGTTATTGTAAACTTTATTATATAAATACTTATGAGACATTAAAAGCTTTGCTAGGCCCAGTAAATGGCTGGGCTAACTAGGCTGCATTGCCAAAAATGGCTGCAAGCAATGTGCTCGACCAAGCACATATTTTTTATTCCCCATTAGCAGTATACTGCCAAATATGAACTTGTTACTATTAGCACTATTATGGACAAACTTATTTGAAAGCCCAAATTCATACTAAATACGTATTATAAATATGTACTTGTTTGGCAGCTATAATTAATTAGATGTGCAGATCCAAAGACTAAAGGTTGCTCTGTACCTCAAGCCTTCAATTTCTAGCCCTGAAACTCTATGGTCTTCCATTAAAGGTATTGCATCATCTTTCCCACTGTAAAAAGAGTCTTGTATTGTGCTGCAGCTAGCGGATCTATACCTAGCTCTTGAAATTTCAAGTTAAATTGAGATATTGATGACACAAATTTAGTAAGGTCGTAGAATAAATCAGATTTACTTTATCTAGATGATCTTATAATTAAAAAGGCAATCTCAAATTCTGGACACATCATTCGTGATTTTGATTGCACTTTTTGTTTGAACTTGAAAGACTAGGGATAGTCTGAGTGAGAGCCTTGGCTTCAAACAATATATAATCAGCACTAGATCTAGATATATCATCCAAGTATACTTTTAGATGAACGTTTGGAAAGAGTTCCTTTTAGGTACGGACTAATTTACACACCAAAGAGCGCTTCATTTGATCGGGACCATAGAAAAAGATTGGGCTTGGTTTTTGCTTGGGGTTACACAAAGAAGAAAAGTTAATTTATTTCAGAAACACTACAGGGTTGCTACTCTTTCTTCTATGTAAAAATCCGTCCGTACCTAAAAGGTACTCTTTCCGAACCTTTATGATAATGTGGTATCATTATAAGACCTTAGGCACTTGCAATGTCATTCAAATTTTCTAAAATGATTTCTCTCTAGATCTAGATTAGATATTGAGCCCAAAGGTGAAATGCAGGCCTACATTTCAGTGAATATCAAATCCAGACATAGAATAGATCTAGATCTAGATTTCGAGAAAAAAAAAGTGCCCCTACGAATTTATAAATTATGCCTATCTTTACCCGAAATAAGGTCGAAATTCGCAACGATGAAGCAAGCATGACTGCTGACTCCACACTACTCTTCAAGGCCAACGTATGGAACAGAAACTTAGATAAATAATGACATTGATCTTAGCTAACATTTGTACCAAAGTAGAACTCTTGCGTTTGAAAGGGACAGACTTAATCAAAAAAACTTCCGGTTGGGCGTCTTCTAACTTTGTGGTAGTTTGTGCAGTTTGTTTATTATCGTGATGGTCATCCTCTATACATGGTCACCTGCAGCAGATCCCAAATTACCTAGTGTAGATCTAGGATATTTTAGACTGTAGACTTCTACTGTAAATATCTAAATCTTATCTATTTCAAGATCAAGACTTTCAGAATTTAATCCATTATAAAATTAGATCAATAATCTAATCTGTGTACTAGAATATACTTAAATCTATCCAGTTGTTCGACTATACCAATTTCCCTAGATAGAATCTAGAATCTAGATCTAGAAGGCTAGATGTAGACCGTCTATCTCGTCAAGCTAAAAAAAAAAGATTTAAGATACCCGGTGTCTTCATGTCAACAGTTTTTAGTTTTATCCCTTGGGATCAGCAAAACTAACATTGGAGACTTTTTGCTACTTAAGACAGAATAGATTAGAGCATCAAATCCATGTTGCCAAGCAAAGTTATTCTTCCATTTTGAGTTAACATCAAGCCACAAAATGTTCAACCGTTTGCGGAAAAAGAAAGAGGAGAAGGTAAATGCAAGTCTCGGATATTTAACATTACAGAACGATTTTACAAAGCCCATTTTTTAGGGTAAATTTTTATTGTTTCTTCATTGTGGGAATGACCGTTTATTTTGTATACTAATCTGAGAAACTAAATTGTGGCTTAATTGCAATCAAATATAGCCTTTGAATTGAATGATTTATTTCTTTTGTGGCTCTTGAATAAATGTATATTAGGTTATGAAAGATGTAGGCCCTAATTTATACATTTAGTCAATAAACGTTGAAGAAATAGAAAAGTAATTATAGTAAGAAATTTTGAGGAATGAAAATTCAGTGGCACTGTTCTTTAGGTACCATATGTATAAACAATAATTGTGGGTGTGTGAAAAAAAGAAAAACACAATTGGCACATTTCAATAGGCTTAAAAAGTTTAAATAATAGAGAGAGTTAAGACAAAGAACTCAGGACTATTATTATTTTTTATTGATATGAAGAAAAAATTCAAGCAAATAAAAACACCTCATACATTAATATATGTGAGGGCGCAGAGGAAAACCCTTTGGATGTCACTAGATCTAGTTTTGCGTTATGCCTATAGATTTTAAATCGATTTTCAAGTCCAAGTTCAAAAATGGTTTAATTTCATTAGAAACTCCATTATTTATCTTAACATTCCGCATCTATAGTTTAATTTGCTTCTGAAATATCTTACCCTTTGAATAAAAGGATTTTATGAAACTACTTCAATCTTGATTTGTAGCGAAGAATGTTGGAATCTTCGGCCAATTCTGAAAACATAATGTCCACTTCGATGAGCTATTGCTCGATCTTTAACATTGCTAACATATAAAGTATTATACATCAAAAAAGGTCTTCATTTTGGTATTTTTGCTAGATTAGTATGCTCAAAGACAAATTCATCCAGATTAACTGCGTAGCCTTTTTAATGAAGTATGCTTGAAATAAGCCTAGATCTAATGATCAATTTGACAAAAACTTTCACGTTCTGACCCATAATGTCTTTAAAAACATTCAAATTTTAATTGCTGATTGAATGATTCTATTTTAAAGATATGACTGAAAGGCAAATGGAAATTAGTTTAAGTTTTTATTTTAAAGGTCAATTCTTCACCATGAGTGAGCTTTCCTTTGCATACTCATCTTGATTGAAGTAAACTTGAGTTTTTATGGATTTTAGGCAAGTGTGTGTGTCTATATTTTGGGGAAAGAGAGGGGGGGGGGTGAGGCGTAAATGCTTAATTATTAAATAAATTGTATATTTTAATTTCAGAAAACTTATTCAGACTCTTATTTATGGGCCAAAATAGACTTTAGTATAATTTCTTTGCGCTGTATGTCTTGACATTGAAATGCGTTAATAGGGTCTGTGAAAAAAAAGTATGTTTAAAGGCCATTTTCTCAAAACAACACTTTCTCAACTGGGTGATTTAAAGAATTAATAAATTTTGCTATAAACAAGATAGAACCTTCAAATAAAGAGCAAAATGCCCAGGTTTGTTTGCAAACTAAAACGGAACCTAAATGTAGTTATTTTTTATATCTGGACTCATGTGAAGGGTTTTCCCACACGTATTTTGTTTATTTAAGTTAATCAAGGCAGGCTAAGATGTCATGTATGCTACTGCAAATTATAAGTGTCTATAAGTTTAAAAATGTGTGATTTCTTGGAATTCTTAAAAATAATTTTTTTTATATATATAATTTGACATTGGTTTTTACTATCCTGAAAAAGTAATGGGAATATCCTTTAGATAATTCCAACTTATGTGTATTTTGAAAATAATATATTCCTTTGTTACAAGAATTTAACTCAACCTGTTGGAAATTATACAAGAGTTTTGAGTTAAACTCATTGTAAACACAAGGTTTAAAATAATTAGGGGAAAAATGATAAATAATTAAAGAATAATCTCAGTATTTCTTTTAAATCCATCTCCTTAGTTATCTCCCCACCCTCTGCAAAAAAATAACCAAAAACACACACAAGCCTGAAAGAGTAACTTTTACCTTGCATTTCAAATTATAATAAAAAACAAATTAACAACTGATCATTAATTTTTTATTATGGGTTTTTAAATGATGCACCCTTTTATAATGCATTTTTTTTTAAAACATATAATTTTGTGATGGAAAATGTGATTGTCTTGGAAGATTAATGATTATCACCTGAGGCTCTTTGGGCTGAATGTAGACATCATAATTTTCTATCAATAATTTGCCTTAAGTCATTTTGTGTTTTACCATTAAAAAAAAATTCCACAACTGGTGAAAGTAAATGGAAGTTACATGAAGAAAACCAAGTATGATGGGAACATTTCCTATTAACATTATGACTTTTCACCCTATGTGGTAGAATTCATGATATATGTACTTCATCTCTGTGTTCTATAGTTTGTTGCCTGTCTGTTCTGAAAGCCTGTGAATAGTTCAGAAGGCAAGGCTTGTACCAATAGATTCAATGTTGCATGGTATTAAAATGTCTATATCTAAAGATCAGGCATCTTTTTGGGGTGCAATGAGATCAAAATGATAATTTGATAGATAAACTGTAAAGTAAAGTAGTTTGATAATCGCTGGAGGCAGCTTACATTTATACATTTTATAACATTTTTCAAAACATTTATTGAGGAATATTAAACTTTGCTCATATTATTCCTAAGATTAAAATGTGTGTAAAAATTATCTGTATATTTATTTGGGTTTATGAGAAAAAGTGACTATTAGATAATAAAATGAATAACCATAACTTTTATAACACTGAGAATTGCCCAGAGACTCTTCACAGTTATGACAATGCTCTTAAATGCTCTTTGGTAAAGTTCTTTTAGGGCATTTTTTTTTTAATCATAAAATAGCTAGCCGTGATTTCAGATTAGGTTTGTTTAGAAATACATTAATATTTTAAGGATCTTTTACTAAGCATCAACCTGTATCAATGAAAGGCACATAATAATAATAATAATAATAATAATAATAATAATAATAATAATAATAATAATAATAATAATAATAATAATAATAATAATAATAATAATAATAATAATAATAATAATAATAATAATAGTAGTAGTAGTAGTAATAGAAGTAGCAGCAGCAGCAGCAGTAGTAGTAATTGCAGTGAGGAATTAATTTTTGTAGTGTCTAAAATCTGTTGTTACCGGTGTTTTTTTTATTTTTTAATAGACTTTAATTATTGTTTCACTCAAAACGTAGGCATATTGCACATCAGTTGTACTTTGTTTATTATTGATAAATAATAAATATTGCATATTGAAATATTGCACATCAGTTGTACTTTGTTTATTATTGATAAATAATAAATATTGCATATTGAAATGTTATTTTGGAAAAATATCTATCCATCTCAGTGTTTACGATTTTTTTTGTTTTAGTGTTGGATATTCACTATTATTTTTTACAAAATGGGTACAAATGTGTTCAACCAACCCAAATGAGTGGAATTGTTCCCAAAAAAGTTATGCAAATTTTTTATGCGTGCCTTAAAACCTCAGGAATATTACATAGCTTTCTTTAATCCTACAGTACAAAAAAAAAAAAAAGAACAAGTAACTCCCTTGTAAATATTGTTCTTGTAAATTCATGTCACTTTTTGTCATGCAATCAGTCTACACAAGGTGATAGAAATTTCGAATATGGAAGAAAAATGGATTTTAAAGTATACAAATTTCTTTTTGCCTTTATTGAATTGAAAGAGCATAAAATCGATTATCATTTGCTATTTTCACCATCAAAAAGCTTTGAAAAGCATCTTGATCTAAATGTCAACTCATTTGATTTTAATAGCGACATCCCATTTATTTAGACTGGTAGCAAAACATTTTTGACTGTTTAAAAATAATTGCTAAGTCATTGAAATTAGATTTACATTTTAAGTGGAATAAATGCCAAGTGTTAAATACAATGCAAGAATCATTTATAATACTTAAAAACATTTTAATGGAATATAAAGTGTAAACTGATTATTAGTCTGAAGCAGTCCAGATTATAAGTATGATGTTTACTTCAAATATTTTCAGTCTGAAATTTCTTTAAAATAATCATGACAGTTTTTGAAAACTTGTTTAGGACAAGCAGGTAAGTGCAATCACTGTTTACTTCCACTCTTTTTTTTAATCCTTAATGTTCACTACCAACCCAGCGGCAGGTGATTTCTGCCTACCAATATTGTTTTTTTTTTCATCCAAATTTCCTCTTGTTATCATCCTGTTGTAATCCTGATTGCTTCTCACCAACCTACCCTGGCTCAACCTTTTGCTTCATTTCCAGCCACCACCAAGCCCTGGTCGATTAAACTCAAATTCCTCAGTTGGGGCTAATGAGATCAGTGAAGCCCAGGTGATTACTCAGTTTATATTGTCCTTCAGTGCAAAAATATGCAATTGTGAACGTATTGACTGATACAGCTATTCGCGATACCTTAATGAGTCACTTGTGCAATTTTTACTTCAAAGGGGTTAATCCATTATTACTTGAAATAATGCTTTTTTCCTTATCTTTCCTAAGGTGAAGATGGAATAAAATTATTGTAATTATCTGAAGAATGGCAAATGCTTGAAATAGACATTAATAATTGTTACTTATCAAAGTTTTTTAAAGAATGAGAGCAAAATAAAAAGAATAACTTGATTGAAGATCTTGTTTAAAAAATTTAAAAAAGGAACAACAAAGATGATTGCAATTTTAAAAGTTTGATAGTAAGTTCTTGGTGTTCGAGAATTTTTAGAAAATCCAAAACTGAAGCTAGAGGAGACTCTCACGTACTAAAGATCAATAAAATGTCAATCTACAGCAACCAAAAAAAATGTCTTTATGGTTTCTTGGTTATATTTTTCCATCCTCACCCATATATGTTGTATTCATTTTTTTATCATTTTGATATGTTTTGTGAATTATTTATACTTTGTGATATGTTTATGGATTGGTGTCTATTTATTTCATGTTGTTGTGAGCATGGCTTTAGGAAAAATAGTAGTAAGTTCAGGAAAATTGTTCTTTTATCACACTTTCTAGATGTGAGTTTGATTCATCAACATTGATTAAGGGCAGTTATATGACCATTAAATGTCAGTTTTAGATTAAGGAAATGCCATACAGTTTCGAGTTAATTATTCAACTTCTTTTTGTTTATTAAATTAATCATTAAATAATTTCCAGGGGTTCCTGTGCCCACAATGCATGCAAGACTTCCCATCAGCAGATGCTGTGCAGATTCACTTCCAATCAGCCCATAGCATGGATAATGGTTCCCCTGTTACTGACCAAGGAGTGAGTTCTAAGTAGTGTTATGTAGATTCAGTGTGTGATCATTTACCCCTGTCAGCCCATAACAGGAACAATTATTCCTGAGCTATTGTTCAGTGCTAAAATACATTAATTTAATGGACATTATGACAGAAGTCAGGAAATTTTGCGGTGTTTGATTTCCTCATTATTGAGAACGTAACATTCTTAGATATTAAGTGAGTGAACGTTATAACTCCAGTCAGCATTTATTTCCAGTTAGTTATAATAACAGTAGTGCTCTCAAAGCAAGTTATTTCTATCCAAACTTGAGGGCATATCTTTATATCTATCAATGTAAAAGGTTGTTACTTGTGTAAACTTTCAGGAGGGGTTTTTGTGTCCCATGTGCAAGAAATCTCTGTCTTCGCCTGAGGAGCTCACCTCACATTATGAAGAGGCCCACAGTGATGGATCTTCAAAACAAGCTGTTTTGTCTTCCAGGTAAAGAGAGCAGCTGTTTCCAGGTCTAAGAGACTGCATGTTTGTTTGTAAGGCTTAAATTTAGAGGTATTTGTTGGCTAAAAATCATTTGATAACTTGAAAAACAATTTTTGAAAAATTTTTATTTGCTTTAGGCTTCAAATATATATTTATGGTCATTGAATAGGTTTTCTTTTTGAAGATTCATTTTGTTGAATCCTTTGTTAACATGTTTTGTCTTTTTTTTATATATAAAATATTGCCTGATGAAGCAATTGTGAAGTATTTTTGAAGTTCTAACAACACTTTGTAATATATTAGTTTTGTCAAGGTGGTCAATCTATCAGCAAATAATAAATATACATGCACGCTTCTTATTGTTTTTTTTTTATTTATTTTCAAATAAATTTAATATCAATCTGTAATGATTCCTGTGTTGGCTTGATGTCTTAAGTACTGAAGTACCCATATTAATTTTAGAAATAAACATTGGCCTAAATGAGATTTAAGTTCAGCTCAGACAAAGTCAGATTAGTCAGTATGAATGATCTCAGTTTGAGCAGGATGACCAGTGGAACAGAGACAAAAAAATGGAATCTAAAGCTGGACAGAAGTGACTCTACTACAGAAATTATATGTTATGGAGGTTTTTTATAAATAGTACAATGGTTTGGGCGTCTCTGGATCTATCCAAATTGTGCTGAAATTTTTTTTGGAAAAGTTGAAATTAGTTTGGGTTTAGGTTGATGAATGTTGTATTTTTGCGCCTCTGCACATTCCTGTATTGTTTTGTAATTACAGAGAGAAAGAGTGGCGAAATGGGGTATGAATAATATATTTTACACAGGTAGAAGAATTTTCAAATCATTGTGAGTCTATAAGAACAAATTAACCTTTATCATTGCAGAAAAATAAATGGCAGTCAAAATTTGTTGCCTAGGATTGACAAATATTTAACTATTAATTGTAGAGTCAGTTATTTCATTTTGTTGCAGTAGGTTCCATAATCAACATCATGATATCCAAACAAAAGTTATTTAAAAAAGAGTCAATATTATGCACCACATCTTTGTTAAATGTTTTGAAGGTGGAAATGGTAAATTTTATTTGCGCTTAATTCAGCTTCAGCTATTTTTATCGTTTTGGTTTGCTTTTAACTAAAAATGTCTCAGAAAGCAAGTTTCAAATTTTTTATTCAAACAGTCGTTTCAAAACCGTTTCCTTGGTGAGAGGGAAATCTTATTTCATTCAGTAGTTTCAAATGATAAAGCAATAACTTTTTTGATTATTAATGATAATTATCATGTTGCAACTTATTTTTTTTTTTTTAAATAAATCTGTCTAAACTTTTACATGAACTTTTCTTTTTTTAATATAGGAATGGAGAAATTTCAGGTGTTGAAATTCAAGAGGTAAATTTTACAAGATTTTTTCATGAATGTAATTGATGCATATGGCCTTGCTGGGAAATATGTATTAAACATTCATTCAGCTACTTTTTTTATCATCGAAATTCCCATTAAAAAATTCAATTTAGAAAATAATGAGTGTGTGGTTGCATGAATGAAATTTAAACTTTTTCATTGTACATAATCATCCTCATTAATGAAAAATATGTTGATTTTTGGGTCATAAATTGCATAAGTTTAAATAATTTTTTTTTTTTTACCTTCAATGGCAAAATATTTAATTTCCATAAAATAACTTAAAAATTGGTGAATATTTTTATCATCAAAAATGCTATGAACACTTTTTGATAATGTTTTTGTAGTTTTTGTATTCATACATCTTCACTTAAATCATTGTAGCAATAATTTACATTTCAGTTGCGTAAAGAACTAGAATTGCTTCAAACTCAGCTGAAAGGATCAGAAGAGAGCAGGACCCTTTGTAAGTTTTGTTTAGTAGAGAAATAGTAATAGTGACAGAAAATTAACTTCTTCCTCTTCTATATTTTCCATGGAACTAAACAAAAAAAGAGAAGATAAAGACATTTCTGTACTTTGAATACATTTTTACAGAACTTCATTTGTATATGTGTTCAGCAAAGCAAAAATGTGCATTGTCTCATTCTAAAATAATTTTTTGCTTTGTTACAAAATATCAAAAAATTTATGCTGATTGCTTTAGGCATGAAGCAAGGCCTAATGGGTATTTATTCTTTTATAGATAATGTTCAGGAGATCCCCAAACAGCTTGCATAATTTTTGGGGCTAATCACCTTTTTGGTATGCCAAATATCTTTCTATGACATAACACATCAACCTCCTACCCTATATTTCTCTTTTTCTCTCTCCCTCATCTGTCTTATTTTAAGATGTGATCAGACAGAAAAAAAAATCTTTTAACATTTCTTGTGAGGAAAGTGAAAATACATCAGCTAAACAGTATTGTTTTGTTTGTAAAGATGTAAATAATTGTTTGAAAAGTTGAATTTCAAAACTTATTGAATAATTTTTATCAGAATAATTTAAACAGTATGAAAATGTATTATAGCCAATAAAGGTATTCTGTTCTTTATCTCAAAGTATCCAAAAAACTTGAACTTTTTTTTTTAATTTCTGTTTTTTAAGTGCAATCTGAGGTATTTCATCAAGACCAGCAAGTTAAAGAACTCACCAAGCAAGTCGACACTCTGAAAACAGAAAAAGAGAGCTTGCTGTCGAAAGCTGGCAAATTTGTAAGTCATCTCTTGCATATCTTTATTTTATTTTGAATGTGAGAAAGACTATTTATTTACATTTTATAAGATAGAGATCATCTTCCTTTTGTTTTTTTATCAAATTTGAAAATGTTAGTAATTTTTTTTTTATTTGATATTTTTAAATATCCTTTAGATACAGAGATTCGTCTCTGGTGTAAACATTGATATAACCCGTACCTTATTTTTAGAGCTAGATTATTTTATGAAGAAGAAACTGTTACGCTAGCTGTCCTCCTCCTGCATTGACTATCAGATTTCTTAGAAAAGGGCTAGGACAGAGTAAAATCTTACTCAAATATCATTTATTGCTCTTTTAAAATTTAAAGTTCATAGTGATGTTAACATATTTAGTTTTGCTTTTAAGAAAATGTTCTTCTCACTGTTTTCGTTCAATATCCTTGCAGTCAGGGGAATTAGCTTCCATGAAGGCCAAAGTAGATGAAAGTGAAGGGCAAAAAACAGCCTTCGAGGATCATATAAAAACTTTGAAGGTAAGGAGATATAATCATATAGCCTTAAACTTGTTCTAAATAATAAATAAAAAAAAAAATGGCCTTACCTGCAGAGCCATGTCAATATCATAAACTTGAAATTCAAAATAAGATCCCAGGGGTACCTTCAAATATGTTTCTTTTGTATCATTTACATCTTCAATGCATTTTTCACCGGCAGAGAGAAAAAAATAATTTGAAAAACATACAAGGTGCTGTTGTAGGGGAAAAGTTTGTCTCAACAATGCATATCTCCATATGAATCAGACACGGCTGTTAAAACAGACCAAAAAGCGGCAACTTAGTTTGCTTCCAGGCCCTACCTCAGACGCCCGCAGTTAGTGGGCGGATCGGTGATCAATCACCTGTCACGCAGGCTACAACCGTGTGTGCCTGTGCGTGACGGTGCACTGCTGTTAAATCTAATATTAATAATTTTTACTTATTTTTGCATCGCGATAAATCTGGCCTCATTAACTCGAAGTATATCAGACAAATAATCATTTTAAAGGTAAAATTGTCCTGAATACAACGCTATATTTTTTATCTCTCAATTATAAAGTGTTTAGATGGTGCAGGTGAATCTTCATACTTCTAGTAAAAGAACAGAAAAAAGTCTTGATTTTCATAACACATCAGTAAAATAGGAATATTTCAAAAGTGAAACAATTTTATTGCTTAAAAATTGTTTCCCGATATTGAAAAGATCAATATAAAGAACTTGTGAAAGTTTCAAGTGCGAAGAGTTTTTCAGTGATTTTATATGATTTTTTAAAATAATTCCACACGTTCGGGTCTGCACGAACTACCCGCAAATAACACTCTGCACTATAGATCTACCTTAGAAGCCTCAAACCAACACAGTTAAATATGGAGCAGCTCTTAGAATCTGAACACAACCAAAAGCTCCATAAAGTTTGCAGATCTTGTTGTGATAGATCGTTAAGTAGCAGATAGAAGAAACAATCAAACGTTTCTCTCTGCGGACTTTATCAACGGCTCGTTACTAACTTTTGGTGTTTACAATCATTTCCAGTAAAAAAAAAAAAAAAAAAGATTTTTACAATATGCTTTTAATATTCTGAAGTAAATAAACTCAAAGCACTTAGGTGTCAGAGGTTTGAAGAAAGTTACAATAAAAGCTTGAAAATATTACAGAAAGACACAGACACAGAGAGAGAGAGAGAGAGAGAGAGAGAGAGAGAGAGAGAGAGAGAGAGAGAGAGAGAGAGAGAGAGAGAGAGAGAGAGAGAGCTCTTACTCTTAGCTCACGCCCCGGCGACTGAAGAACGTAAGGCAAAGTAAACGTACGACTTACCTGTAAAGGAAGACAATGCGCAACCCTACACAAGTTTCATTTTCTTCTTAGTGTGTGTTGTTAATTTTGTTAAAAGTTAACACCAGGCCTCCCTCATATATATTGACGCTCCACAGCTTGAACTACGATGTTCTATTGTTGTTTAGATTTATTTTATATCAAAACACCATAACAGCACTGTAAGAAGTGGGCTATCACAACTCAAACCCGCATAACTTGGAAACGGAGAACTCTTCGCTAATGCACTTTGGTGGGCGTTAAGTTCAACATATATATAAAATGCTGTAAAAATTTCATCCCCAAAAATTGTTTCAGTTTTTCATAAATGTCCCGTAAAAAACGTCACCAACTTATGATTATTCCAGATTCATGTACTTATTAAATAACTCCATCAATTAAATGAAAAGAAGGGGGAAAAATATATCCGTGTATCGCTTAAATATTGATGTAACAAATTATATGATTTTTGTAGTTCTTCCTTTCATGCATAAGCTTAAATTCTCCATTGTTTTGGTGTGAAAATTAGATCTAAAATCTAAAGTTGCGAGGAAAGGGGAATTCCCGTTCTGCAGGGGTGGTTGACCCCATGACCCGATCGGGTTACAAGCTGCTTCACGGGTGCGGCAGGCAAACTAAAATGCCGCTCTTTAACAGCCGTGCAGAGTATTACGCTTAACAAGAGATTTAGATATTAAATGTATAACTCCAAGTTCCTAATATAGAATTTTTTAATAGTGTCTGTATTCAGTTCAGAATCTTAGAAACAATAATATGTCTATTAATTTCCTTCAGTATGCCCATTTGCCTTTTCTCATATGTTTAATATGTCACTGTTTTGATTTCAGTCACAACTTAATGACAAAGCTGCGTATGCCAACAATCTGGAGACACAGCTGGCTCAGAGGTAGGGCAGTTTCCTGTAGCCACTGTTATCATCCATTCTAAACTTGATGCATGATAACGTCTGTGCCAGTGTCTAACGTTATTATCTTCTCCTGTGCAAATTGAGACTGTCATACTAATATAGGCACAGACTTCATGTTTTATCTCCTATGTACTTTTCACACTGGAAATTCTTTAAACACAAAAGAATATATTTCTTCATAGTTTTATTAGATTGAACACTTATGCCGTTAAATCAGCTTCTGTGACAACTGGAATATAAATAATAAAAAGACAGTTGATAATCTGTCATGAGGATTTTTATCACATTATTGTGAGCCAAAGCGAAAGATATCCTGTAATTCTTCCATTTCTCATGTTACACAGAAGTAAGAAAATGAATATTTCACCAATCTTGTATTGTCGCAAAATAATTTTTTTCTTTATAAACTCTCCTTCGTTTATTCGTCAAGAACCCAGTTTCTTCAATTTTGTCAGTTTTGAGCGTTTTTCTGTTATGCATTATGTATATATCCTTTCTTTCTTTTTCTATCGGCAACTTCAGTGAGAAAGAGAAAGAAGCTTTAAAGTAAGCTGTATTTTATCATTTTAATTTTGTCTCAAAATTGCCTGATCAAAGAGCCTGTGTGATCCTGCAAATCCAATGTGTCCCATAAAGTGTTCCTTCCTTACACGTGACATTGTTGCTTTCTTATCTGTATCTGCTGCTTATATTTTTTTTTAAGTCTTACCAGATTTTTTATAACAAAAAGAAAACAAAAAAACAAACAAAAAAGAAATAAAAAACCAGGAACAGATATAGAAAGCAAAATTTTTAAACCATTAAATAACAAAAATCTCCCACCTGATCATCAAAAAATGTCCATCAAAGAGCAGTGACATTCCTCCAAGCTCATGCTTTTCAGTTTCATTTTAGGGAAAATGTTGGAAAGATTTTTTTATGAATGCAGCAAAGTTAATTGAATGAATTAAAAGCCTGTAAAATGTTGGTAATGACTTTGTACTGTCCTTGTTGAGTAAATCCTCCCTATAACTAAAGTATGTGATGTTGTGCTGGATATTTATATTTTGGCAATTTGAGTTAAAGATATAAGATCAAGTTGGAGAAATAACTTCTTTCAATTTATGTAATCTAACTCTCTCTCTCTCTCTCTCTCTCTCTCTCTCTCTCTCTCTCTCTCTCTCTCTCTCTCTCTCTCTCTGTCTGTCTCTGTCTCTGTCTCTCTCACTTCTACTCTCACAACATTTCTTCATCATATTCTTCAATAAGATGGAAA
The DNA here is from genome assembly GCA_033675545.1 of Elysia crispata. Taxonomy (NCBI): domain Eukaryota; kingdom Metazoa; phylum Mollusca; class Gastropoda; family Plakobranchidae; genus Elysia; species Elysia crispata. Next base: position 65,625 of record JAWDGP010002774.1, on the reverse strand, counting down.
AAAAAATAAAAATAATAACAATAATAATAATAATAATAATAATAATAATAATAATAATAATAATAATAATAATAATAATAGTTAAAAAAAAAAAAAAAAAAAGTAATAATAATAATAATAATAATGATAATAATAATAATAATAATAATAAAAATCATCATAAAAGCAAACAGCATGTCCATTATTTAGATGTGAATATTTTTTTCTTGTATTTTGCATATTGTAACGGTTTTAGACTTAAACATTTCATAAAACTTTTTCTAGTTCTTCAAATAGTATTGACATTTACTGAAACCATTTTATGATTGCAACGCAATTTAGGCCTCAAATAGTTTATTTGTCTGTTTAGCTAGTACTGTATTTAGCTTGTTTTGCAACAATGGGTTCAGTTTTAAAATTCTAGAAAACATGAATTCAAACTGTCTAACTGTTGAATATTTATGCTGAATGTTGCATAGAATACAGCTCAGCTTTTCTTTGTATTTATTGGTAACTTGTTACAGTGCAATGATGTTTTCTTCTTTCACAGATAGACAGATATGATGTGTTTCTTATTTATATATTTTTTTTTTAATTTTATTTGTCTCTTTCAATTGTCTGACAATTCTTTTGTTTATTAAAACCATTCAAATTCATAAGCTAGCATATTTACGTGTTACTATTGACTGCCTTATAAAAAAATTATTGAGAAGTAAGAGCAAAATGCCAGATTTAAGGAATTAGGAAAGTTTTTACAGGGTTCAACAGCAAGAACGGATCTCATTAAGGTCCTGCAAACGTCAGAATATAAGCATTCTATTATTTGTGTGCTGAAAATTGATCTGTTTTAGCTTAAGTGTCATTCTCTATTTAAATATATGAAAGATACACAATTTTAGGACACTAGCGTTAGTGATAATCCTACCTTGTGATTTTTAAAGCACTCACTTAATATTTCTTCTTCCTCTTTTTTATCTGTGTACCTTTACCCCCCTGACCCCCTCCCCTTCGCTCCCCCTGAGCCTGACCCTCTTCCTTCCTTTTCATTGAAAATAACAAGAACTTATTTTTGTACCTTTTTATTTTTGTATAATGTGACTCTGTAGCACAGGAAGTGCCAACAAATTTTTTCAGGCTCAGCCCCATTTATAAAAAGTTAATTTCTATGACTAAAAAAAGCTGTAGATACTTATCTTAAAATTATCTTAAAATTTATTTATAGTAACTTATATGTTTTTTCTTTCCTTATGCACTATCTCATCCCCCTTTTATACATAATATAATTATGTTATACTTACTGATTCTTTCTTTATGCTGTGGAATGAGCTGTCAATGTAGCAAAGGTAGCAAGCATGCTCAATCTACAAATGAAGATAAAATGGGAAGAACACAAATCTTAATAACAATATGATACATGCTCACTGCATGTAAAAAGATATAAATCATATTGTAATTCATTTATTTTTTTTCCCTCCTTAACTTCCTCTTGCCCATCTTTCTTCAAATGCTTTCAGCAACTGAATCTTTCTCTCAATCTAAGAGAATCTCACGGAGTCAGAGAAAGCAAGATGTTTTTGTATTTAAAGTTTTCATATTGCATGTAATGCCTTTCCTCATTTTCTCTCAGCTCAACTTTTCTTAGCTTTAAATAAGAAATTATAAGACCAAAGCTTAGCCATGAAATCACAAGGTAAAAATTTAAATGTTAAAAAAAAAAACAGTATATCATTTATTATGAGAATTACAACCCAATTTTTCTCTGAGTTTTCTCAATGCCCTGATCTGTAAACATCATATATGGCAGACCTGCGGCAGACGATGTGTTTGTGCTGAAGCAGGAACTAGTCTCAGTGCAGACGCTCATGGATCAGATGACCCAAGATAGAGAGAAAGAGAAGGATCAGCTAGAGAAAGATCTTCACAGCTTGCAGGAAAAGTTTACACAGTTAGTGTTGATTGCACATATTTGTGGGTTTATTTTACTCCAGTTTAAGAATTGGATTTATTCATAATCCTTCCCTTTTTCACTTGTTTCAAGGGTAATGAAAAAAGAGTTATCCAGAAATATTTTGTTCTTAGTACATTTTAAAAAAATACTATAGATGAATAATGTATGCTGTTTTCACCAAAAATGAAATGCTAAATGGTTTTTTGATTCCAAACATGTAAATTTCCCAACAATTATTGGAATTCAGATAATTTCGACACAAAAGAATTTCAACCCAACTGCCGAAATGAGATTAAAAGTAGTTTCTTCTGACTATACTCTCACACTGGCATCCATAGATCCTGTGTGGCAAAGACGGAGACAAAAAAATTGGGAGCGCAGACCTAGCCCAAAGACCAGGTTGTATACAAATGCATTTCACGAGACCCAGATACTCAAGGTGTTGGCATGGTTCAAGGCCCTGAAATCAGTAAAATGAGATGAGGCACACACAAAATTATAGCAGATAGAGTTACTTCATTAAAACACTCATTCTTGGTTACATGTCTCATAGTCTAGATGATTCTTTCTTATCATAAGCCTTTTTGAATGAGAAAACTTTTAGCAATGCATGCTCATTTTGCGTCCTGAGAGCCTAGCCTAGTGCTGAAAAAGCTTTTTTTTTGTTCTTGTCATTTATACTGAGATTAACTTCCTTTCTTTTTTCTTCTTTTACATTTCTTCCCAGAAAAGAGATAGAGTTGAAATCTGTTCAAGGAAGACTCCAAGAGTCTCCGAAGACAGAGGAAATCGTCAGGTAGATTGCTTAGTTTATTTTACAGATGTTGCTTATCGAAACTTTTTGTCTAGAATTTCGTATGTTTTTTGTTTTTTTTTTTCTTTCATAAAATTTGTAGAATTCTTTGGACTTGGGCTACCAGGTTACTGGTTTATGGTTCCAGGTAATCACATCAAAGTTTATCGCAAAAACTTCTCTCTCTCTCTCTCTCTCTCTCTCTCTCTCTCTCTCTCTCTCTCTCTCTCTCTCTCTCTCTCTCTCTCTCTCTCTCTCTCTCTCTCTCTCTCTCTCTCCATCTCTCTGTCTGTCTGTCTGTCTGTCTGTCTGTCTGTCTGTCTGTCTGTCTCTCTCTCTCTCTCTCTCTCTCTCTGTCTCTCTTTCTCTCTCTGTCTCTCTGTCTCTGTCTCTGTCTCTCTCTCTCTCTCTCCCTCTCTTTCTCCTTCTCTATGTCTGCCTGTTTGTCTGTCTCTGTCTGTCTGTCTGTCTGTCCGTCTGTCTGTCTGTCTCTCTTTCACTCTCTCTCTCTTTCTCCCTCTGTCTGTCTCTCTCTCTCTCTCTCTCTCTCTCTCTCTCTCTCTCTCTCTCTCTCTCTCTCTCTCTCTCTCTCTCTCTCTCTCTCTCTCTCTCTCTCTCTCCCCCCCTCCCCCTCCCTCTCCCTCAGGGAGAGACACCAAATATGAATGGTGCTTTTTGACCTGGACAGCAAAGTTAATATCTGGCAGCACTTGCTGGTATTGATGCTCTGATGCCTAACATCAATTGTGTTCCATGAGCAGAAAGTTGAAAATTATCATCTTGAGAAAAGTGCAAAGAAAAGTCTTTATATAAATTGAAAGTTCCGTGCTAATTTTAGAATTTTTTTTTTAATTAAAATAATGAATAAACAAGAGGCATTAATTACTTAGCTTTAAATTTCCCTGTCAAATGTTTTGTGAGGCACTAATTGCAACTATTGCCAACTGTATTTCCTACTGTCAGTCTTCAGTCATCAGTTCGTGAGAAAGAGTCCAATCTGAATGAGATGAAAGCAATGGTAGAGAAATTAGAAAACGAGAAGGCTGAAGAAATGGAGGCCAAAGAAAAGGTAAAGATTAATGAATTGAAAAAAAAAGTTTGTAGGGATTGTTTTCTATATATATGAGTTTCCAAAGATCATCTAAGGGATTGGTGAGTTTATGTTGTCTTAGTTTTGCTTTAAATAGACATGATTTATGTGCTTACTTTATAACTTAGGGAGTATGGCTTTTTTTATTTCTTCATATTCCTCTATCTGTTCACTAAACATTAGAGAAATAAATTCTCATTTTGTCACAAAAGGTCAATCAGTTAAAAAACAAAATAAACACCTTTTTGTGGGAAATGAAATAAACTTTGTGGCAGATATAAAAAGTTGATTAAAACAATGACAAAAATATTTCAGATTGGTATGTGTTATTGACTTTTTAGTATTCTTCATTTATGCCTCACACCAAACAGAGAACAGCTTTTTTGTTATTTCAGTTAGAGGCCCATGTACGACAGTTGTCGAGCTCATCAGGTGAAAGCCGCGAAGTCATCTCCAAGCTTCAACAAGATCTTGCTCAAGTTGAGGGGGAAAGAAAAAATTTGCATAATTCACTACTCACAGCTGAGGCCAGCCTGCAGGAAACAAAGGCTCAAATGGTCAAGGTATAAAACAGTTTGAAAGACATTCTATAACATTTGTAAGTATGCTCCTATTATGTAATTCATAGGTTGTCCATCCCCCTCTCAAAAAAAAAATGAAAAGAAAAAAAAAAGAAAAGTTGCCACATTTTTAAGACAGGCAGTAAAAAAAAGAACCTGACTGTGACATGTTCATGAATGGTCGAACAGGAAACTCAGCTGTGTTGAATACCTTCAAATTTCAGTGCAACTCCAGAGTTTGAAGAATTTTCTTTTCTCACCAGATAAACAAAGCATAGAGCATCAGACATTACAGACATAATACTACATTAACCTGCATTTCTCTGGTGAAACTTAGACTGATTCATAATGGAAACTAGACTGAGCTAGGTTGCATTGTAAATGTTTGACTCCAGGTATATACTGTACAGATGAATTTTGTTTTTATGTTGAGAGACTGATCTTGTTGTTAATAACTTTGATCTTTCTGTAAATGCAGACATTTTTCTGCCATTGACTTCTGAAGTAGGTAAAAGGTCACCTCTTGATTTGACTCAAGGCTGCTAATTTTTTACTGTGTAGGTTGAGACCCAGCTCTCTGGTGTGCAGAATCAGCTGATGGAGAAGGCAGACCACATCTCTGGCCTTGAGACCAAACTGGGTGATCAAGAGGCTTTGGTGACTCAGCTGCAGCATCAACTGGAGTTTGCCAAGGAGGAAAGCCAGGGACTCAAAGGACAGCTGGATGAGGTAGAGTTTATAATTTGATATATAGAAATATTACATCTCTGTTCAATCAAAATGTCTTTATGGTAATTTGGCAAGAAAAAATCATTTTAATTGTGAAGAAATAAATAAAAAAGAAAAACAGATTCTGTGGGGATTTAGCAGTGTATCTTATGTATATCAGAACTGCATCCCAAATCTTCATGTTTTGAATACTATGCAAATAAAATTGTACAAGTTTGTCTCTCTGACGGCAATAAAGGAGTCTTGTATAAGATGCCCAGATCATTTCATGCTGTGTAAAATGTTGTCGGTCCTCATTGTTTTGTCAGGTCTGTTTCATTTATTTGTGTGAAGAATTTAGATGGAACAAGTTAGTCTTTTGCATATTTTGAACAGGTCAGTAAGTCTCTGGCCTTGAAAGCTCAAGAACTTGATGTTATAGAGAAGAATGCTGGCACCTCGGAAACAGCTGCCCAGCAGGCGATGGTAGAGAAAGATCAGCAACTCAACTCACTCCAGTTTGAGCTGGAAAAGGTAAAGAGAACACAATCAACATGTTTGAAAACCAATTGTTGTCGTTAGCTTTGATCTCTCTATAAAAGCAGACTTTCAATGACAATGATTTCTGAAATAGAGAATGAAGTAATTTACCTGTTCAATTTTATTTCAATTTGTGTAATATAATTGTTTTCATGAGGTAAAACGCATCCCTGTTTTATTGGATGTACATATGAAAGGAGGCAGCTAGATTCCAATAAATCTCCGTGAAAGACCTTGTATAGGGCAGTAGTGTCCCACATAAACTACCAGTACCTTTCCAAATTCTGACCTCTATGCTGGTCTGGGCCTAGTATTGTAGCCCACTGCAACAGTATGGCCAGAGAGGGTGATAGCTTGGGAACAGGTTTTAAGAAAACTGTCACCATTAGTTAAGTTCGTGAACTACTTGCAGTCTAGTTAACTTTTCTGATTTACACCTTTATTTATTTATATAAGCTTTACTATCCTATGAACATTTTAAGAATATTTTTAACAAACTTTGTTTCCTTCACTGATGCGGCTAAATGATAAAATGTTTTTTTTTCTTAGCTTCAAGCAGATTTGGATACAAAATCAAGTGAAAGTTTGGATTTACAGAAAGAACTGATGACTGCAAACAAGATGTTCGAAGATGAGGTTTGGTCATCAAAATTTTTTTCATGTTTTAATTTTTATTATAAGTAATTCAAATATTGGAAGACATTGTTTTGTATTTTACATGAATGGAGCAAAGGTGCAAAATTTTGGAGCTGGAAGTATAAAAACTGTATTGATTATTTTTTGTTTATGATTTTTATGTTGAAGTATATAAACAGCCTTTGTCTTTAAATAAATATCTTGTTGTAAACAATCTAAAAAAAACTATTACAAAACAGACTTATGCAAAGAGATTTTATTTGTAGAGAGGGGCTGGGGGAAAAGAAAGATTAATATTTAGCAGGAAATGTTCACATGGGTTTAAGAAGAGCAGTTTTATTAGACAATTTTTTTTATATTGAGATAGTTTTCATTGTAAGCCTGTTTTTGTCATGAATTACAGTAGAATATTGAGGCATTGAAAGACATGTAAGGAATTATAAACTTCTGTTTTTGTTCTTATCTAAAATGATTTTAAAATCCATTCAGAGGCATATCTGTGACGACCTGAAGTCCCAATTGATAGAACGTGATGGTAAATTGGAGGAAGAGGCTCAGAAACAAGCCAACTTGTGAGTTTCTTTTTTTTTTTTTTTAATTAGATGTATAAGATTAAAGGTATTTTCCAAAGTATATTGTATGCAGGGCTTGTCATATCGTTATAGTAATAGAGAAGAGTTCATATTACCATAGGTTTTCTTTCCTAATTTTGGGTATACATGTAGTAACTCCAAGGCTGTTCTGCATTTTTTTCTTTCACACTAATAATAAATAAATTTGTATTGATCTAGGCAATTAATTTTTGCAAACATTTTCACCTGCGTAAAGCTGACAAAAAAATTATCCTTAGTAAGAAAAGCAAACTAAGGTTTGGTGTAGTAGTCTTTTCTTCCAAAATGTCTATTGACTTTCTCTTTTTTCCGGCACAGGGAAGATAAAATCAAGGATTTGGAAAGTAAGAGGTCTTCTTTGTATGAGGAGAAAACAAGACTTGAATCTGAGAGACAAGAATTGGTAGCTAAGGTAAGTTTTTGGCATTTAAGACTTTGATATTTTATACTTATAGGGGTTGATTGATTTATGACAGTTCTTGCATAAATTGACAGTGCTAGAAATTACGCTCTATTATATTCTTTAATTATGGTCAAGAAGAGATTGCAAACTTTAATATTGAGAAACAGCAGAGGGGAATGGGAAATAGCAAAGAATATACATAGTTTAGTAAATACAAAGGATATTTTTGAATTCATGGAAAGAAGGAGGCAAGTAAAAAATAATAGAGAAAAATATGAAATATTACATAAGGAAATCAGAATAAAAATGTGATGAAGCCAAAGAGAAATGGATCAATCACAAGTATAGAAACGTCTATCTATACCACAGAATTACTGAGCAGACAATGTACAGAAACAATGAAAAAATCTCTGGAAGCAAAACTTGCTCATCCACAGTATGTATAAATTTAAAAACAGTGACATCATGATGGGAAAAAAATTCTAGAAAGATGAGCAGAGCACATAAGTGAACTCTTCAAAGACCAGAAAGAATTACAATTTAATGAAGCACATTTTTTCTGGGCCACCTGTCATGAAATATAAAGATCCAGGCAGCAATAAGAAAGAAGAAATCAGGCAAAGCAACAGAGGCAGACATTATATCAGTGGAACTTTTAGAAAGGCTTTGAAGAGTAGGAATAGATAAGATTGCTACATTACTTAACAAAATCTATGACTCACATCTGATTCCACCAGACATGTCCAAATCTTTATTTACACCATTGCAAAGAAACCAAGGGTAACAGAGTGTGAATTTACAAAACAATCAGTCTTATGAGCCATATCACCAAATCATTTAAAGAATGATCATGATGCAAGTCAGAAACAAAATAAAACCAGAAATAGCAGAGGAACAGTGTGGCTTTTTGGGGAAAAATGTACAGCAAATGCTTTTTACACATTTCAAACTGTAATTGAAGGAGCTCTGGAAGTGCAAAAAGAAATATATCTGTGCTTCATTGACAACATCAAGGCATTTGACAGAGTGTGACATGATGAGATGATCACACAAGTAACACAGTTGAAGAAAGAAGGAAAAGATCTACAACTGATCAAAAACATGCACTGGCAACAGACAGAAGCAATGCAAGTTAATAAGAAATCAGCTCATTAAAAAAAAACAAAGCATAGTGTCTGACACGGAAGTGTGCTTTCGCCAGACCTTTTCTCTCTCTTTTCAATGAAAAATTATGCAAAAGCATGAAGGGTATCAAGGAATTAAATTAGGAGGACACAACTTGAGATAAGCTGATGACACTGAATTTATTGCAGGAAATAATGAAGACTTTCACCAATTACTAAACATTGTTGGAGAAGAAATCAGAATGGAAGATTTGTAATTAAACAGCAAAAAGGAAAAGAAATAATGGTAGTTGGTTGAAACAATGAGTCCGCAAATCATTATCTTTGTGAACAATGTACATTCAATTCAAGTCCTATGCTCAATTGTTCTTAAGGATTGCAATCACTCACAAAGCACAAAATTTTTTGTATTACCCAGTTTGAAAATAGATTTTTAATTGGCTAGTGTGTTACTATGGCATGTGCATATTCATTTTTTTCCCAATCACTTTGATCTGGACCAGATTTTTGGTGCATTTAAATATTTTTTCATAGTTTATGTGAAAATTCACTATGAAAAGATGTGTCAATCTTAAAAGACAGTACTTATCAGAAAATTTATGCATTTAGAAAAATTTAGTCAAAATTCTCTGTTTGTTTTAATAGAGTAATGTTTATTTGTAACTGAGAAAGATAAAAATCTTTTGCGCTCATGAGTTAAGCTTATTTAAAAAAAAATTCAGAATACATCAATTTAAGTAGAAGCAATGGAGTTGACCATATAAGGTTGTGAATATCAGTTTTACAACTGCACCATGACATCATGTTTATGTCTGACATTAAAATGCCTTTGATCGTTATCTCTTAGTGAGCAGCATTTGAATTTTTTTAGCTTTTTCTTACTGTTCACATAAGGTTAAAGAACTGGGTGAGCTTATCAAATAAATTCAAGTGCTGTACATAAGAACTTACTTCGTAAAAATGGTGGAGCTGTTTAAACTTTCATGCTAATTTTTTAATGAATATGGATTTCCATTTTTTTTGTAATAATTAAGTCATGCTTTTTTACCCTTGAAACCAGATTGATGCTGGTGAAGGAGCCACTGAACTTATGAATCAGCTGAAGCAAGAAAATGTATGTGCTTCAACAGTTAAAAGGGTTTTTTTTTAATTTTTATTCCTCATTTTGTACTTTATTTGTGTTAAGCTTTGAAAAATTTGCAAGTTTCCATATTTTCTTTTCGTATATCTCTAATGTATGCAATTCATGATAAATGATAATGTAAAGCTTTTTCCATCTCATCAATAAAAGTGTGACACATCAGAGCAAAAAAATTATATCTTAAACCCATCTTCCCAAACATGGCTGTTTTATGGAAATCAATCAGTTATGCAACTGCTTGTCTGCAGTCATTTGTATGTGTTTTGTTTGGAAAGAGAATGACAAAATAGTGACAGAACTTTCTTAATTACAAGTCCCTTGATTAAAAGATGAACCATATATGATGAAAATTCCATGAAAGTATATTTGCCCCAATTCTGCATGTGATGAAGTGATGAAATTAAGTGAAAAGAAAGTCTTTAATAAAGCAACAGTGGTCCTTATCTCTAATGTTGGAATCTTAGAATCCCTCTTGTCTAAAAAATTGGTTGATGACCCTTTGTTTCTAAGGCACTGATCAATACATCAAAGTTGAAAGACAAACTATTCCAAATTTTGGGAGGCTTTATTTAAACCTCTTTTTTCTCAGAGTTCTTTGCAAGAAAAAATCACATCATTGGAGACTGATATTCAGAGACAGGCCTCAGAGCACCTGGAGAAGAAAGAAGCTTTGCATAAACAGACAAGGGATCTCAAAGGACAGCTTCAAGAATCAGAAGCCAAAATTTCTAAACTTGATTCTTCCTTGGCTGAAAAGTCTACCAGAGTGGAAGAACTTTCCCAAAAACTGCAGGAACTGGAATCAGAGTTCAAGACAAAGGTAGATCCTGTTCTCCTCTTACGTAAGATAAGTTTTATGATTCATACTGTTTTTGTTCTTAGTTGACACTTGGTAAAACTGTTTTTGTTCTTACTTGATATGTGGTTACACTGTTAGTTTTTTTTTCTTACTTGGTTAAGACCATATTTGAAAATGCGGATCTTTAGGTCTTTCAACATATCTTGGCCAAGGTCCAGAGTATGCCTTTGTCTATAAATCCCAAGTCCCTTTGAGGATAGGCTTTGTGTTATTATCTGGGGATCCACTATTGATAGCTACCTGAGAACCAGCTGTCTTTTTGGTTTGGCTACATTCAAAAGTTTACTGATTTAAACAGAATATTTTTTTTTGAAAAAGAAAAAAAAAGTAAAATAGAAGCATTTCAATCTGTGCTGAGAGGGCAAGATGTAGTAGATTCTATTCATTTTAACTTACATGGCTAACTCAGCAAAGAATGCACAGCTAACTTTTGAGATACCTTTAAGTATAATGGTATAAATTGATCCTGGCAATCATTAACTCTCGTCATAATGGCCTAAAATATTAATGGAAGAGTCTTTCCATGTTTGATGTTTTTAGATGCAAGCCTTAGATTTTAAGGTAGGTCTAAGTGACTTTATTGGAATTTAGAAAAAAAAAATGAGGTTTCATCCTTAAATATCATATATAGAAATGATTGAAGAATCCAAAACTATAATTTTAGCAATACTTGTCGGTAAACTGTTCATATCCAAATTTAAACATGGAAACCAAAAATTTTTTAGCTGCCTTTTCTCCTCAGAGATCCAATTTAGAGAATTAAAACCTTGGATTACTAAACTACAGTGGTAATTTATAATCAAGTATATTCCAAACATGAATTAACACCATTCGTTCATTACAGTTTTTTTTTATGTATAGAGCTTTACCATTGTCATGGTTTATGTCTTAGTTGTCTGTTATTAGGACATTTTTTAATTATTGTGGTTATTATGTTTAGTTTTTTACAATCAAGCACAAAAGATATATAAATGAAAAAGGCGATGACGAGAGAGGAAAGAACAAAAAAGTAACAAAACAGGAGTAGAATGATACACCAAACCGACTCTGGATTCTGTGTTTAGAGTATAGACCAATCCCAAGGTTCAAAGACACACATAAAAGAGAAACAGCCTGGGCAGCAATCTAAACAATAAATGAACCTCGATGAATAATCACATAAATGTACTCTTGCATTTAATCTCAATCGTTTTTACTATTCATAAATCTAATTAAAGAAATTTCGAACAAATCTGTTTGAAAGAATAAGTAAAAAGAAAATCCACATGGCCAACACTTGCACAAAAACCTATGCCTGACTAATTCTCTGAGCCAAAAAAAAAGAAAGAAATTAAAAAAATTATGTAAGAGTTCAAAATGGGAATGCAATTTCACAATGAGTATGTTCCTTTGTTGGAAGTTGTGAGTTTTGTTCAACAATGAAAGTTGTTTTGAAGATCTAAGCAGAACTAAATAATTATGTTGTGTTTTCTCATTTTATGTTTTCTTTTACTTAAAATTTTACATTAATCTGCATTCTTGTAGATGATATAGCTTGATACACTAACAAAGGCTTACAGTAGATCTCATGACTTCCAGCTAATTAGCTTAACTCTTGGTGAAATTGTATTCCCTATAATTTCTAATTTATAAATAAAAAAAGCTTTCAATATTTTTGTGTGAAACTTCCGTTACATTTGATGTTTTTTGAGTTATAAAAATTCATGAAAGCCGCTCTTTGTTTGTGCACATAAAAGCCTATAAGTTTATTTAGAAAATATTTGCAGGTGAGTTCTGCTGAATTTTGAAAAGATTTTATAAAAAGGCCATCATGCCTGCTTTGAACCTTTAAAACATTTCTTATAGTCGGAGCTGTTGCTTGCGTCTGAAGCATCCAAGACCAGCCAGAGAACAGATCTGGAGAATCACATCAAAACTGTAACAAGCTCTCTTGAGAAAAACATGGTTCAACTGGCTGCCACAAAAACTCAGCTTGAGCAGGTTAGCTTCCCCCGTCACATATCTGTAACTTGTCAGGGTATAAAGATTTTTATATTTGGAAAATTTTTCAAAAGTTTAAATTATGAAAAGTTGAGATTGAGGTAAGGAGAAAAGATGAGTGTGTTCTACTAATGAGACGGAAGCTGAAAGGATATATCTGGGATTTTTGTACAAGGTATTATTTTTTACATGTGCCTCCCCTTATTTTTTATTTTGAGTATCCATTATACACTTTTAATTCAATATAGATATGAAAAAAAAAAAATCTTATCTCTCAATACGCATTAAAAATAATACTATAGGTTTTTCTTTTGTATTGAATTTCAAAATGAGTTTTGGATGAACAAAATATTATCTTTTCATCCCAATATTTTTTTTTAAATTTTATTATAACTTGATCTGAAACAATCTAGAATGCTTCTGTTTTATCCTGTCATCAATCTATTTTAGTCAAACAATGAAGTAACTGCCAAGAAGGAAAAGATTGCTGAGCTAGAAGTGAAACTGCATGAAAACAAAGAAAAGTTGTCTCAATCCAATCAAAAGGCTGCAAGCCTAGAAAAAGAGTTGAAGGAGAAGGTATCCATTCCTTTATTTTAAAGTGTTTATATGTAACCAATCATTGGATCAATCACAGTTTTTTTTTCATCTTATTTTGCTGTACTAAAATTTTTCCCTTGATATTTTATATATTGGCAAAATTGTGACTTTGTGACTTTTGAATGTGTCAGCCATTTTGATGGACATCTATCTAATGAATTTGTCCACTCTATCCATAGAAATTACTAGCTTTAGTCACAATATTTCAACACTAACCTCAGGTTTTTCGTAAACTGTATTGAAATCTATTTGTAAAGCTCTCTGATTCTTTTTATCAGTACCAGTAATCAATGCTAATGAGGTTGACATCGTATGGGGAAGTATTTTTTTAAATATCTGCTGAATTCTGAATTTATTTTTTCCAATTTCAAGTGGGAATAGTGTACAAAATTGAAAAATTTTAAAAAAGCTAAAATTCTTAAACTACAATGTTACCCCACAGTGGAGGGAAAGAAAATGGGGAAATGCACTGTGACGAGAAAGGCAGAGGAGGAGAAAAAAGGAGAGGAGAGAAAGAAATGGAGGAGGAAGAGGGCAGGTGTAAGAGGAATTCATTGTTGTCCATGATGGCTAGGCTTATTTTATTTTTGTATTCTTTATTTTCTTGCATACCTTGTATTTTTGTATTTTTCATTTTTTTTTACGGCCTACCTTTATTCTTAATTTTCATCTGTCTGTTCTCTCTCTCTCTCTCTCTCTCTCTCTCTCTCTCTCTCTCTCTCTCTCTCTCTCTCTCTCTCTCTCTCTCTCTCTCTCTCTCTCTCTCTTTATTTTCTTTTTTTTACACATACTTTGTCTCGCTCTCATTCAGATATGCACACACACAAACAGTGCTACATAGTCTAGACTGTCAAATATAGAGTGAATAAAACTGGAATGGAGAGCTTGGGTTTTCTTTTCACACCAGCCTGTTGTAGTTATCTTCAGTTTAGGATATAATTTATGAAATTGCAAACAGATTGATATTGATTTGATACCTGAAACCTCTGCATAGGCTGGTATTTATGATTTCACTTTTTTGACATTCAAATACATTATGTTCAACCTAAACCTTGCTCCAATGTTGTTGGCTCCATCTGCCCTTTCATTCTATAGGTAATTCAAAATGTTGAAGTCTTTTTTTCTTTTCAAATCCTCTTCCCTCATCAAATTGATATACTTTTAACAGCTGATCCAATATTAAATTTGTGGGTTGTTTTTTTTTTTTTTGAAGAAAAGATTTTTTCACAATGGAGATTAAGGTTATTGAGCCAATGAAGTTTCTTGTGAGATTCACTTTACTTTTTGCCACACAATGTATTCTACCAGAAATATAGAAACCTCAACTTCATAACACAGTGTAGAACACTTAGCACAGAAAAAAAACTGATATTGTTTCACTTCAAAACCTTTACAGACAGCCAAACATTCTGAGCTGGAAAAGTTGAAAGTTGAAACGGATGCCACATTAGCTCAAACTCGTCAAGAACTTGAAAACACTAAAGTTCGACTAAAGAAAAGTGACGAGGAGCTCAAAGCTGTAAGTCAACTCCTCTACATTACTTTTAGCTATGCTCCTATCTCCATCATTCTCTGACATTTTTTTTTTCAAGTTACAAAATACTGAAGTATGAATATTGTTCTAATTTGTTCTTTTCAGCGTAATATTTTTTAGTGTTGTTAACTAAAAAAACAGTTTCTATTTTGTTTGGAACTAAATAAATTAATATATGTATGTTGTTGAATAGTTATCAATTTTTTGTTAAAAAACTTTGTTTTATATAACTTAGGGTTCCAATGTTTTCCATGTCTTTAAATCTTTCTGCTGAATGTGCTGCAGGAGAAAGATGTTAGAGAAGCAGAAACAAAGGAACATAGCGAAAAGCTTCAGAAAGCAACTTCTGAAAATCAAGAGATGAAGAAGACTGTTGAGAAAAGGGTAAAGTTGGGCAGAGGTTTTTCAATGTATAAAATTTGTCATTCCTAGTCTGTATAAAGCTAAATTCAAGACTTAAAACTGTGGAAATAATGCATTTTGCTTCTTTTTTTACTAGAAAATTTTTGTTAATTTCTCTTAAAAGCTTTCATACAGAAGATTTTTTTGATAGCATAATGGGCTTCATTATTTCTCAATCATTAATTTTGTAATTTTTTTTTCTGTTGGTGTTTTCTGTTCCATGTGTTCAGAATTATCATCAGACTATTCAGAATACTTTGTATTCTCATTGTGTGACATTAGCATACTACAACGAAGGCTGCTTATTTTGTTTCATTACCTGTTATGCTCTAAAAGAAAAGAGATATATAGAAATCCAATTTTTATATTTGATTTCTTTGATTTAATGAAACTTTCAACATTTTTTCCATTTCCTTTACTAGACTGATGAACTTACTGAGAGTAAAAAGAAATGTAACGAAGTCGTTCAGAAATTGGAGACTGAGAGTAAAAACCTCTCAGTTTGCAAGGAGGAGCTTGGGAGAGCCAGGGGCGAGTTACAAAAAGTCAGTTCTTTTTTTCCCGCCTTCTGTTTCTATTTTATAAGGAAAGACTCTAGCAGGAAAAAAGTCTGAGTAATGATGGTTTAGGTGAAGATTTAAATGTTCTTATGATCTAAGGTGTCAGTTATTCCATTTTAGCCATTTATAGATTGTGTGTTTGATGAATTCTTTATTTGGACCTCTAGTTTTGTAAGAACATATTTCAACAATCAGCAGAAATTTCACTGTTAGTCTTGACTAAGGTGAAATCTTATAAAGCAGAAATAGAAGTCACAGGTTACTTTGTATTTTTTTTTTCATAATCCTTCAAAATGAGGTATTTTTATTTGGGAGGAAGGTGGGGGGGGGGGGTGAAGTTTTGTCATATCATACAATAAAATTTGTAGGGTTCATAGGCATTGCTTCATTTCCAATCTTTCAACACATGCAAAACATAACAAGCAAGAAAGATTAAGTTGTGGTATAAATTCAGTAAAATTTAAATGTTTAATAGTTGAGAGTTCTCTTTTCACTTCTGTTTATCTCCTGCAGTTTGCAGATTAATTATAAATTTTCAATTCTGTTTAAATTTTCATTGCTTGATATTGTAGTCCTTCACGAAGTGATGATCCAAAAAAAGATTTATTATCATTGTGCCATGTTACAATAAGAAAAAGAGGGAGAGAAAATAGAAAAAATTATAGATGATCCAAAGGAAAAAAAATATAGATGAACCAAAGAAAACAATAGAGTGTTTAAGGTTATGGGAAATTCCTCTACCTAGAAAAATGATAGTGTTCTACACAGAAAATGAATGCATTCTTGGAAGAAATTAGATTGGCACCAGAGGCAAAAAAACTTGTTATTATTAATCGAGTCGATGATATTATTAGCAATGCAATATGATCCTAAACAAGAAAAAAGATATTTTCAGAGAATGGCTGTGAAATCAAAAACAGATACAAATAAAGAACCACTTGTCTGAAAGTGATGCAATGTTACAGCTGTTTTTTTTATAAGTCCATGAACTTGAAAGAAGTAAATGTTTATTATCTTGCTTGATTGCATCTTATGGCATGTGTGCAGCCCATTAACATGGTGATTAAGACTATTTCTTTTGTATGGCTTTGTATCTTTTTGATTCTAAAAAATTATTGTTTACTTTTATGTATTATTTTCAGGTCTGAAATTTACCAAACTTTCATTTACTGCCAGTACTTAACATATTCTATCCATTTTCACCATGTATGTCAGGCCAATGAGAAGTCTTCCAGTGAAATCTCATCATTAACAGTTCAGCTGGAGAAGCAGAAAGGAGAGGCAGAAGGTGCAAGGCAAGAGCTACAAAAGCAGGTAGAGCAACCATAAATCAACACTTCACTCTATAATTATTTAAGAACCATCATGACTGAACAACCTTCTTTATTAGTTGAAACTCAATATCCCTCTCTGAAAACAGTAAAATAATCATAACTCAATATCCCCCCACTAAACATATTCATAACTAAATATCCCTCTCTGAATATAGTCATTAAGTCATAACTCACTATCTTTCTATGCACACACTCATACTGTCAAAACTCAACATTACTCTCTGAACATAGTCATTTACTCCTTATTCAATATCCCTTTCTATGAACCTTAAAATATAGTAATAACTCAGCAGCTCTCTCTGAACACAGTAGCTCTTTCATCACTAAATATTTTCTGTTAGTAGTACCATCATAGTCCTTTAGTAATCCTCATTTACTAAATTTTTGACTGCCCTCATGCACTTCACACTAAGAGCTTTAAGCTTCAGAAAAAGTCAGATGGCTCTTGAAAAATGAACAACCATCTGAAATTTTTCTAAAGATGAAGAGATAACTGGATTAAACATGAAGAGGTAAAAACTGTAGCTTTGTGAAAGCTTGAGTCAGAGTAGTAAATGGCTTATTATACTTTGTGGCTTTTAAATGGAAAAAAAAAATACAGAAAAATGACAGGCAGCACAGCTATAATATTTTATTTTGTGACTATTTTAAAATTGAGTTTATGAATGGGTCGATATGCTCCTGATAAGCGTGAAGATTTTATGTTTACCATGATGAAATGTTGTAAAAGTAAGCTCCTCAAATCTCTTTTATAAACTTTTTATCAATTTGTATTGAAAATATGTTATACATTCAGATTAGACGTAGAATGCTCTTTATTTATCTCTGTTTTTTTTTTTATAAGAGATCATGTGCATTCACTTTTACCTTTGTTTAATGCACTGTAGATTGCAACTATCTTGGAAGAGAGAAATGCGCTAAATCAGGAGAAAGTAACTCTTGTGAGCCAAGCTACAGAAAATGCCAGCCATATTCAGCAGAAGACTTCAGAGATTGATGCACTGAATGAAAGACTAGAAGTTCAAAAGGTCAACTTGCATTTTAATTCAATTTCAAGCTGATTTACATAGAGCTTATTGAAATGATGGAGCTATATTTAAAATGTTAAAGGGAATTGTTGAAGAACTTACTTATTTTGTATGAATTGTATGGTAAATTTGGCAGAGATAAATCTTAAATGTCATGTATTGTAACTTTTGCCAGATGGTGAATATTTTTTTTTATTTTGCACTTTGTCAACTATCAACATATTTTTTAATCAAAAGACAAAAATTTTCTCTGTTGCAATTTTTTTTTCATTCATAGATTTTACCTTATCCAGACCTTAAATCTTCAAGCTTTTTTTTGTGAGTAATTTCAGAGACTTAAAATAACATGTTATGAAGTGCTTCCACAACTGTTCTCAATTACAGGCAAAATGAATATTATCTTCCCATCTTTTCAATGTCTGCATGACATTGTTACACATGAAAATACACTTGAAAGGTTGCCTGTGATATGTTAAAAAATTGTTGAATCTTTCCTCCTTCAGAGAGAATTTTTGTCAGAAAAATCAAACCTGGAATCCCAGCACAGCACCAGCCAGTCTGAGCTGCAGGGTAAACTACAGGAGCTTGAAGGAGCTCTGTCCAGGGAAAAGGTAACTTATATCACTGTCAAAATACACACAAATGGAGACTTCTAGGTTCAAAAGGATAAGCTTAACATGGGCAAAAACTATCCTATGAAATCTAGGAAGCCTGACTTATGACATTAAAAAGTTCTCAGTTATTAGAAAAAGACTTTGATTATAGTTAAAATATGTTATTATAATTGTCATATCACTCACCAGGCTACACACTTTGCACAGCTTAAAATTATTCTGAGAAATACCATTTTTGTTTATTCTGTTGCATTTCTTAACAGATGTGATCAAACCTGAAGTAGTTCATGTTTATAAAATAAGTATTATTTTATGATACAATGGTAAAGATAGTGCACAAATTCAGAAACTGTCTTTTTGTGCTGTTCATTTTACAGGAGAAGATGGCTGAAAGAGAAACCACCATAAAAGAATTGGAACAGAAGGTAAAAAATAGTTCAGTGTATTTGTTACAAGTCATTGTTAAAAGTTATGATAATGAGCTCAACTAAGGATGAATTTAAGAGAATTGAGATGATTTTATAACTTAATGCAGTACAACTCGAGTCCAACAAACTCTGACTCAATGAACACCTGGCCTTCCGTTTTTTTTTCCTCATCAAACGAACAAATCTCAGACCCATCCATGGGTCCAACGAATTCATATGTACGAAAGCCCAGTATAAAATGCCTTCTTACTTAGAAATCTAGTTGAAATTCAATCAAAACGTCCACCCTAGGCTGACAACAAATACTTTTAGTTTAATAAATGTACAGCACGGGGTAGTTATGCTATATTATGTCATGTAAAAGGGGTAGGGTAGGGTAGGGTGAAGTATGGATAGAAAGTGGGAAGGGAGCGGGGACGGCAGCAAATGATCAGCCAACGATGAAAAAATATGCAGGATCAAAAGCCAAAGCTAACAGAACTTTGGCAGTGGGTGGGAAGGGTAGAGAGTGGCTCTATATGAGGACATTATGTCATAACTTGACTTTGTTTGGCTATTTCCTTTGCGATGCTTATCACCTTGGCTTCAATAAACTTTGCATCGAAAAGACCGAATAAGTTACTTGAAAGCAAGGTGTACTGAATAATTTTTCTTTTTATGTTTTCAATTACTAGATGACTGTAATTTAGTTTCATTGTATATAATTCAATATAACTAATTTTTTATTAGTGTAAAAAAAAATTTTTCTTGAACTATTATTATTATTATTATTATTATTATTATTATTATTATTATTGTTATTATTATTATTATTATTTTATTTTTGTTTAAGGACACTTGATGATCACTTAATCCACAAAACTAATAATATAAACCTAACAAATCTTGTTAGGCTAAAGATTTACATCTCGCATTTCTTCACAAAACTCAGGCAAGCATTTTCTTATTTTGTGATAAAACAATTTGTAATGAAATTTGAAATTTTTCATAGAAACTTGAAAATGTTTAAATTGTTTACAGATTACCAATGTACTTAAGAATTATTGAAAGTTAATGGCATAATTTATGGAACTGATGTAAGCTTCCGGAACCACTCCCTATCCTTGCCATTGTTTCAACATCATAATATTCTAGATGAACTACCACAATGTCATCCTGCCTTTGTCAATAATACATTAGATAAACATCATACACAGCTTTTTAATTAATAGTTATTTTGCATTTTAAAAATGTTCATGACATATACAGAAATATCTATTTGCATCTTAAGTATATTTAAATCTTTGTTTCTTTATTTCAGATTTCAGAACTACAAAATAGCAAATCTTCTCTGGATCAAAGCAAGAACAGCCTTGAGATGAAAATAACAGAGCTTCAAGGCCAGATAGAAACTGTGGTAAGTAATTTGGAGCAATCTGTTGAAATAGTATGGCTACAATGAGCTGGTAGTATAACTGAGATACTGGAGCTTTCAGCAAAAATAATCTAATCACAGACTATCAATATCATGATATCAATAGATGAAATACTAGCTGATGGTATAGAGCTTGAAGAAGAAATAATCTGCTGTATATAAATGTTTGAGGTACTAACCAAGAATATATAGCATTCAGTAGGAATAATCTGATCATAGTATACACATAGATGAGATACTGGCAGGTGATATGGAGCACTCGGCAGAAATAATCTGATCATGGTATATCCATAGATGAGATACTGGCAGGTGGTATGAGCACTCGGCAGAAATAATCTGATCATGGTATATCCATAGATGAGATACTGGCAGGTGATATGGAGTACTTGGCAGAAATAATCTGATCATGTTATATTCATAGATGAGATACTGGCAGGTGATATGGAGCACTCGGCAGAAATAATCTGATCATGGTATATCCATAGATGAGATACTGGCAGGTGATATGGAGCACTCGGCAGAAATAATCTGATCATGGTATATCCATAGATGAGATACTGGCAGGTGATATGGAGCACTCGGCAGAAATAATCTGATCATGGTATATCCATAGATGAGATACTGGCAGGTGATATGGAGCACTCGGCAGAAATAATCTGATCATGGTATATCCATAGATGAGATACTGGCAGGTGATATGGAGTACTTGGCAGAAATAATCTGATCATGTTATATTCATAGATGAGATACTGGCAGGTGATATGGAGCACTCGGCAGAAATAATCTGATCATGTTATATCCATAGATGAGATACTGGCAGGTGATATGGAGCACTCGGCAGAAATAATCTGATCATGTTATATTCATAGATGAGATACTGGCAGGTGATATGGAGCTCTCGGCAGAAATAATCTGATCATGGTATATCCATAGATGAGATACTGGCAGGTGATATGGAGCACTCGGCAGAAATAATCTGATCATGGTATATCCATAGATGAGATACTGGCAGGTGATATGGAGCACTCGGCAGAAATAATCTGATCATGGTATATCCATAGATGAGATACTGGCAGGTGATATGGAGCACTCGGCAGAAATAATCTGATCATGGTATATCCATAGATGAGATACTGGCAGGTGATATGGAGCACTCGGCAGAAATAATCTGATCATGGTATATCCATAGATGAGATACTGGCAGGTGATATGGAGCACTCGGCAGAAATAATCTGATCATGGTATATCCATAGATGAGATACTGGCAGGTGATATGGAGCACTCGGCAGAAATAATCTGATCATGGTATATCCATAGATGAGATACTGGCAGGTGATATGGAGCACTCGGCAGAAATAATCTGATCATGGTATATCCATAGATGAGATACTGGCAGGTGATATGGAGCACTTGGCAGAAATAATCTGATCATGGTATATCCATAGATGAGATACTGGCAGGTGATATGGAGCACTCGGCAGAAATAATCTGATCATGTTATATTCATAGATGAGATACTGGCAGGTGATATGGAGCACTCGGCAGAAATAATCTGATCATGTTATATTCATAGATGAGATACTGGCAGGTGATATGGGGCACTCGGCAGAAATAATCTGATCATGGTTTATCCATAGATGAGATACTGGCAGGTGATATGGAGCACTCGGCAGAAATAATCTGATCATGGTTTATCCATAGATGAGATACCAGTAGGCAATATGGAGCTTTCATCTCATTTAAAGCAGCCCAAACCACATGATTCTGGGATGTTTTGCTTATACACACCCAGGGTTATCCTCTTTGGAGATGTATACTGGAGCAAATTTAGATGACTATAACTTTTTCTGTTGAGCATTTTGGTTATGCCATATCTGTTACAAATATGAAAACCAGCAGTCAAGAATAGGCATGAGAGATGTCAGTCTCTCTGCCCTTTCAATAAATTTGATCATAAATGCTTCAAAGATGTTCCCTGCACTAATCATATCTTTTTTTTTTAGATATCTGTCTGGATTGTGTGTTATCAAAACGCCATGATTTACCCATTGTAATCCCTTATGATTGTACAGATTGAAATAGATATTTAAAATATTATCCAACTCTTTATTACTGTTTAAGCTATTTTTACACTCATTTAGTTTAGAACATTTCTTTTGATCATTTTTTATAATCTTACTCAGCTTCTTTTGTCACTTTCCAATTTGTGAACTAAATTTTAAATGTTCCACTGTCCGATAGAATACTAAGACATCTAGAACGCGCGTCATGTCGGCTCTGAGCTTCTGTCAGAGTTGGTAAAATTGTGTGATGGAGATGATTAAAAATTTGAGGTTGATTAAAATTAAAATTTAATTTTTTTAATATCTAGAAACAAGAAAAAGAGAGTGAGGAAAAACGCCTTGCAGATTTGATCCAGACTTCAGAATCCAAGCTGGCAGATGTTAGTTCTCAGTTGAAAGTAAGTAAAGATTGCATTCCATGGATACTCTCTCTTATTTTCTGTAAATTTTTAAAAACAATTTTTATCAGTCTGTCAATGATGTTTGAATGACATGGCCTTCTCTATGGAGCAGAGTTATGACAAGCTTTGATCTTTCCTTCCTCATGCTCCAGACGACTGAAGAGAAACTTCAGAGAGCAGATAACAAAAATGAAGAATTCAGTCTAAAGCTGGAGCAGAAAAATGAAGAGCTGAAGACCAGGGTGGAGGAGTTAGAGATTGCCAAGCAGAGGGAGACGGAACTCAACAACTCCTTTGAAGAGCTTAGTGAAGTAATTTCAAATTATTGTCAGTCAACTCACTCAATTCTCTCTCAGTTGTGTCAGGTCAATGACTGTCAAAACAAATTGCAAGATTAGCATTTTCATTCTCTTTCAATGAAGCTTGGTCATGTGATTACAAATATAAGTCTCCAATCAACATAATGAGCTCTTTTTAATCAGGTGTACATGTAATTGTTAGGGCTATAAAAAAATTTATGTTGGTAAGTGTGCAGCCATTTCTTTCAAAAGTTTTTGCATGTCATATACAAATTTGAATAAATTACTAGCCATAATAGAATTTAAAATAAAAATCAATTGTGCGCTAATGAACTTTATTTAAGTAAGTTTCCATTTCACCATGAAAAAAGTCTTGTTTGTGCCGTTATATCAGAGATTTACTGTATATTTTTTTTTGCTTCAGATCCGAGGTGCTATGAACACTCAAATGTTGGCATTGGACAAAGATAAAACTCAAGCTTTGCAAGCAAAAGAAGAGCTATCAAAACAGAAGGTATGTAATTTGTTACCAGTTATAGTGGATCTAGGAACTCTTCCTCTTTATTAATTGTGTGTGTGTGTGTGTGTGTGGTGTTTTGCAATATTTAAACGGGACAGCAAGGAAAAACTTGCAATCAAGAGCATTTCAAATTTAAATAACATTCCTAAAATGTATCACTCAGTGAAAATGTTATCACCTCAAGTCAATGGTTTTCTTGTGTTACAGGCTGCATTGGAAGAACAGACTGAAACCCTCAGGAAAAGTCTTTCAGAAGTGACAGAAGATAGAGACGGACAAAAGAAGGAAGTGGAGAGACTGAGGAGTGACTTGTCATCTGAAGTTGAAGAAAGAAAGAAAGTGAGTAACGTTCCGTTGCCAAGTGATGATGTTTGCTGTAAAACCAGAGTTCTGCATCCTTTTCAAACTATTTGGAAAATTATCTTCAACTTTTCATTACTCTTTCCCTCATTTTATTTGTCTGTG
The DNA here is from genome assembly GCA_033675545.1 of Elysia crispata. Taxonomy (NCBI): domain Eukaryota; kingdom Metazoa; phylum Mollusca; class Gastropoda; family Plakobranchidae; genus Elysia; species Elysia crispata. The sequence continues at coordinate 41,591 of JAWDGP010002774.1, read as the reverse complement.
ACTGACACTTGTACCATAAATTGTCTGCATATATGACCCTTGACTGACACTCATTTAGTCTTTTATTCTGTTGTTATCTCTCCTATAAAATTTTTCATAACATTTTGCTACCAGGGTAAAAAGGAGGAGTTACTGGACAATAATTTCAATTTATGTCAATTTTAGAAGCTGTCATCCAAGCTGTTAATTACACACTCTAACGTTCCTGTGGTCTAGGTTACCATATGATCTGTTGAAACTACTCAAAATCTGACGTGGAGAGCTTAAGGATCGAATTTGAGCTGAACGAATATCTAATTTTTTTTTCTCTCTACAGGAAACCACTTCTTTGATAGAGGCAAGGGATTTGCTGATTCAGCAGAAGATGGACCTCCAATCAGAGATGAGTCTGCAGCAGGGAGTATTGAACCGCATCAAGGAAGAACTAGAGGAGTCAAAGGTTGAGGGTCAACAAGTGCAAACTGCACTGAGACAAGAAAACTCTTCACTTCAGGAGCAGCTGGTCAGCCCTTCCATTTATTTTAGACTCATTAATTTGGATGATATTAATTATTATTGTTGGTGGTAATAACTTTTTTTTTCTTTTTGTTGCTATAAATCTGACGTTGTTTTTGTGGCATTATCCGTGTGTAATCCGCCATCTTTTTATCATCATCATTATCATCATGATTATCATTTTCATCTTTTCATCACTATCATCATCATCATCATCATCATCTGAGACCATGAATTGTAAGGATGATGTAGTGTTTTTGGGAATCTCTTGCTTTGATCTGTTTCTTTGATATGAATTTTTTTCATCTTTTTTCTTTGTCATTGTAAAAAAAACAGGCTTCCTCAAAAACATCATTTGACAGTTTGCAGAAAGAGAAGGATGAGGCTGATACAAAATTTGAAATGGAAACTTCACTGCTCAGTGAAAATTTAACCACTGTACGAACAGATCTCGCTTCAGCAGAAACTAAAGTGGAAGAGTTGACCAAAATTGCAGACCAATTCAGAGGAGAAAAATTAGGTGCCTTAACTCTTACATCAAATTTCAGTTTCTTTTGAAAACTCCATACCTACTTCCTCATTTTATGCGTTTGAACTTTTTTTTTTTTCTTAACCTAAATAAACAGGTGAATGACAAAAGGATAAAGCTAAATGTTTTAAGTTTGATCATAAAACAAAAGCTAACAAAAAACTAACCAAATAATATTATGAAAAGTTTTTTTGAGAGAATGAAACATTGCAGTAATATTTATTTGTCTTTTATGTTTAGAAATGATTGATGTTATATCTATACATATTTAACATTTAGGCTCACTCTTTTTTTTTTTTTAAGTTTTGGCCAGAATAAGATGAAGGTTTATAGTCTAATTTTTCATGTCCTTATCATGAGATTTACCATTTGCTAATTATTTGCAGCAAAGGTAGCTGTAAACATGTTTATTAAAATCATGCTGTTATTTCTTTTTATTGCTTTTTAACAAATACTTAATTTCTTTCAGAGCTAGAGGCAAAGTTAGAGAACAACAATGATGAGCGGAGGCTGCTTGTGGAGAGATGCGTCACCAGCGAAAAGGAGAATGAGGGTCTGCGAGAGAGAGTGGCGGAGCAACGGAGAAAACTGGAGGACCTACAGGCCGCACTTCAAGAGATGGGCCGTGAGAACCAGACCTTGCAGGTTAGCAACCGGGGCTGCAGAGACAGGGATGAGTAGAGATCAGAGGGATTTAGCAGCTTTAAGGCTTTATGGAAGAAAAGTTAGAGAATTAGATTGTTTTTATCATATCCAAATATATGGGAGAGCTGTCTTTTTATTATCTTTGTGTGCATCTTTTAAAAACAATGTGTTTGTAGAAATCAGTGGATATTCATTTTATGTTTTATAATATAAGTCGTTGTTTACCACTGCTAGATAGCAAAATTGAAAAAAAAATTCATTAGATCCCCTCAAACTTCCTTTGTTCTACATTACTGGAAGTTGCTGATGCAGGCTAAGGGATTGCCCTTAAGCCGTCCTGAAATTTCCCATGTATGTAATTACTGAAAGATCCTCTTGTAAGTGAGATGTCTAAGTTATAGTTAAAATGTAGTCAAACACGTCAGTTTTTTTCATTGCACAAGACTGAATTACTGCCAAGACTCACTTTTTCTAAATTTGCTTAAATATTTTGGCACAAATGGAGGGACAAGACTCATATTTTTGTCTGTAGTTACCAAAATTTAGATTATTTTTGTAGTAAATATGTTCAGTTTTGACATTCTATCATTGGTTTTTAGTATTTTTCTTTGTTTGTATTTCCACAGATTACTAACACTAAAGTCCAAACAAGAAAGTGGGCAGATGATAGTGAAATTACAGATTGTACTTCTTGTGGAAAGAGCTTTTCAGTTACTATTAGGAAGGTAAGTAACGACAATGTCACAGATAATGATTTCATTCGTCAAGCTTTGTACATTTCCTAACCAAAACATTAAGCTGACAAGAGGAAAACATGTTAAGTAGTTTGTTGCTCCTCTTTATTACTGATCTCTTGCATCTATCTTTTATTTTATTCTAAGCATTTTTTTTGGAACACACTAAATATTTTTTCTCAAGCAGCTGTGCAATGGAAGATATCTCTGAAGATTTTTCCAAGTAGCACTAAATCTGTCTTTCTGCAGATTTCTGATGATAAATTACTCTGCCATTAATATAAACATGGAGTTACATGGAAATTACATTTTTTTTTATTTTCCTTTCTGGAACATTCTGTGGGACAATAGCATCACTGTCGAAACTGTGGCCAGATATTCTGCAACGATTGCTCCAGTAAAACAGCCCAAGTTCCTACAGTAAAGAAGCCTGCCAGAGTCTGTGACGTATGCTTCCAAGAATTGGCTCAGAGACTTTAAAACAAAGCACCGTTTGGTGAGCAAGAAGGACATGAGGGCAATATGTGTTTCATATAATTAAGGCGAAGATGAAATTATGTGATCCTTGTGGTGAATATTTATATCTAGAGCATCAATCATTACCAAGCAGGCTTTTTCTTTGTCTGCATGGTAAATTTATTATTATTTATTCAAAACAAAATATTACTTCAGTTCTTTACCTTTGGTGCTTTGTAAAGATTAACTTGTTATGAGTGGTACAAAATGCATTTTTATGAAACAGAGTATAAACTCCTAATGTATTTCCTTCATAAAAAAAAATGATTATAATATTATAATTATAATAGGAAATGATTGAATACAATGTCATTTTAAAAAACTGAATATTACGCAAAAAATAGATATGTAAGGATTTTCATTGCTTTTAATGGAAATGAAAAATGAAAGAAATATGCAATTGCTTGTTTTTCTTATATCTTGAGATGTTTTCCTGCAATTCAAATGATGCTTTCCTGAAAGTGTGGTAGCTCTATTTTTTTAAATTTTATTTTGAAGCTTGCTGGATATTCAGAGGTGTCAGGAGTCAAGAAAGTCACTTTTGAAATCTCAGATTTTTATGGGCCAAAAATTTATGTTGCATTGGAAAGCAGAAACAAAAAGCAATTAAGAAATTTGTATTGCCTTTGATGCTTTGAATCATTGCTTCTTCTCTGTTGTTCATATTTTTTTTTTTTAACTTATACCAAACATAATTTAATTGCAAAAGTGAAAATACTGACAGTCAAAGTACTTTTAATATCTATTTTTTTAATGATTTTGTGGGTAAGGACAAAAAAGCACGGTCTGTTTAAGTCACAAGTCACAAGCAAAAAAAAATGACAACTAAACAACAACAACAAAAAATATGGGAGGTATTGCTCAGCTTTAAAATTGCAAACCAACCACATCTCACAAACGTTTAATTGTTATCTTCATACTTTCATCCAACACAAAAGCAAGATCAGAAAACGAAACACAGACTCACAGGCAGATCACAAATAGAAATGTAAAAACACTTTGATGAAAATAGGTTTAATGTATATATATTAAAACATGGAGATGATTAAAAAAAAACCTTGTGTTAATAAGGAACGTAATATTAAATATATAAATGAATGAATAAATAAATAAATAAATAAATACATAGATAAATCAAATTAAAAAGTATTAAGTCAGAAAGGAAAATATGCACATCAGGAGAATGAGTGAGACAATTAGAGAGAGAAAGAGAGAGAAACTGAGAAAGATAAAGAGAAACAGAAAGGACAGTGAAAAAGATTTATGATAAGATTTACAATCTTTATTTTAGTCACTTGAACTCCACTTTTTTGTTTGCTGTTTTAAGAGTCAGCCATATAATAGCACCCATGCGTTGTTAGAGAAATTTTCTTACTGCTGTTATTGTTGTTGTTTGGAAACTGATCAATAAATGTGATGAGATTTACTTTGTACAGTCAAAATTGTCACACTATTATGTCTCCTCTGAAAACCTGTGTAGTTGATTGTAATTACCAACCTAGGATCTAAGTCCTGTCATTGGGGATATTTAGTCGTAAGTGGATTTTCTTGCCCTGTTTCTTTTATATGATTCTACAAGTATTCGTGATTTTAAAGATGTCTTTACATATATTAGAATGCAGCTATCTTGATACTTTTGATGGTGATCATGCTAGTTGAATTTGAATTATTACAAGTATTTTGTGACAGAAACAGTTTTATTGAGCTGACTGTCATTGATCAACTTTAGGAGGGTCGAATTGCCATTAGAGTATATTAACATTTATATTTTCTTAACTTACAGGAATTTTTCCTTAAAGCATGGAATTTTTTTCTGTAAATCATCAACTCACTATTTTTTTCATCCTGTTTGATATTTTCCATATACTTTATGAAACATGCAGAGAGAGTTTTATCTCGAAATAGTTATATATATATATATATATATGTATTTACACACAGTGTTATAGTTTTCATTATCTAAATGGATGTAATTATTAACCCTCAAGTTCTTTCGGTGTCATAAACGTATCTTTTTTTTTCAGTTAGTGATGATGATTTTTTTTTTAACATTTGAGGAAAAGGTAGATATGGCGTCTACACCCACGATGTGTACCAAATAGCAGAGAATAATAGATTTGCAAAATCATATTTTTGTTTCAACTCCAACTTTTTTCCATGTTAACTCTATCATAACTTTTGTCTTCAATTCTTCATTTAGAATGCTCAAGTGGCTGAAGTAGATAATTATGATAGCATTTGATGCGCTAAATGCTGTTCAGAGTTTTATGTATTTCAATGGCTTTTGATTACAAAGAGAAGACCAGAATAGGGGATTTTTACCTATTTTTTTAAGTTAGCAATCAAGTGTGTTGAGCAATTGATTGCTCCTCTCAGCTGTTGCTGTTATTCAAATATTACTTCTTTTATCTTTAATATTATTGCTCTAAAAAGTATCACAGAATTTCCATTTTTTTAGTATTATAAAAGCATTGAAAGATCTGAGTAGGATATTTACTGGAGCATCTAAAAGAAGCTCACAATTTAATATGATAATATGACTTAGTTAACACATACATCAGACAAAATTATAGAGTTAAAGTAGAATCAGATGGCAACAGTGAGTTTGAATGTAAAATATTTTGGTCGCAATATATTACAAAATTTACATGAGCTGTGGATGAAAGGTCACAATGCCTCTGATACCATGGGACACCGAACTGATCGAGAGAAGTGATGCATCCAAAGAAACTAGAATGTATGAAGTTATCATTCTCCAGCATGTGAATCAGAGTTTTGTGTTACCAAATTGATAAGAGACTAGTCTTGTCTTTATGTTCGTGAGGTTTTACCACATTTACCATGTCCAGTTCTCTTCCTCTATCTGGTCACCTCACAGAATTTGTGATATTTTTAATGAGTGGAGTTAATATCTCACAATTGTTGTAGAGTATTTGTAAAATTGTTTAACCTTAACCACAGCTGGCAGCAACCCATTTTGAACTTTTGAACTATGAGATTTTTTCACAAAACAAAATCGGTTCTGAGTTGCAAAGGCTAACTTTGTTTGCTTTTTTTTAATAAGTTAGTTTGTACAAGATATTCTTTGAATCAGAAGGAGTAAAGCTAAGCTGTCAATACAGGATATATTGCTGCAGCTAGAAATTATGTGCCCTGTTGTGACCAATGCCTAGTGACATTGTTGATGTGCTGGATATTAATAATAGATCTCAAGGTAACTTTATTGTGAGACACTAAAACTTGCTTATCCAAGGCAACACAGAGTGACAAGTTAATGATTGGGTTAAAATAACACACCTAAAAAGTATTTTTTTCTTAAACCTAAACTGTTTTCTGTTTTTCTTAATAAAAATAAAGGTCACCATATCAGGCAATATAAATTATGATCTATAACGGTCCATCAATTCCAAGAATGTATCTTACTTTGTCTAAAACTTTGTTGTGTTTATCCTACAGCTCCAACTATTTTCCCAAAATAGCATCAAACTTCATGTCTCCTGCACAGAACAAACAATAAATGCACTCGTCACAATGAGGGTTAAAACAGAATTGTTTATGTCCCCTTGTTCTCTCTCTCTCTCTCTCTCTCTCTCTCTCTCTCTCTCTCTCTCTCTCTCTCTCTCTCTCTCTCTCTCTCTCTCTCTCTCTCTCTCTCTCTCTCTCTCTCTCTCT
>JAWDGP010002774.1:0-32500 GCA_033675545.1 Elysia crispata | reverse complement strand
TATGTGGAGGTCGGGTTTTTATATAATTATTTCCCAAATTCTTTTTTCCCTCTCCCTTAAGAAAAGAAGTTTATTAAATTGTATTAAAACAAAATATTAGTATTTGGATAAATAAACACAGTAATAATAAAATAATAATAATAATAATGATAATAATAATAACAACAACAACAACTACAACAACAACAACAAAATCGAAAAGAAAAACTGTTCTGCCCCTTTATTCAATCCCGTTACTCTCTCTCTCTCTCTCTCTCTCTCTCTCTCTCTCTCTCTCTCTCTCTCTCTCTCTCTCTCTCTCTCTCTCTCTCTCTCTCTCTCTCTCTTTTGTCTACCCCTCGTTGCCTTCCTTTCTTTGTCTGCCTGTCTCTTCGACTTCTCCTTTATGGCTGACTACATAATCGACATAATCAACACACGCTTACGAAATCATTGTTTTAACCCAGTTGGAATGTTAGTTTTGTTAAATTTAACACTACTTATAATGCTGCAGTTATATCGCATGGTGCAAACTACAACCTTTTGACACGTGTCTAATAGGCAAATCTGATAACAGGAATATGACAAAATTAATTACTGTCTAAATGGTTTGACTAAGCATTTTACTTCTATTTTTTCTTGTGCAGGTCATAATTATACTGTATGTATTTATAAACTATTTATAAAAGTATTTTTATATCATCCTTTGAGCATTTTAAAGGCCATGAATGGAATGGATTTTCAAATCTACCGTATAGAGTTTTAGGATACATCTGAGGGAAAACGGAAGAATGACAGCCTAGTCGCGATTTAGCAGAGACGGAACTTCTGGAGGTGCATCATTAGGAAAAGGTTTACAAACAATCCGGAAATGGAGTAGATTTTTTTAGAGAAAATGAGAAACGCAAGTAAAAGCGAAACTGGATAGTTGAACCCTAAGTCTAGATCTATTAGACATGAGAATACATATTATAGATATAGAGATCAGTTCTATTTAAGATCTGATCCAGATCTAGATCTATAATAATTCTATATGTTCTAGATATAGATCTATATATCTTGTTATGTGCCATTCAAGATTACAGCTGTGACAACTAAAAAAAAGTCCGCTCTATATTATGAGCAGATCTAGATCTAGATCTAGATCTATTACAGCTCTAACAAAAGAGTTACCACTGGAATAGATATCCCAGATTGTAGGCTTATCAGTTGGAGATAAATTACGCTTCTTTTGTTCTTAGTAATCAATAAGAGAACCGTCATATAAGTTTTGGTATTACTGAAAGGTAAAAATTAACCTGATTCAATTAGATTAGATCTAAATGTGGATAAATATTAGACGTATGACCTAGATCTAGATCTAGATCTACATATATATTCTTAGCCTTCAAATGAGTGGCAAATATCCTAAGAAATGGCAATAATTGGCAAGATAGATAGATAGATGGATAGATAAAGAGATAGATAGATAGATAGATAGAGAGAGATTTTGACTAAGGAGATGTCAATGTTAACATTTTGATGATTTTCGAGGAGAAAAGAGAGGCTAACATTTTAATAAAAATGTCATACTCATAACTGTTAATTTTCAAGGTAGCCTATATTGAGCGCATGTTAATCAGACGTACAACTGGACTTTGGGTTAACCTTTTCAAAAGTTGGTTGTTTATAATTGGCACTAGATCTAGATGCATCCCAGTTTAATATTTCAGCTAGAAAGCTGAAAAACTTTTGCTTTGTATTTATATCCTTAAATTGGCCTAATATCTGGAGGTAGAATATTTTCATTTCACGGGGAAGTCCTGAAAACTTGTTTTATTATTTTTTTTTCATGACTTTCAGTTTTTTGTGTGTGAATCATCATTTTCTTCAATTATTTAAATTGTATTAATTGAGTGGCAATGTCTATTAATTATGTAACTTTTGTCAGCACTATTTTACAAACCATATCACAAAATATCCTTCATTAATTCAAATTAATCTTTCATGAAAATCAGTTTCTTCTTACCTGACTCAAGTCCAATGTCATCATGGTTACTTCAAGTTCAACCACATAACAAATCAGTACAGATACTTGATGATACATAAGCATTTATGAAGCAAGAATGCCATGCTTTAAACCACCAAAATCTTGCCCACAGATTCATTTTGTCTCTAGATGCCAATTTTAAATTCAAGACAGTTTTGTAATGTACTGCAAAGCAAAGAGACCAAAAAATTGTTTTCCTATTTCTTTAGAAATATCCGACAGAGTGGCTTCATCACATTTATCTCCATTGCAAATTTCTGTTGTTAAGCTAAACCTGACTTTTGAGAGCAAAATCACAAGGGAATTCTGATGCAGGGTAAATTAAGACCAGAAGACTTCCATCCTGCGCCAATAGTTTGGAAACCAAGCCTCTAGCTCTTGCAGTTGTTCACCATGAAACAAATTTGATGACATGATATTAATTAAATAACAAATCATATTGTTCAGTGAATAACATAGAGTGATCCATGAAGTAGCACTCATTACATTTACAGAAATAATTTTATGTCTGATTAATTGAGGTGAAGAGTTTCTTTTTGGACAAAATTGTTAAACTTGTTCTTATTGGTGTCTTTATTATGACTCAGGTTGTGGAGCAATGCTAGCAAGAAGTCGTTTAGTATATGCTTCTCAAATCTTTGCCAACCATGTTCCACATCATTGTAGTAAAAGCACTGCTGTGAACAATGAAGTCAACACTCAGACCTCAGTATCATCCTCCAGTGACGACTATGACAGTTGTCTCCCATTCTCAAAGATACCAGAACCAAGGGGCTTACCTTGGTTTGGCAGGTGGCTCGAGTACAAATTAGGTGAGTGCCAATGCAGAATGACTACAAACTTTTAATAGTGATACAAATATATTAACTGCAAGAATTAATTTCGATAGTCATGGAAGTAGTATGGTGAATGTCTAAAGGCACAGCATTTGTCTTGGTATGCAACACACTCAAATACATTATTGAGCATATTTATATTAATAACAATAAATTTGATTTTAAAGGGCTTTCTACTTGTATCTATATCATTAAAGAAAATACACAATTTTTAAAATTAAATCTTTGCAGTGCATAAAGCTAAGCTAAAGAAATATAACGCACATTTGTTTACATACTAAATTTGAAAATATTTAATAGACATCCCTAAACAATCTACAGATTTAACACAATAGTTGTAAGAGCATCTTCATAAAAAGAGCATCATAATAACTGGGATAAAAAATAAAATCTTTATCACTTTCTGATCTTGATTGACATCTGAACTTGCAGTGAATTAGTTGCAGCAGTTCTAGCAAATATTGCGGGGCTACATTAATAGAACATTTGAAAACTATTGAAGATTCTCTGTTTCACGCATAGTCAATGTAATAATTTTAAAAGTTGCTTGGCATGATCCAGTTTTCTTGTTTCTCTAAACAATGCTTTCAGGGTGGTTTTGAATTTCCAAGAGTTTCTTAATAGTTCAAACAAGATATTTCAATAACTTTTTGGAGTTGGACACATGTAGAGTATTGAAAGGAAGAATTTGCCACTATTTTGAGCTAAGTTGGAAATAATGAAATTTAATTTTTAATTTTCCTTTGCAATATTTTGGAGTTCTATGATAGAATGTTTTGTATCCACGTGCCTATCCCCAATGACTACCAATATGGGAAAGGGTAATTTTGCACTACAAAGAGTTTATTATGCTTAGACTAAATCATGCTTTGTTGAAAAGGTTGGGTAACAATGAAGTGATAGTAAAATAATTATAATCTAGGTTTAAAAGTCCAGGTAAAATATTTCACAATAAACTTCTTCTGCAACCTCAGTCTCTTCTGTTTCATTTCCTGCTCTTATTAATTGAGCATTTTAATAGATGAAAGCAGTTGATGATACCACTGTACGAAAAAATATCAGAGTCATAGGTTTGTTTCAAATTTTACATAATCAGATTCCTATATTCTTTGCCATCAATCACCTCGTCTAAAAAAGCCAGAAACTAAATGCGAATATAAACGAAGAGTGAAAGTACAGAGCTTTGGGGCATATGTAGATTTATTGTTGAAACATACCATCAGAAATCTGTTAAGGGTTGTAGCTTTGCATAAGGTCTGAAAATAAGATTAAGTCTATATCTTTCTTAGCTCTCAAAAGATTGAGTAATCCTGGGGTTTTTATAAGCTTTTTTTTTTTAAATTTTTTATTTCCCGGAGATCTATTTTGCTAAAAAAAAAAAAGGTTATCATATTGTTTTTTTCTTAAGAATAAAAATGGGATGAGGAAGGAAAAGAGGAGAGCATAGGAGAAAAAAAAAAAGAGGTAGTATAGGTAAGTAAAGGAGGAAGATGGAGAGAAATAGAAGAGAGAAGGTTAATTAACCCAAGAAAAAGAAGGGGCAACAGCAAAAGGGAGCAAAATGTAGAGGAAGAAGTAAAAAAAAAAAAGAAGGAAAAGGAGATGAAAGAATAGAAGGAGAGGAAGAGAGAAAAAAATTTGAAGTCAATGAGAAGAGAAGCAGACAAAAGAATGCCTTCATGGTCTATTGATAGACCAATATGTCCAAGATTTAAAACCTGGTTTGTCCAGGTGTGATGTTGAATCCTTGGTAAAAATTCTCAGCTTAAGTTTCCTCACCTCACCGTTAGACTTAGAGTGAAAGACATGTTATTTAAAAATTGAATAATTATATTTCTTTCTATTGTTTAATTTTGATGCTTTTCTCAAACTAAAACTTGATTTTAGCAGTGCTTTCATTAAGTATTGGATTGAATGTTTTGAAGTTTAACGTTGTCATATTTTCCAGTTAAGTCTACTCAATATGTTTTATTTTTCCAATTTCAGACTACTCAAAGGTTCATCGGAGGGATTTAATTTTGAAGAAACTACAGGCAGAATATGGAGATATTGTAAAAGAAACAATTGCAGGTCGCCACATTGTGCACCTTTTTCATCCAGACTACATTAAGCAGGTTGGTGAGACAAAGAAGTTCTACTTCTTGCATGATCTAATGTAACTTTTCTGTGTTTTCAATGACTAGTGCAATCTCAAAGTACAATCACATGATTTTTCGATGCTCTTTAGACAATATCCATCCTACCCTCCCTATCTATATTTTTTTTAAAAGAAAGCTGTCAGTGTCAGGACAGAAGACAGTATTTTTAAGGCTTTTTTTGTCATTTTATTTTCAAAGGACTCCATCATTTAGTGTTCTATTATGTTTTCTGAAAAACAATTTCATAGAACTTTCAAACAGCAAGGCCTGAAATACAAGAGGTATTTTTATAAGCTGATTTTATTTTTTACCAGGTATATGATTCAGAAGGCAAGTACCCTATGGTCCCTCCAATACTGGAGTCAGTGGAAATGTACAGACGAAGCAATGATTTGACTCCTGGTCTTGGAAACAGGTAAATGTATGGCATTCAGTCGTTGAGTCACAATCTTTTTTTAATCAAAGGAGATGAAGCGATAGATAACTATTGAAATGTCATATGCTTTATATTTTGAAAGATTGTTGACAACTGTATGCAACTGGTAACTGAAATCTTTGGGATCAATGAGTTGAGTTCAAGCAATCAAATTATTGAAATGGATTTCTGGTCTTTGGATGCTTTAATTTAGTTCTAACTCTTTTTGGATTTATGAGCGCTGTTGTTTAGGCACGAGTATTGACTGCTAAGCTGTGCCCCTAGGTGCAGAAGTAATGCGTGATGTGGCTGCATTTGAGAGGCAATCATTTTTCTTGGCTTTTGTGTTTCTTTTTGCTGCCTTATGTCAATGATAAACTATGCAACTCTATTAGAAGGTAGAGCATTTTTTTTCCAAGTTGACCACAGCTTTGGCAATTAAGAAGAAAGACAGTTTGTGGCCTCAGCAGATGAGGATTTGCTTACTTTCCAGTATGTTTAAGAAATGACATACGGTTAAAGCAGATACCTTAGTTATAGTACTCTGACAAAAGTCCTTTGTGGCTTCCAAAGCTGCAGGTTAAAAGAGACACTTGATTTCCAGTAGTCATTGTTCCATGACTGGACCAGTTCTCACTTTAGATGCATTAAATTGAGCAATGAAATATCAGTGGATTTACTAGAATGTTAACATTTGCTAGAACTCATTTCCGGAAAAGGAAAATGATAAGGTTTATTGAATCAGCCTCTGAACTTGTATGGGAAGAAACTTTTCAAAGCCCAATAAAGAAGGAGTAGGGTTGAAAAGGTGGTAAAAATTTGTTACAACCAGGAACTTGTGTAAATCTTTGACTGCTTTTCCTTAATGAATCAATGGAAAGCCATACATGAAGTATGATGATCCACTTATTTTGAAGGAAAACTGCATTAAGGTCATTCATGTGAGAACTTTGATGAACTAATAGCCATAGCAAGCCAATGTAGACCATTGTGCAAACAACGTCTTGACATAGACTGTAAATGTTTGCGATTTTTAAGATAAAATATTTTATTCTTACCCCTAATATTGAATAAAATAATGTCTATTCTTTTCGATGAATGAAAAGCTTTTATTATTATTAGCTTTAAATATGTAAATTTAAAAAGAAAATATGAATATTATGCTTCTCATCACTTATGAGTCTGAAGCTTTGCATACATTATCATGGATATCAATGTCCAGTACACTAGAATTTTTTACAACTACCTGCTTCTTCCTATCCATGTATATTCTCTATAGCAATGGGGAGGTATGGTACAAGCTTCGAGCTGCTGTACAGTACATCTTACTGAGGCCAAAAAAAGCCATGGATTTTTTACCTGGACAGAATAAAGTAGCTGCAGATTTTATGAACAGGCTGGATGGTTTGATAGCGGAAAATGGAGAGGTTCCAGACCTGAATCGCTGGATCGCTCGCTGGGGCTTGGAATGTAAGTCTTAAAAGTCATAGTCCACACAATCACTTTGGTCGCTTATATAATTCATCATAAACTATCCATTTACTTAGCACTGAGATGAACAAGAAAACAGAGAGACATAGGGGATGTTGAACAATAATGTCAATATCAAACTGTAACTGAATCCATTTACTTTGAAACTGTGATAAATTCGAGCTTTGAGGGACCTTTAGGTCTCCAAAGATATCTTTGCTGTATTTGAAATGTGCATAAATCCTTTCTAAGAATAATCACAATCATGAAATAAAAAGAATTTTTTTTTAATCCACATATTGTTTATCCTTTCCAAGGATCTTAGAAAATTGCATTTTCAAATTTTAAAATATGGCTGAAAATTGTTTAATGAAGCAGAAGTTTCTTACTTTTTGTTTGATTAAAGGCATTGAGTACCAAATCACTTTTGTCCATGTGTCAGCATAACAAAAAATTTGGAGATACTGTGTATAGATGCAAACATCAATTTCTCAAAAGAGACTAATTTTACACTTTTCATAGATTTTTAATCAACACACTTAAGATTGAAGTTAATTTGAGTATGTCTGGATAAAAGTGAATAACCCAGACATTGATATTGAAAAATAAATATGACATAACTTCATAGCACTATGAACTATGGACTCATAATTAAATGAAGATGAAGTTAGTTCTACGACTTCTGATCTATCTCTACGTATTAGATTTCAGTTCATATTTTATGATAATGCAAACTGAATTGCTTTTTCTCAAGCTGTTTGGGGAAGTAGAATAAATGTCAGTTGATCATTGAATGGTATAAAATTCCTTTGGGATTCTCTTCTATAAATAACACTTTTATTGATAATCGTATGAATTATGGATTTTCTAAAGGCATTGCTGATCCAGAGAACCACTCTTTTTTGTGTTTACTCTTATCAAAACATTACAAGATTGTTTTTCCTTCTTTCATCTGCTAGCGGCTGCAAACAACTGCTTTGACATTCGTATGAACTATTTTGAAACTAAAGAAGGGCTGGAATTGAGTAACAGAATTATTAATGCCAACAGCGATGTATTTGACCTGGCAACAAAACTTTACTTTTCTTTGCCCATCTATCGCATATTCCAAACGCCATCTTTAAAAAAACTCTTTGATCAAGAGGATTTCATCAATGAGTAAGTGTTTTATCAGGGTAATATTCTGGACATGAGATTTTTAGTCAATTCACCATGACATAAGTCCTCTCGGCAGCTATAAATATTGATTCTTTTCCCCTTTTTTAAGCCCTCTTACTTTTAGAAAAAATCAGCTTAACTCTGTATATTTCCCTTCTAATGTCCGTTTGCATAAGATCCTGATATTTTAAATCTTTGGCCATAATTGCAAATTGAAATCAAGCAACCGTAATGAATGATAATATTATATTTTTATAATGCTTCTGTAGTAAATAGATGTAGAAGATTGTTTAAGATTATTCATGAAGAACAATGTACTGATTTTAAACAATGCTTTGAAGGTAACAAAAGGCATTTCCTTTATTTTTATGATTTTTTTATTCTAATATTTGAATTATTCATTATTGATATGACCATTGCAAGCCATTTGAAGTCATCCAAACTTCTTGTAATGTCACAAATTAACACATTCTTTGTCATAAAGTTTAAATTCAGGAATCCTTTTTTTTAATTTCTGTATATATTTTCTGTGGATTGAAGATTTTATTCCCTTTCTAATGCCAGAGAAGCATGTAAGAATCTTGACACTGCTCTTGAGAGGTACACAAAAGCTGTAGAGGATGGGACATTGGCTGAAGACAGATTTCTGTTCCTGACTCACATGCTGCAAAGTGAACATGTGTCAGACAAAGACCTGCGCACTATCATTCTGTCCATCCTCACTGACACCCTTAGCACAGTAAGTTTAAGGTTTGATAACACATCATAAAGCAAAAAAGCATTTACAGGTAAATTTGTGATGGGCAGGAATAGGCCTTAACTTATGGTGTCTGCTGTCACTGAAATGGCGTGCCATCTCCCTGAACAGTTTGAGCACTGAGTCCTTTGGTGCAAGAAATCTTTGGGAACAGACCACTCAAGAATGAAATGCATGTGAAATGTTACCAAGTACCTTTAAATCAGAATAATGAATTGACTGACTTGAAGCTCAATTTTGATTATAGAGCTTTATTCTGAAAAGTTGTGATGCAGACTTAGAAGCTCAGATCTTCATTAAGGTTTATTCTTCAGTTCCCCGATTAGTTTTACACCTCATTGGTTTCAGAACCTTTGTGCACAACATTATTGTTTGGTTTGAGGTCCAAATATAGATATACAGATCATTATCAATCAATTTACCATCTATCGTGGAATGAAATTCAACCAGATATCATTTAAAAAAAAGAAATATTAAATATAGGACAAAAGGTCTGCTGTACAAAAGTTGATAGAGGAGTGGATAATGAAATTGTTTTATTTCTATATGGTTCAGTTTCAAGTCTCTCTTTGTTGGGAAGTAAATAAATAAAGTTTTACAGAACTTGAGCCTATACAAGTTTATCCTTTAATCAAGCTAGCTATTCATTTTCTGGATTAAGATTTTTTTCCAGACAGTTAACTGTTCCAGCCAAAATAAAAAAAAAAGGAAAAAAATAAAGCAATCCCTGATCAACTTAACTCAGCATTGGGTTTTGGTGTTAAGAGTGAGATTCCAAGTTCTCATGCAAAATAAATGGCCATAAAAAGAGACAGGTCCAGCTGAGATTGTATCCTTCAATATTAAGTAAGTGTGTTTTATTGTTTACAAGACATTTGTTGGTGAATGATTGATGTAAATATATTTCCAGGAACAATGGTCTTATCACATTTAGTATTTTTACCACAAAACCCTTTTTTTAAACAAATCATGATTAAAGGTCCCAGAAATCTATTTTTCAGACATCCCAAATTCTTCTGAACAATTTGTACAATTTGGCAAATAATCAGAAGGAACAGGAGAAAGCAGCAGACGAAGCCAGATCTCTCCTTACATCCTCTGGAGAACTCACCTCTGCAGCCTTCAACTCTAGTATCTACCTAAGAGCCTGTATCAAAGAATCTTTCAGGTCTGTAATCATGATGAACCTGGACTACCGAAGACTGATAACGTGAACCATTCTACCTTTTATGTAGAACATCCAAAGAATATTACTGTAACCGAAATCATCACAGGAAGAGAAGATTTGAATCAATTGAGGATGTTAATATGCCTATGAGGGGTAACTCAAAAAATGTATGATTTGTCTTTTTTATTCAAAGAAAAAAAGGTACAGTCGACTCCGCTTATTTCGAAGTCATTTGGATAAAAAAAGGACTTCAAATTATCTGAAATTTGAATTATCAGAATGCATAGAGAAAGAGATTAAAAAAAAATGGATGACAGATCAGGAATGTCGTTCAAGTGTGCAGGGGGTGGGGGTGGGTCTAACCCCTTTCTCTCTTGTAGCCATTGCAGACTCTTGCCTGTAATGTAGGTGGGCACACACACCAGAATTACTTGTCGCGTGGAGCATAGTACTGCATGTACTTTGTTTTACAAATCTGGAAAAGTGCTTTCACTGTGCCAGAATTTAAAAAAAATCACGCCAAAATTGCTTCGAATTAACCGGATCCTTTTTTCCAAATTCGAACTAACCGATATTTTTTAATAAAGCTTAAATAGAGAAATATTCGGTAAAATTAAACGACTTCGAAATATCCAAGAATTCGAACTATCAGATTCGAATTATTTGGACTCAACTGTAATTTTGACTTTAAAAAAAAAGCAATAATAAAGAGACTCAGCATGAAGCTGCTCTTTTAAAAAAATTAACAATATCAATTGTATAATATTTCAGGCTGCATCCTGTAGGCCTTGATATCCTTCGCCTCAGTCCCTGTAACCTGGCGATTGGTGGATACCAAGTTCCTGAAGGGGTTAGTCCAAATCATTTTACTTTCATGATACAGACAGGTGCTCTCCTTTCCAAAAGATTGCTAAGAAAATTCTTTTGAATTAACTCATATACCAACCATTTCAGTTTTTCTATAATATGCAGGAGATCTGATCCACAGTTGTGTTCATATGGTTGTTCATAGGTGGATCAGTCCTCATTTCATAAGTCTCCACTGTTTCGGCAGTCAATAATTTTGTTTTATTTTTCCTCTCATGAAGGGTGAGATTTAAAGTATGTTTTATATATTTAATCATTGGATTCAGGTTGTGTCAAAGCCTTGCTTGCTGCAACTTGATATTACTGATGTCACAAGTAATCATAATATGCGATCAAGTAAAAACATCTGAATAATTGATCTACCCTCTGCCTCTCTGTCGGTGACAGATTTTGATTCTTTATTTTAACTAATTTTTCGTCCTGTTAATCTTGATCTGAAACCATTTAATACAATTTTCACTCTCAATTTTCTTTACTAGACATACTTGTGTCTCAACAACTATGTGCACTCTCTGGATCCAGCTATAATACCCAAAGCTGAATCTTACATTCCGGAGAGGTGGCTCAGAGACTCTGATTGGGACAAAATAAACCCTTACCTCCTCACACCATTTAGTCTAGGTACAAGGATGTGCGTAGGTAAGACATAAATGAGAACTTTACTTTAAAAAAAAAAAACATTAAAATAATTACTTACTTGATAGTACAAGTTTATCAATTTATATTTTTTGATACAGTATTGCAATAAAAGGAATCGTGCCATAGAAAAAAAATTTCCACTGAAGTATATATTCTGTATGACTACAGTATCAGAATTTTTCTTAGCACAGAAAAAGTTAGTTCGTGGCAAACATTTTGCATCCATCTATCCTTAGACACTTTCCTTCACACTTAATATACTAAACTAAAATCCGAAAGTTATTCCAGAGAAGTAACCACAAGTCAAATCCCTGAATAACTCATTCTCTTCTCCACACACACCTATGACCTCAATACATTGGCTGATTTAAAGCAGAGATTGTATGACCTAAAGGAGTGTGCATCAAGTGGCAACATGTAAGCGTTATAGCGCTAGAGGAAACACAGCATAGAGAAAGAAAAAGTTATATTCACATTCCCTAGATGATATAGGACTTAGGAGGGAGCACATTTTGTGATAAAAAATAAACAATACAATCATGACCATTTAATATCCAAAGATGATTTGAAGTTCGATGGATAATATTAAGACTAAAATGTTAATAAGAGAGAAAACTGAGAAAGAAAGAGATAGCGGGGGTAGAGGGAGGCATGTGCTTTCTCTTAGTCGATGTGTTTAATCTTTTATGATAAAGGGCAGATACCCTGTGTTGTTTTCTAAAAAAAAATTGATTTTTAAAGTTGACCATATATTGATTTCATCAGAGCTCAAGCTCTACAAGAAAAATGTAGATTTTCTAAATCACTTATTATCCTTTGAAATCAGGACGGAGATTTGCTGAACAAGAACTGCTGCTGATGCTTGCAAAAATCTTAACAAGCTATCGTCTGGAGTGGCACTATGGCAAGATGCACCAGAGATTCAGAATGCTTCTAATCCCAGACCAAGAGGTCAAGGTCAAATTTATTCGAAGAGATGGCTAGCTAATCCAATTTTTCATGTGACTCGACAATAACAGAGGAGATTCGCTTCATTGATTTGTCATGTAATTTGGGAGATACAAGATGCCTTGCTGGAGGAATGTGTTATTTAATAAAATATGTCATGTAATTAGACAAGAAAAGAAATGGCCAGCTGGAGTGGCAAGTCATAAATGAGGCGGATGGCTGGAGAGAATTTGTTCTATTATAAAACAGAATAAAGAGATGGTAGAAACTGGAGTGATTTTTTCATGTTTCTAGGGATCGGAAGAGAAGTAACAACGTTATGAAAAAACCTGCATTGAAGGCAATAATTTATGTGTTGAGACCTTAGAAAATTTGTGATAAATGTATTGACATTGAAGATATCCTATTGGCTATAACACTTTTAAAGGCCTAGCCATGTCAGATAGATCTGACCAATGGAAACATTAGTTTTCAGCACGAAAACTCTGCCTATACTTAAAATAGTCGTGTAAACAATCCATGATCTCTTTTCTATCCAATTTGTCATTGTCAACAGGCTGTAATCCTTGAAACTGCTCATAATGACAAGATAACCTTATTACCATATGGTGTGAACCTCTTGTTTGGTTAAAGGGTTGTATACAAAATATTCACAAAGAGCTTTTCTTTCTCTTTTTGTCTCATAGCAAAATGCAATGCTTAACCTATACCGGAACCCCGTTTATCAAATGTTGAAGATTCTAATACTTTATTTGTAATTTTAAACTGTTAAAGGCTCCTTTGGTCTCTCTCAGGTTCTTATAAAGGGATATGAATTAAAATCAAGCACTCAGAAATGCAACTGCGATATTTTGGTTCTCTGTAAACAATGTTTAAAAACTGAAGAGGTTGGAAAAAAATTATTTTTGTGTTTTGTAAACATGTAGTTAAGATTTTTGGAAAGATGCATCTCAATCAACAGACTCTAGTCTATCTCCTTCATCTCATATCAATGACTTAGATTGTTCCAGTAACCCAACCCTGTCAACATTAACTTGAAATTAACTTTACAATTACCTGAAATACTTAAGTTTCTTTTATTTGCTCAGTTGCAAATCTACACAGTTAAACATCGAGCTTGTGTCACCTTAAATTGTTCTTTGATAGTTATTTTATAATCATGTATTTTGTGCAATGCTTTACCGTACACTTCTGTGTTACAAATAGTCTCATAATTTGATTTTTCTTAAGCATCTTTACAGTGACCAAAGTTGTACTGGACAGTTGTTGCAGATATATTTCTATTATTAAAGTGTCAAGTCTGCAGAATTATTAGCAGTACAATTATTTAATCCATTGGTCACCATGTAAGCCAGGTGAAATAGGGTAAAAATTTTTAGATTGCAATGTAAGTGATTAATATTAATCATATCAATTTCCATGTGACAAATATTTATTAAATTTTTTATATTAATTATGATTTTCAATATATCTATATCTACATGAAATTTAATTAGATAAAAAAACAGAAGGCCTATAGCATTGGTTTAAAACTATGTTTACATGCAGAAATGTGATATAATTAGACTTGACATTTTATAAATGTTTCTATATATCTGTATATTACTACTGCCAGGTGGTTCATTTGGCTTGTTAACAAACACCGACTCCACATAAATGTGCAAGTCTTCGACTCCCTAAAGTCTAAATTTAAAGCATTTCCCTGGCACAAGTACTAGAAGTAGCAGGTATCAACATTTCAGTAAATGAAATTATAACTTATTAACTAGTAATATTATGGATATTTATATTTTGAAATTGCTCATGCAATTTCAAGATGCCTATACCAGTGCTTATTCTATTCAAATGATGAATTTGTAAAAACGATTTTAGAATGTCTATACATTAAATGAATGTAAGGATTCTTGCAACATAAGCATGAATGTATAATTTATCAGATTTACAAGTTTTATACGCAAGACAAGATTATTTTATATTTACTCTTTTGTTTTGAACATAAAAGCATGAATGCATTTATCTGATTTACAAGTGTTATACACAACAATCAATTTTACATCTACTAGTTGTCTTGAAATATGTTCTTCCTCTCATTGATAGTTGGTTTCTATCTATTGTGTCAAACGCCGCACTCATGTCAATCCCTGAAATTTTTATGATGACATCTTCTTTCAGTGTTTTTGCGGCCAACCATTTGTGGGTCCAGACCACATCTGCCGTGCTACGGTCTGGGCGGAATCCACTTTGACTCTTCGATAGGTATTCTTCTACAAAGGGTCTTATCCTGTTCAAAGTGATGATTGACAAGGCTTTGCGTAATGAGTTGAGTAGGGTTATCGGTCGCAAGTTATTTGGGGGACCTTTCTTTTTGCCTGGTTTTTGAATGGCTATAAGAACGCCTGTGTTTATATCCAAATTCTTATGTTTGGAAAAAGTTGTGTTAAATATGTCGGCTATTGTTTGGTCTAGCAGTGGTGTGCCATACTTCAAAAGTTCTGCGTGTATTTGGTCTTCTCCTGGGGCTTTGTTATTGCTTAAACTATTGAAGCTTTTTCTCACCTCCTCAGGTGTTATTGGATTTTTTAGTGGTTTTGGTTCTCCCTCGAATGGCGTTATCTCTTCAACTTTTTCGTCTTCAAATTTACTTTTGAAATGTGAGGAGACTATGTCCAGTATGTCATTTGGATTTAACGCAAGTTTTCCCTCCTGATCTTCAACTTTAGGATGTTCAAACTGTTTTTGGTACAGCAATCTTGTCGCTTTAAACATTGCATGGTCGCATTTTGCACTGTTTATGCCTTCTATTTTCTTTTCTATTTCTTCATTCTTGAGCTTTATTTGCCTTTTTCTTATGGTGTGTAGTATTCTATTGCGTTCGATTTTCAGCCTGTCCCTTTTGTTGTTGTCTTTTGTGTTCTGTATCTTAACTCTTATATCTTTCTGCCTCTTTGATAGTTGAGATAGCTCTTCGTCGTTATGTTTATTTTGCCTTGCAGTCGCCACACAGCCTACGCTTTCTTCAATAGATTGTTTTATTATTGTCTGAACACATTTTAACCTGTCTGGCACACTATCTGCGCGCGCCTTGCTGTTATCTGTGTTGTTTTTTCTATCACTTTTACATAATCGCAACAATCGTAAACGAAGATGAGCTGAGAATAATACGCTTTCTTTTGAGCAATACAAAAATAAAAACAAGAATCAATGGCGCCACAAAAACAAATACATTTATAAGTAGGTACCACAAAGTGATTTTTCTACCCCAGCAAATTTGAATATACCCAATTGTACTGTAAAGATCTTGTTAAAATATGAAATTTCCAACAAATTTCATCAAAATCCGTTGGTAAATAAAAGTTTTACAGCTGTTTCAATTTTGCGCATAACGACACAAAACAAATTGCGTGCATCGAGTTGTTTTTAAGGACATATAAAAGTCATTTGTTAAATCTTATGAAACAAAAAAGGACATATTTACAAAGTCCAAGACAATGTCTATACACATACGAAATTTCACGGAGATAGAAAGTAAACAAAAGAATTTATTGGTCATGAAATATGGCCAAAAACACTTGTGGCATATCAAAATTACAAGCAAATACTCTAGATGAGGCACTTTTGGACCATCGTAAAAAACACATATTCTTCAGATTGTTTCAATACTTAGTTTGCTAATACACAATGTTGTATTTAGTTGACTCAATTTTTGTCAGCAACCTAGAAAGCCATTTTGAAAAGATAGAGAAAACCAAAATTGGCATAGCGCCAAATTTTGCGCCTTGGAAGAAAATTGGTAAAAAAGCGAATCATATTGTAGAAATTATATCATAAAAAACACAGTTTTCGTACTAGAGTAATGAAACTTTCGGAGTTTATGGTTTTTTAGATGCTGAACCTGATTATGCCATCTATTTGATAATTTGACCACTGTTTCTATTTCAAAACTGCATTGTAAGTCAATGATAGAAGTAAAAAATTAATAGTCACAGATGAATTATGATTGAACATATATTTTCAAATGTATACATGATAAAGCATTATGATTTTGATAGTTGTAGAAAACTCCCATGATAAACTGAGGTTCAATACACGCTTACATTAAAGCTGAAACTGTATGACTGTAAAAGAAAGTATTACATAAGAGAAAAAATACATTACAGTTTTCAAAATATAAATTGAGAACCAATTAATGTAAAGGAATTAGCAAGACTGAAAATATCAATAAATGAAAACAATTTGAGCCTGCAACTTTAAAAAATTATAAAGTATAAACAGAAATTTTCGTTTCTTTTAAATTGTGAAGGCTTCTGTTCCGTGTATATGTTTTTTTAAGCCGCACCTATGGTTTTTCCCACTCTGCTTACCTCTCGGTCTCACTACCTCTTTTGCCAGACATACTATGTACCTGTATCAGTGTCACTTTTTTGTTGACTACCTACCTGTACACTTCGCTAATGAAAGTATCTATACTGTTTGTACTTTGCGGCGTTTTCTGTTTGTTTTACTAAATAAACCTTGAACCCAACAACAACATCAAGCAACAGTTTCTGTCAAATTTATTTTCACCGTAACAGCATTGTATTTAATAATCATCATCAGAACTTTAATTTTGAATGATTGTCTTTTGCCTAATGAACCCCCTCTAAAAAGAGGGGGGTTCATTGCATATCTTTCCAAGCAAAGTCTGGTAAAGATTTGCAGCAGTACCTGTCAGTCTTAAGTCCTCTTGTCCCATCACTAATTTTCTATATCGAATCTGATCTTTAAGATTTTCTGCTTTTCCATTTTTATATAACTGATCAAGCCCAGCTTTTGTGGTGCACAAACCACCTTGACACAAAACCGCATTCATAATTTTAACTTATTACAAAAGAATTCCAACTGCTTTTTTTTTACTTGGAACCATAGGGGCGCAATGGAGTTACAGGAGTGAGAAAATGATTCAAAGATAAGAAATCAGATGAATAAAAAGAGGAAAGCCTGGCTAACGAGAAAGTATTACTAAAAGTACAGAGGAGTCCATATACATTCAACACCTAAGGAAAACTTTTGCTTCAAGTCAACTTTGTTTGCCAGTACTATTTTGTATTTCTTTACAAATTAAATTGCAATATTTAAAGCCAACTTTTGCCTACAGTCAACTAACTTTTTTGGTCCTGAGGTATTTATCCAGACTCCAGTGTAAAGTCTATGGAAGTAAAGAAAGGGCCAGGAGTGGAGAGAACGACGAAAAAGATACTGATTTTGAGGATGAAGACGATCATTATATTGATTATGGTGATGATAATGATGATGATGGTGATAATGATGATGATGGTGATGATGATGATGATGATGATGAAAAAACTGTCTTCACAAGCATGGGCATTATTAACACTGTATCGCCGATAATATTTTTTGTTTTATCATGTTTCACTACTTCAAAGATAAAAATGAGCCTGACTTTAACAACAGAAGAAAGAAATTTGCCCATTTCACTCTGTGTATCTCTGAATCCATTGGAAGCTAGGAAGCGAGAAAGAGGAACAGAAAAGGAAAGAGAGAGAGAGAGAGAGAGAGAGAGAGAGAGAGAGAGAGAGAGAGAGACAGACAGACAGACAGACAGACAGACAGACAGACAGAGAGAGACAGACAGACAGACAGACACAAAGAGGACAGAGAGAGACAGACAGATAGACAGACAGAGAGACGGACAGAGAGAGAGACAGACAGACAGAGAGGTAAGCACAGCACTATGGCATCAGCTTCCCCTGAGTATAATTTGCCTCCTTAGATTAGAGGTAAAGGCAGTCTGAATCGAATAGCGAATAGTGTGGCTCTGTCCTGCCCCCCCCCGGTAATCCTGCGTTCACACCAAAAAATCGCTCGTCCAGAATTTTCCTTGAGCACACACCAATATAGTGCACCAAAAATACACTGTACTTTATAATTATCGATGTGTGCTTACATAACATACCTACAGTCTTGATTATCACACAAAGACTATAAATATGCCCTAGAAATGTAGTAAAAGAATACGTTCGTCATTACGTCATAGGCAAAGCACACAATCATACAGGCATCTCAAATCAATGTTCTAGCTTGAATACATCTAGTTACATAGGTGATAATGACAAGGTATGATGATAAAAGCAATAAATCTGTTCAACAATTCCTTTCTTATTTTCAGCTCAATGAAAATAGTTTCTGTCTAAACCTAAGGTTTGTTGAATACTTTTTCACTGTGGCAGGGCAAGGCACCTTGATCTGACTAAAAATAATTTAAGAAAGTTATTTTGATTTCCATAGGGTTTTTTTTTTCAAATGTTCCATAATCAATCATTATGGTCTCCATCTTGAAATGACTTTATAAAATATAATGATTTGTCGAGTTCCTTGACTGGAAGAATTATTTTAAACTTTGTACTGAAGTGCTCTTCTCCCTTAAAAAAGAAGTTCTAAGAAAGTCTTTATCTTCGAGTGCGCGTTTCTTTATGCTTCTCTTCTCTTCTATGTCAATTAGTACATCGTACTACACGTATTTTCCCCGTAGCCTCAGTTTCCACTGCGTTTAATTCACGATGAACGGGATAGTTCTGCCTAAAGCACCTCTGTCCGTTCACTGCTGGAGGGAAGTCAAATAGCAGCGTCCAGTTTTCTTCTCACCTCCAGACCTGTGGGTAAGGACAGTTTTAGACTTTCCGCCAAATAAACCATTGATTTCTAACTAACCCCTTTCAGTTGTTGCATGCAGGAAACAGGGGTATCTGCGGAGAAGTTCGGTTGCCGCACTTATAATTGAGGCCCCGACGTGCGCACCTGGGGGCACGTGCCGTCAGACCCGGGAAGATGAGTTGTGGGACAGGAATGCTGTGGCTCGTCCAGTGGTTGTGCAGCCTCCTCAGGGGGGGGGTTCTGTGAAGAAGAATTAGCCCGTGTCTGTGTTCCCTCCTTTCTATTAAAACCAGCCAAAATTGTTTTAGGGTTTAATAATTATCAAGTTAGCAACTTTCTACGTCGTCTCCTATTTTTTTCTGTAAAGAAAGCTAACCCTGTCTTTATCACAGCTAGTTTAGGTAATGCCACGTTTTCTCAATCCGAGCGAGAAGTCTGCTCGTCTTTCAGATACCTCCAGTACTGTAAAACTTCTCTACTGTCACCTCTTTTAGACCGTCGCGCACAATTGTCTCTTTCTCTGCAGCAATTGGGGCTGACTGACCACTAGACATTAATTGCCAACATCAGAGAAGAGGAGACAAAACAGAAGGAAACGAAGTGTAAGGCCAGAGGCAGACAGTGATAAGCTATACAGATTCAATAAGCGAGACCACTCTAGTGATGTGCTCAAAATAAATAAAACATGACTATAACGGGAATTTTAGTTCCAGGAGAAAAATCCTGCTGTAAGCAAGTTCCCGCTTCAGGAATGCAAAGAGATCTATCCCCACCCCCTCAAGAAAAAAAAAAGAAAAAGTTAATGTACGAACTACTACTTGTAAGTGTAAACACAGCTTGACAAAGAGAAAACGACTAATAGGCACCCGCAAAATCTTTTTATAGCTATCACGTGGTTTTAAGAAATCATGGAGGCTGTGCTATTATTGTCCATCACGTGGTTCAAAATATACAAACAATGTGTCTATAGCAGTACCATCTGTCTAGGAGGCCTGTTCACAAGGTTACGTAACATTATTCAGATGGGCCGTCATCTGGCTAGCTATCAGCCACCTGCGCGAGGTTTGAACGGTTGATTAGAGCATGCTTAGCAGTACACACTGTGTTTTCACTGGACTCTCCTGCCATTTTGTTATTGGATTACATTCATTCTTTCTTGGATTATATTTCTTATCTTATTCTTTGTTATTCGCCCTTGGATTGCACCTTGTTCTAACAGATGCTTTCAATGTGGAACATTCCAAGAATGCTTTTTTTGTGATTTGGTGTAGATTTTCCTCTAAATGTGTGCACACTGATAGAGTATGACCCGTGGCACCAAACATCATACAATGTAATATAAATATATAGATCTATATATATATAGACTGATAAACAATTATACATGTTAAGTTCATCTAAATATGCTTTAAGTTTAATTAGCTTTTCCCTTTATGGTCTCTGCGATATCACTTTATAGAGAGAAGGTGTGCTAAATGTAACCCGACCTAGCTGGGTGGATTCCCTGGACTAACTTAGTCACTACTACAATAGGACCCACTGGTCTAGTTACCTATAGAAGCTCAGTGCTTCTTCCTACTCTAAGTAATTGCAGGCTCTAACTGGTTATGGTAGCGTGCCTAGCAGCCGTGCAATACTAAAGAGTTCACACTCTTGGGTCCTTGAGTATCAGTGGAGTACTAAGGCCACTGTTCCCTAACTAATGTGAGTGGGTGTCGAGACTTGACAAGAACAAAATGGCTAGAATCTACACTCCAGAAAGGAAGAACACAAAAGAGAATAAGTTAAAGTTATCACCTATAATACGTTTATTCCACGAATATTCAATTATTAATGACTTAAGGCAATTCTCAAAGAATAAAATACAAAATGCAAAGATGATCCCCAAGCAATTAAGCAATAGAGGGTCAGAATGATAAGTGCCAAGCAGATACTCGAGATGTGCAGATATTATTCTAAGATCAGATACATAAACACAAAATGGCCAGAATACTAGATCTAGATCTAAGTAGGAGATACTAACAAAATGGTCAGAACAGAAGATCCTAAGAACTAAACAAAATGCCCAATAAAAATGTCTAGTACTAGATTCTAGATCTAGTCAAAATGGTTAGAATGATAATACCTAATAAAAATGCCTTAGACTAGTCAAAATAGAAATGATCCAAACAAAATGCCTAATAGTCAAAATAGAAATGATCCAAACAAAATGCCTAATAGTCAAAATAGAAATGATCCAAACAAAATGCCTAATAGTCAAAATAGAAAATATCCAAACAAAATGCCTACGGTAATGAAAATGCCTAATAGTCAAAATATAAATGATCCAAACAAAATGCCTACGGTAATGAAAATGCCTAATAGTCAAAATATAAATGATCCAAACAAAATGCCTACGGTAATGAAAATGCCTAATAGTCAGCCAACGCTAAGAAAGAAAAGAAATAAAACACAATATTAGACATACAACGTAATCAATAAGATAACCATCAATCATTCTATTTAACCTTAAGTAAAAGTTCAACTTAGTAGAACAAGCATAATTAAATTTCATGTTCTCAATCTAACACTGTAACAGTCAAGGTCAATCCTACTGTATCGGTATGATCTTATAATTTACATAATTGCGACCGCCCCTGGCTTGGCCTACGTACCACGTGGTACCTTGCCATTGGTCCAGTCTCAGGTAATCAATTAGAGACTAGAGAGGGAAGATGAATCTAAGATCGCCCTGGCGCGAAACCGAGAGCGTGACCAACGCCTAGCACTGACGCAATCACCCGACTTCTCACATGAGAGCGTCAGTTCAAAGAGGCCGTGGCCAGTTACTCTCCTTAACTGGGAGAAGGGGTGCGCCAAGTCCGTCTTACATAGACGGTAGACTTAGAATACTCAAGTCAATACATGTAATATTACAAGACTAGATCTACATCTTACAAGTTACACAGAATAATTATAATCTGCCAGTTAGACTTACAGTACTGGCAATGCAACAAAACTTAGTTTAGGGAAATACTTCTCCAGATTAACGAGGTGATCATATGCATAACTTACGATCAATAATTAATAGGTAAAGACAAAGGTAAACACAATATTTAGAGAGGGAAATTCATAGCATCATAGGAATAATAAAATCAGCCGTCTGTCATTTGAGTCAATGAATGTCTGAAGGGACGAAATTAATACTTACAGTAATAGTACTTAGAATCTGTTAAATTTACAAGGACAATGGCCTCGCGCTAAATACACCTAACTTAAGCTTTGCAACAACTTACCCCGAGTCACGGTGATAATCACGTAGAATTAAAACAAATGATAATCCAACACAAGTTTCACAATAGTTCAATAATCTCCACAATAACTTCTCCCTAAATTTCCAACGATACTACTGGCACTTCCAACGTGGCCTCCAGATACTCCAAAAAGATACTGACTACGAGTCTTTCCGAGCTCTACAATTTATAGCCCAAGCTCAGTCGGCAAGGCCCCCCCGTCAAAGACTTCCCTGGTTTCCCAGTTCGTCCCTAGAACAAGGGCCAATGCCGACCGAGGAAAATCTACTCCGTCGAACGGCACAACCCGTTTCCCCAACTAAAACATCACCCGACCGAGATCATAGAATCAACGGAAGCCATCGTTACATCTACGAATTACATTTAGCATCTCCCGATCAAAGTACGTCCAAAGCCGACCGAAGAAAAGCTTCTCTGGCCAGCTGGACAGGAATGAAAGAACAAAGTATCTTCCGAATTATTAAAGAAATAAAAATAAACCGCTAGAGGGGCGGAGACTACTTTCCCACCATTAAACTAAGTATACTAACAAGCTAGAAGCGCACGTGGCTCCACCCACAAGCTGATATAATTAGCACAATAAAATCTGTTCTAAAGGCCTACTACTACTGCCGCAATAAATAATTATACCAGCCTCCTTACATAAAGTGGGAGCCAAAGTTTTTTAAAAGCCTTTTAACTAAAATCTCTGATACTCAAAGTGCCCTCAATACTTTAACCTTAAGTTTCATATTTCATTATATGGTATATCGGTGTCATAATCAATTTCCTTAACTGTTTATTGTTTAGGGGAAGAAAGTGCACTGTTACAAACTGTAAGAGCGGCTATGCCAGTCAGAAGGGGAAAGAAAGTGAAACGGTTATTTTATAATTATGGTTTTCCGAAGGACCCAACTGAATGTCATAAATGGGTTTCGAGTCTCCCTAACAAAGTTGAGAAAGTGACTGAACATATTGGAGTATGCAGTCGACACTGGCTCTCTGATACTCCTCACATTCGAAGAGGAAGTTAGTATTTATAATCTCTATGCATCCTCCTATTAACTTTGGTGAGATACCTTCACCATCCATATCACATGCTCATCCAAAAACTCCTCGCCCTACCTAAAAAAAGCTCTCAGTGAAAACAAAGTCAGAGAAACTGACGAACTGGATACACTCATAGTAAAAAATAAGTTTAACTGTGACACTGTTAAGGAAGCCCTTCAAGAAAGTTTGCTCTTCTGTGGACCCAGTGCTTGTAATGCAGATAGAACAGAACAAGCACTTGCCAGCTTCAGTCGCGGTGGTTGCATGCATGAATATGTTATATACTTCCATATTAGACTTAGAGATGCAGATGCAGGAGTGACTGTAATTCAATTTGAAAACTACAACGGTTTTAAATTGGTAACACACCCAAATTTCCCCTGTAAAACTGTGAATCAATGGGATCAGCTAGAAGTTGTCCTTCATTTTTACACTGGAACAGGTTAGTACTGCCCATCATTCTGACCACCCCACCCCCTCCCACATACACATAGACTTCTGTCTGTATTTCTTTCACTCTAAATATCACCATATCTTTTTTTGTCTTTCACATTCTGTCATTCCTTGTTTTGCTCTTGACATGTTACTCCAGTGCCTTTACTTAATGTAGCCTACTGTAACACTGTGTTATCAAGTCTCGAAAAGGTGTACATGTGGATCTGAGTTTCAAAGTGTAAATATTTGAATGTAATAGAAATTATGATGAGAAGGGAGAGTGTGTGTGTGTGTGTGTGTGTGTGTGAGAGAGAGAGAGAGAGAGAGAGAGAGAGAGAGAGAGAGAGAGAGAGAGAGAGAGAGAGAGAGAGAGAGAGAGAGAGGCCCGGAAGGGTTAAGAGTCGGATTGAGCTAGAGAGATGAAAGAAAGAGAGAAGGCCAGATATAAAGCGCACATGGCTAGCACCTATTACCATATCTAGCACCCCCCTTTTCCACACAAATAGACCTCTGGCTGTCTGCATCTCTTTCACCTATTCTCTCTCTCTCTCTCTCTCTCTCTCTCTCTCTCTCTCTCTCTCTCTCCCTCTTTCCCTCTCTCTTCATTTGCTTCTTCTGACTTGATACAATTAAAAACTCTCCTCATTATCTGATGTACGTGTTCTTAGTGTGTCACTCGAGTGCCGGTATTTGATGTACCGTACCACTGTATTATCAAATCTCGAAAAGGTGTACATGTGCATTTGAGTTTCTAAATATTTGAATGTATAGCCTACATGTACTTAGAAGTTATGATGAAGAGGGAGGGAGGGAGAGAGAGAGGGGGGGGAGAGAGAGAGAGAGAGAGAGAGAGAGAGAGAGAGAGAGAGAGAGAGAGAGAGAGAGAGAGAGAGAGAGAGACGAGGGTTAAGAGTCGTATTAAGCTAAAGATGAGAGAGAGAGAGAGACGGGGGTTAAGAGTCGGATTAATCTAAAGATGAGAGAGAGAAAGAAAGAGAGAGAGAGAGAGAGAGAGAGAGAGAGAGAGAGAGAGAGAGAGAGAGAGAGAGAGAGAGAGAGAGAGAGAGAGAGAGAGAGAGAGAGAGAGAGCACATTGCTAGCACCCCGCAGACCGGCCCATCTGAATAATATTACATAACCTATGAACAGGCCTCCTAGATAATTGGTACTGGTCTAAACGGACACGGAAATCCATGTGACGTCACAAAATTCGTGTTTGACTCAGATTTCACTTCCTTTCCACCAATGTTCAAAATGGAGAAAGGACGTGTGTTCAAAACGTATGAAGAGTTTGAGGCAGCCCTTAAATCATTTTCAGTGGCACTCACAGTCTATTTGTGAAAAGATCGAGTGAGTCAGTGAAAGAACTAATACTGAAGTACCTAAAATATAAAAGCATTCTCTTTGTGTGCAAGCACTCCCCGTCCAATCACACCAGCTCCTCGACGGGTCAGCGCCCATGCTAAAGGTAAGTCCCATCAATTGTGCTAATGAGATTTAGAGTTAAATATAGATAGGTCTTATATCCAGATCTAGACGATCTGATTTTAGATTTTAGTGGTTGGTTAAAGATAAGGGGTGAGTTATCCTAAGCCTAGATTTTTAAATCCTTCCCTGCCTCTTGGAGTAGATTTAGATCTAGATTCTAGATCTATAATAGAATGGAAAATTTGGCATGAGGGCACCAAAAGCCTTATTGAAAGACATTGTCAGAGTACTGATCTGAAACATTTTGCAATTCATAGGACAAATATTATAATTTACTCTAGATCTAGATTTTCCAATCAATCATTTATTTTGAGGTTTCAGATTTTATAAGCCAAAGTTATTTTTCTTTAGATGTTGGCCACTGCCTACCATGTGGCTTGATGCTATACACTAAATGAACTTTGTAGCATTCAACTCTATCTATAGATACATAACTACATACTCTTCATCACTTTCACAGGTCCCTCAAACTAGATTGTCAAGCCAAGATTCGGTTGAAGATCCAGAGGTCGAGACCAGTCTCCGCCCTTCCTGGCCATCACAGTGTAGTATTTGAACCATCAAGGGCATGGCCTCACCCAAGAAGTAATTACACTTTCCTTTGTTTTTTTCTATTCTGCCTCTTATGGAAATGAATACATATTTTTATATACATGCGGACTGTGGAGAAAAGACAGGAAAGCCTGCATTGCTTGTTCGCTTGTACTGTTACAATGCAGGCAGGGCAAAATGCTAAGGATTTTTTTCTATTTAAAGTTTTGGTGCTTTCTTTCCAGTTTTTACAGGTTGGGAAGCGGTGTTAATTTTGCAGAAATAAATTGAATATAGGAAAAAAAAGGTTATTTAGCTCTGTCGTTATAGCAATGGTTTTCGCTATTCGAGATGTTAAACATGGGTTCCACTGTACAGGAAAGAGAATTGTCCGTAAATTTAGGGAATTCTGTATACATTTTACATTCAGTGATCCCCCACAAATTCTGTCCTTGGACAGACAAACTTTTGTTGAAGGTTGGACGTGCAAAAGAAATGGTAAAAATATAATTCTACGCTGAGTACGATATTTTTCCATCATTGAGTACCAACCTGTGCGAAAGTATAAAACTAGACGATATATTATCTAGTATAATGTATTTTTTATTATTATTATTATTATTAATATAAATTTTTATACATTTCAATTCCAATATTGAGATTTGTATTGTAGTTCAAACTATCCATGATATTGGTGTTTATTTTATCATTCATTTGTATAAAAAAATTTCTTCTCTTTATCTTTACACCCACAGCTCACCGTTATTTCCAACGAAAGATCATTCTTATTTCTTCATATGATAATAGTGAGTACAGCTAGGTGTTTCGTTTTTTTTTTCAGGATACCATATCTACTCTCTCTCTCTCTCTCTCTCTCTCTCTCTCTCTCTCTCTCTCTCTCTCTCTCTCTCTCTCTCTCTCTCCTATCTCTCTCTCTCTCTTCTAATATACAAATTTATAACTCGTCATTACACCGAGAAAAACTTGCTTCATTAAAACCAGTTTCAGCATTAGAAAAGAAAATCCTCAGTTTATAAAGCCACTTTAAAACTATGACAAAAGTATATAAATTCTCTCTCTCTCTCTCTCTCTCTCTCTCTCTCTCTCTCTCTCTCTCTCTCTCTCTCTCTCTCTCTCTCTCTCCCTCCCTCCCTCCCTCTCTCTCTCTCTCTGTGTATATATATATATATATATATATATATATATATATATATATATATATCCCCTTCTTTTCTTCCCTATCCTTTCTCTGTGTAACTCGTTCCTTTCTATTCATAATTATATGTTCCTCTCAACATCTTCAGTGATAATCTGACAGAGATCTTCAACCTCTTCTTCATTTTGAGAAGATCAGCAGCCACAGACTAAGCAACTTGAGACAATGTGCTTTTGAGAGAGAATCCTTACCATCTACTGAGTTTTGAAGAGTGACGCAACACCTAGTTTTGCCCTTGATGTGTAAGTTGATCTTCTTTTCTCAAGAATTTTAAACTACTTTAAATTCATGTGATCATTGCTTTTGATGTCATAGAAAAAGTGCTGAGACCTTCTGTTGGTTCAATTCAAGCAGCCTTGTGACATCATGGCATTATTATTATTTTTTTTTTGTGTGTGTGTTTTTCTTCGTTTTCTTCAGTAGGACAGACAGGTTTTTCAATCTTTCATGTCATCTCTTTTCTTATCCTCTCAGCTTAAAACAAACTTCATCTTTCACAAAATTCATTTTTCTTTTGGATTTTCTCAAAAAATTAAGAGAGGGAAAAAATCATTTCTTCTTGATTTAAGTCTTTGCAGGTCAAGACAAATTTTGGGCTACGTTTGTAGATCAATCAAAGGTAGTCAGCTAACACCTCATGTACAAGTGAGACTAACATGTTTACCTTCTAAAATTCATGTCTTTCTTTTCAACCAAATTTCATGTCTGCAAAGTGTTGTCTGTGAGTACAGTATTATCTTTATTTACTTACATGTATCTTTATGTAAATCGCCATGTAGTGATGTATTTTCTGGGTTTTTTTTTACTTCAAATTTCAAAGAGCATTAGAACGAGAGAGAGAGAATATATATATATATATATATATATATATATATATATATATATATATATATATATTCAAGCAGCTTTGTGACATCATAGCATTATTATTATTTTTTTGTGTGCGTTTTTCTTCGTTTTCTCCAGTAGGACAGACAGGTTTTTCAATCTTTCATGTCATCTCTTTTCTTATCCTCTCAGCTTAAAACAAACTTCATCTTTCACAAAAATCATTTTTTTTTTATTTTCTCAAAAAATAAAGAGAGGGAAAAAATCATTTGTTCCTTCTTTGTCTTTGCAGGTCAAGACAAATTTTGGGCTACGTTTGTAGACCAATCAAAGGTAGTCAGCTTACACCTTATGTACAAGTGAGACTTGTCTGCAAGGTGTTGTCTGTTAATACATTCCTTCGTATTATGTTTTTTTTTTCACTATGTGTGATTTGAGTCCTTTGAACTTTCCAGCTTTGAAAATGTTATAGAACTGGAGTGAGATGTTATATTTGCAATCTTTGCTGTACTTATGGCAGTGGTTGCCTATACATAATTTTATGTAGAACAGCGCTCAACATATGTGGTATTCATCTACGTTCAAACAACAGAGACAATATATGTTTATATTGCTTACAACTGCGTTTATTAGATACATCTTTTTTTTGTTGTTTTTTTTTTTTTTTTTTGTAGCTAGACACAAATCCTTAGATGATTCATGGAAAATACCCGGTATATCAATGAATTAGGTGCCCTGCTCTTTAGATTAGGCAATCATGACCTTCTGCGCATCTCTATCCCTTGATGCTGTTAGTGCATCTGTCACTCATTTTACATTTAGCCGCTTTTTTAATCCATGCTACATCTTCTCTCGCTTCTTTCCCCTGCTGCCTTTTCCTTTAAAATCAATCCAGTTCTCAAAAATGTTTCAGTTTCTTTTTTCTCATCACATGGCCAAAAAATACTGCCTGTAGATTAAATATGGTATTTATGAGCATATATATGCCAGCTCCTCGTACCACACTTTAGTTTGATTTCTTTGAAGTCCATAAATAAGATTCATAGCATTCTCTTTAGGAACCACATTTCTGTTTCCTCCAGTTAATTTTGTAGTTGTTTTTTAAATTGTCCAAGCCTAACATCCATACATAAGGATGGGTTCAGTAAAACACTCCAGTGCCTTTTTTGATGCGATTTCACAGTTGTTGTGTCCATCTCTTCACATTCAAGTGCCCAAGTATTTGCATTGATTCCTGAAGGAATTACCTTTGGCTACTAAAGAATTGATCTGTGCATACTCATTGTTTCGATTGACGACCATTACTTCTGTATTTTTGCTCTTTAATCCATATCCTTTCCTTCTGCTTTCTTCTTCAGTGATGTCTAATAATTGTGGCAAGTCTTCTTTATTTTCTGCAATTAATACAGCGTCATCAGCGTATCTCATGTTGCTTACTTTGTGCCCTCCTATTTTAATTCCTGGGTATCCTTCTATGCTTCTCAAATCATTTCACTGTAGAGAGAGAAAAGGTCTGGAGCAAGCACACATCCTTGTCATTACCCATCAACTCACATTGTTGCTGTCTGATATCATTTCATGTTTTATTTTTAATTGGTCTTGCCCATGGACCTCTCACAGACTAGCAGAGGGAAAGATACCCTCATTCCTCTTTCTCAGAGTTGGCTCTGAGCTGCCGCCCAATATAAGTCATACTTTTTTACCTCTAATTTGAGCAAATATTATAAATTTGAGTTAATCTTAAAGCATTCTAAGATTTACACTTTTTATAAACATACATTTAATTTTTACACTGCTTGCTGTAGCCATTCTTTTTTTGCTCTTCAGTGAAGCCATTTTAATATTGAGCTATAAGAATATGATCTTCAGCTCAACACTGTATGATGTAACTGTCTAAACCTCGCCTTTATTCTCACTCTTTCTTTTCTCTCCCATTTTTGTCGTTCTGTCTTATCCTGGGCTTAGACTATGAGGATTTTCTCCTTTTCCCTT
This sequence comes from Elysia crispata, assembly GCA_033675545.1. Taxonomy (NCBI): domain Eukaryota; kingdom Metazoa; phylum Mollusca; class Gastropoda; family Plakobranchidae; genus Elysia; species Elysia crispata. The sequence goes on along the minus strand of JAWDGP010002774.1, from coordinate 2,633 downwards.
GTCCTATATCCTATATCATTTTTCCCATATTAAATCTTCATTTCTGTTTTTCACTTCATATTAAGACATTAGCTCTAAACTCTTATTGGAGCTGGCTAACCAGAGTCAAACCTTTTTTTTCTTTATCTCCCAACTCTTGAGCTTTTATGTGAGGGATATGTGGACCCAAGGGTGCAACTAGCCGATTTTTGAAAGGAGGACCTCGGGGTAGTAACAATATTTCTAACCCAGGTTAATTCGAGGCACTTGTAGGATTGACTGACACTGATAAAAATAGCATTATATGAAAGAATATATTTGTGAACTTCTCTTCCTATATTTTTAGTTAAAAAACTTTGTACAGTGCTATCTTTATTTAAGCTCATGTATCTTTATGTAAGTCGCCATGTAGCGATGTATTTTCTGGCTTTATTTTTACTTCAAATTTCAAAGAGGGTTAGAACGAGAAAGAGAAATAGAGAGAGAGAGAGGAGAGAGAGATAGATAGACAGACAGACAGCATAAGCATACAATGACAATATATATATATATATATATATATATATATATATATATATATATATATATTAAAATTTAAGTTATTTTTGTTTTAAATATTTTTTTTATACAAGCCTCTAGTTTTAAATGTTACAAAACTTATAACCATTTCTAAAGAAACTCAAGTTTCAGTATACATTGTCGATTTTAGTCGAGACGCCTATAATACAAGCCTTTTCTGTTGAATATTGCTCACCCGATCGGCTGGTTAATCAGCACACTGTTACGATGACATTTGTTAATAGCTATCTAGAGCAACTCCTTCACAGTCAAAACAACATCGTTCTCAAAACATAGAGAGGACGTGTTTTTTTACATTGTGAATGTCAAGGTGGTGGTTCTTGTGGAAACGGTCGACCTAGTTTTGGATTAACAAAAGACACAAACGTTTGTTGCCTCGTCTTTTTTTCCTAGTCTTTACTTGGCTAAGGTTTCTACCCCCATATTAATCTTTCTTTTTTGTGATTCCTTTTCAGAAGTAAAACGTGGGACCTTGTTTGAATCCTCAAAGCTTTCTTATCATCCAGTTACTATTTCTCTGGATAACGCATTTAAAGAGAACATGGAAACTATGTTGACTGGAGTAAAAACCTAATTAATGTTTTTGAAAAAATTTTATGTGAATTATTAATTGTCTTTTATTGTAATGCAATGTGAGCTGAAAGTCAAACAAATTAAAGTTCATTTAACAGGCAATGCCCTTATATGTATTATCTCTTTTAATGAAAATGTCATATTCGTTTATGTTATATACATAAGTTTCACTGACGTTATTTTTAAAAGACTGTTATGTGTCTTTTTAATTATTTTAGAAAACAATGTGTATTATAATGATTTCTTTTTATATTTTTATAATTTGGATTTCTCTGAATAAACTCAGATAACACTCTTTTTTTTATCTGTCTTTGTTGTTTTTGATAAATGTCTTGTTTTTAATAGGTTTTCGTATGTATTTATGGTGTTCATCAAGTGATTTCAATTCATTGCAATTTGCACAGAGTTTAAGATCCGTCATTTTTATACAAAAGAAATATTGAACTCCATTTTACAGTAAAATAGAAACATACACCCTTATTACCGAATTGATAATGCGTGGGTGGTGTGTGTTGGGAACATAACATGGAATAGCCAACTGCCACAAAGATGGTGAATCAATATTGAATAATTAAATAGGGGTGACAAAATCCTCTTTATTTCTATCTCTACAAAACAAGCATACTAAAATATTATTACAGTAGAATAGAATTCGACATTTAAAAAAATTCAAAACGGTAGAAAGATTTCCATTTTTTCTTTCTCTATACTAATACAATAGACATGCTGTAGAATCGAAATGATCCCTATAAATCATCAAAATAATACCATATTATCAAAATATAATCAAATTTGAGACCGGAGTAAAATTGGAATTATGCTAATTATAGAGATTACCAAATTAGAATTCACCGGCGGCCATATTAAAAATAATCTAATTATAGAGACTTCCAAATCGGAATTAACCACGGCCATATTGGATTATACTAAATATAGAGATTGCCTAAATAGAATTAACTGGCGGCCATATTAGAATTATGCTATTTATAGAGATTACCGAAATAGGATTACCGGCGACCATATTGGAATTATGCTAATTATAGAGATTGCCAAATTGAAATTAACCGGCAGCGATATTGGATTTATGCTTATTATAGAGACTTCCAAATAAGAATTAACCGGCCGCCATACTGGAATTATGCTAATTATAGACATTGCCAAAATAGAATTAACTGGCGGCCATATAAGAAATTATGCTAATTATGGAGATTACTAAATTGGAATTAATCGGCGGCCATATTGGAAATATGCTAATTATAGAGATTGCCAAAATAGACTTCACAGGCGGCCATATTGGATTTATGCTTATTATAGAGATTGCCAAAATAGATTAAACTGGCGCCCATATTGGAATTATGCTAATTGTAGAGAGTACCAAAAAAGAATACACTGGCGGCCACATTGAAATTATGTTTATTATAGAGATTACCAAGATAAAATTAACCGGCGGCCATTTGGATTTATGCTAATTACAGAGATTGCCAAAACAGAATCAACTGGCG
>JAWDGP010002772.1:27500-35245 GCA_033675545.1 Elysia crispata | reverse complement strand
AGGGTCTCCTGCTGTTCTTCCGGGAATGATTGAACTCAAGTTACAGACGTGGGTAAAATCATTTTAAAAATCTTGGTGCAAGCTCTTCACTCGGTAAGGAAATAGTTCGATGCGTGCTGCTTCGATTTAGTCCACTTACTGGGCAGGCACATAGATCGAAGTGGTCTTCTAATGTCTTTCAACACAACCATGGACAGAGTCAACCTCCATTTGTGTAAGGCCCTTTTTTAAAGAACTCTGCTCTACTTCCACGTTGTGGGTGACAGCAAAATGTAGCAGAGCTTTTGCTAAGGTGAAGTTTTTGAGTGCACCCATCGCTATACAGAATGCATCGTGAAAATTCAGGACAACTGCTAGAAAGTCTGCCACGCATGATGCAAATTTATTTGCAGTCAACGCACCTTCTCCCTCATGCCATACATAGCCTACGACGTACTTTGTGGCGAGGTTGTAGAACGTAAAGTGATGGACACACAGTTTTGTTATATAGTACATAGAGGATTCCTTTATTCTCTGTGTCAAAAAAAAACAGCTTTCAAGTCCATACAAAAAACAAAAGTTTTGTCTTTAGCACTATTTTGCGATTAGATCGCCGCTTCTTTGTTCACAAATTGGCGCTTTGAGCAGTTAATTTGCATTTCCGATGCATCAACCAGACTTGCTCGTCAATATTGCCCCAGTCGTATCCGACACAAACGTCGCATTGGTCTTTGCGAGGATGAAACAAAGCCAAATTAAGCTCGTCGAAAATTGTTTTCACAACTTGGCAACTCAGGAGAGGCCGGTTGTTTTCGTTACATTTTGTCATGTACAGATTGTAGACGTCATCAAATCTCTGGAATAAGGGCACTAGGTAAAGCTTTGGAGAACTGGACCTGCAGTAGAGTGATGGCTTGAGCAGATTGTAAAACTAAACTCATGTTTATGTCAAGAAAGGAGAATAGTCTGTGTTTGGAAAGAGCTAAATTATATTATACCTTCCGCTATCCACCATTGCACTTAATGTTAAAAGTAAATTATGGCTAATTATTTGATTTTCCTTAAAACGACGCATTTGGTTTATATGTTGAAACAAAAAAGTGAAAACATAATACTGCGTGTACTTTTTTATAAATATATCATTCAAAGTGTTACATAGCTGCTCCATTTATTTGCTACCAAAAACTAAACGGACTGTATTACTAAATTTGATGAGAAAAGGTTGTTTTAAATTATTAACATATTAGGGAAAAATAAATATAAAGAACGAAGCTATAATGAAAGGAAAATTATGTTATCGAATTTTTTTATATAAATATAACAATTGTTATTTTCTTGATAATATTGCATTTGTTCAACCGAAAAAAAAAGAAAACAAATGTATGTCATAATTTCAAAGGAATCACTTACCTGAAATCTGTCGGTGGTTAATGTAAAAACGTAGCGATCGATTTCAGACACAAAATCAAAGACGTTTAAATAAATAATTTGTCGAAAGGTTATAATAAAATAGGGGCTAAGTCTTTCTTTTTTTCTCTTTTCTTTTTTTATGAAGTGGGGGAGACACAAATGACCACAAACATGATAATTATACCCACAGTCAGATTAAAATTACCGCAGCCATTAGGGGTGGACGATGGCGTGGGGAGGTGTATGGTGTCAGGTCGGTAGACTCAACGTTACACTAGAATATACAAGCGGCACCGCTTATGTACGGTATGTGCATCACACTTTCTTAGTCTAATCTAATCTAAACATCCTACCTTTTTGTCCTTGCTGGCCATGGTTTTCATAGATAATTATATTATGTTAATTATTCAGAATTATTCAATGCCTTCAAGTACTTCGTACGAAGCAAAAAGAGTGAGTTCATGGTATAAAAAAAACAACTAATTGATAGATAATTATAAGGATTATTGTGTGCGATAAACTCTGTTTTTATACTATTTTGTTTTTATTCAAAAAATCTAAATAAACTTATATTTCTATCTTGTTTTGGGGGCAACTAGATCTATTGCCGATAGAAATGAATACCTTAGATCTTTTATTGTCAAGGAAAAGGACTGGCATTAAAATCGGATAGTAATTTGTTTTACAATTGCAATAAAAAAAATAAACAATACAAAAAATGCAACTATTAAGTTATTTACAATTTGTCTAACCTTTTAAATTAAAACTAAAAAAGACCACAGATCTAGATCTATATGTACATATATCTTATAAATTAGTAACAATAAACTGACTACAACTTGGTATCGATTAAAACGTCACATCCGTCCTGATTGATAGTGTCACAAAACAATAAACTGGTTAGAGAGTATACAAAAATAAAAACGTTTCGGTCATATAAGATTCAATTTTCTTTTATCCACAATAATTCAACTGAACACTGAGCACTCTAGACAGGAACTAAGCTGTTAAGCACTTTAGTTTGAGTCGTAGGAAGGTTTACACCTACATTTAATTATAGAAGATGATAAATTTAATACATTTGAGTATGATAAATGACTTTACCGAATTTCGATGACATTTACCCGGTCCAAAACTGTTTTTAAAGAAATTTTTTGAAATTATTATACAAAAAAGAAAGCAAATGTGTGGTCATTTTTCTGTTTCTGATGATGAACTATGATAGCAAAGAGAAAGAATATTTCGTGCATTACAGAAAAATAGCCTATTACTTTAAACTGTCTATGATGAGGGAATGGAAAATGAAAGCATAATGGAATTGTTCTGTATTTTCATCTGATTTGAACTTTGAGGCTGTGAAACTTGTCTCAAACACCTTAAATATATTTTTTGTTTTTATCTTAACTATCAACTTGACAGATTTAACCTCGATTCAACCTCGGCGAATATTTTTTAAATTGTTTTTTTTAATTCTTTTATCTGCACAGGTATAGACCGGACTTTAGGTCAAGCGCTAGATATCACTAACTTTGTATCCATGGCTAGGAGAGTTTTGTAAAATACTGAAGTAGTGAATGCGAGATAAGAATAAGCTTAGATTTTGTTCAGTATTCCCCATGCCTAGAGAGTTAGAAGCTCATAAATCATCGAGAAGTGTACTTCTAATTTAGTTTTAGATAAAACAAAAACCTAACTTTAAGATGTTCTAGACTCTGATCTAAGACTAAAGCTTTACTCCATAACTAATCATATGTAATTTTAGACAGATCTTGATTTCAAGTCTACTGTATACTATATCTAAGTAACGGAACTGGTACATTTGTAACATGTCTGTTGAACCGTTTTTCACCAGTTAGGCCTATCTAATTCCAGAAGAAAATCTGGAATAAGTTATTTTTTTTAATCGGCTTTCAAGTTTTCAAGCTATTGTCGCTTCATATTAATTTATGAAATGTACCTTTTTTTAAAAAGTTATTCTACAAGATATTTAAAAACGAGATTAAACGTTAAAAAAAGCATTTGAATTTATCGATAATCATGTCAAAATCATGGGCTTAAGATCGTTGAAAAGTCATTGAATGTGTATTAATTAAAAAAAAAATTTAAGGCCTCCGTAATTTTTCTACACTCTTGATGATCCCCACTTAAACAAGTTAAAGAGAGGCACGAACCGATACCAAAAATAATTCTTACGAACATTTTTTCCTTGCTACGCAACCCCATACACATAGCATATTTCTACTTCGAGATTAAAAAAACTATGCGCAAAAAAACATCCAAAACTATGCAAAAGAAAGACGAATAAAGAGTATAAAACTCCATTTTCTTTTTATTGGCTTTATGTTTTGGTTTTTTTTCCAAAGGCTTGGTGATTAGTATTTCCATTGCAAAAAAAAAAATCAATACCAAAATATGGTTGACTGAAAAGCGATAGCAGGTACACTTAGCTCTCAATTTGTCTGATAATCAAGACTGCATATATAAAGCAAAATAACCACTGCATGGCATGATATCAAAGATAAAATAAATAACAAGTGAGAATCGCATTTACTGATTTGTTAAAAACGCATTTGTTTAAATCTGTTGAAATTCTGACAAAAAAGAGAGAGGGAGATAAAAAAAAATACCAACCTAATAATCAACAAACGCATTGACAATTTTTGGCTTTCTCAAAGGAACTAATATATCTGTCTACCAACACAACAAGTATAAATATCCCTCTGACATGTTTGTTATCATTAAAATACTGAGATAATTAGATCAAACTTTGATGAACAAATTTTCTGTCCAGATTTTCATCATTTTTGTGGAGTGACCTATCCTCCTGTTTAATGAAACGTTATACAATTTTCTGCCTGAGCAAGAAACATCTTTCAAGAAAGCTATAATGCTGTTTTGACCTCACCTCTCTCTCTCTCTCTCTCTGCCTCCCTCCCTTTCTCTGTCTCTCTCTATCTCTGTCTCTGACTCTCTCTCTGTTTCTCTCTCTCTCTCTCTCTCTCTCTCTCTCTCTCTCTCTCTCTCTCTCTCTCTCTCTCTCTCTCTCTCTCTTTCCTCGATACTAGGACCTGTTAAAATGGTAATTTATTTTTACGACCAAAACAAAGATGAAATTTTCAGAACAAATAAGGAACAATCATGATATAATACTTAATTTGAACAATGAAGGATTCAAAGTTTAGTTTATAATATAATACAATAAGAAAACTGAAGTAAATTTACCGCTAACATTATAATTTCAAAAAATAAACAAATAAACCGTCGATTTCTTACTTAACCAAGATGAGAACAGAACTGCTATTATCCTTAATATAGAAAATAGATGCAGATATTATTAACTATGCCTATATGATTACCATCTTCACATATCACACATACATAAAAACATATCTATCACAATCAAGGAAAAAAAAAAACAGGGTAAAAAAAAAAAAGATTTTATAGAACAATACACAATTAGGGTGTGAAGAAATTGGAAAAGAATATAAATTAAAATTATAAATACTTGTTAATCATTACTAATGCAAAATGTATTTAATATTTTTGGCATGCAGCTCTTACTGAATGGCGCCTTGACTTATATTACCATATTTAACTCATTAAACCAATTAAAGGTTGTGATCAAAAGTATTTCTGAAAGTGTATATAGTAAAAATAAACTAGTTATCTTGGGCACGGAACAGCTGACCACATAATGGAGTAACTAACCGTCTCGACAAGTAACAAGGGACCACTGAAACATTCTTATACAGCCGTGAATCGATTCCGATCAGTTATGTCATACCTTGACATTGTCAGTGACATTGTTATGTTGTAAAAAAGCAATCATGTATATAGACTCATCGTTGCCTTACATTCACAGCGACTCTAATCTTACGTAAAAGTACAATGAGGTAAATAACAAATTTTTACAAATTGCATTTACCGTGACTTCCGTCTAATGAAAATATACAGTGAAGTAAATGAATAAATAAATAGACAAAGTGCAATACCAAAGACATTCATGTCATGTAAGTGTGCTGTAGGAAAATAAATTAATCGATACCTAGAAATGTCATACTAACAGAACATTGTAAGTGGAAAAAATCCAAATTAAAGATTGTAGCGAAATAAATGATTAATGACAAACTTTATGAGTTTAAAAAGATATGAAAAAAAAAACAAAAACAAAAACAAAAAAAAAACAGACGCAATCGGAAATTTTGATTTCCGCTCTTCCCATTTAACCTGAATTATTGGCCCTTGCGATGGCATTTTACAGTTAATAGCAGAGGGGATAGAGAGACCGAAGGGTAATAGAGAATAACAATGGGAAAAAACGTTCAGAGATAGCTTCCCTGTAATAGAAACGAAAGCTCAATGGCGAAACTGCTACGAGGCTGTAGAAATAATGATAAAAATAAAAGTAGTAATAATAATAATAATAATAATAATAATAATAATAATAATAATAATAATAATAATAATAATAATAATAATAATAATAATAGATAATAAATAAATAAATAAATTACAATAACAAATTAATAAAATTAACAAATTAATAATATTAATACTAAAACAATATAGGTACGATGGTTGATTTCTATATGGCGCTAAAAAAAGCAGAACATAAAGTTCTTTTGAACTTTAAACGTACTGACAAAAAGCATGACATAAAAAAGTATGCATTATTCCAAAAGACTCAAAGCATCCATTCAAAAAATAATAGTGTTGTGAAAATATATAATTTGATAGGGGGACAAATGCTTTACTAGTAGCTTTTTTACAAGCATCCTCTCAATTTATGGTTTTATGTCGCTGTTGCAGGCTATTCCAAGAAGAAGGAAAAAAGAAATAAAAAAAACGATCTTCCGCAATACTTTTTCATTGTAAATCTTTTTACTTTATAAAGCGATGGTTAAGGTGTTACAACGATATTTAACAAGATAAGTAATATTTAGGCGTTGTGCTGAGAACGCATTTATAACGGACAATTGGAGGCGAGGGTGGTAATGAACAGACGGCTAGTAAAATATAAGTTAACCTCTGGTCCAAGTTTGACAATATGCAATATACTCTTCTTTATATCTTTCATAAATTTATATTCTTTCCAGTTGAATTTTAATTTTCCCTCATTTTTTTTCTCTTTTAATTCTTGATTACATATTTTATACTTTAGATTATTCAAGCTTTTTGATTTTTTTCCTTTTAACAGAAATCTGATCAATATTACAGTGTTATGCAAATTAAAATTAATTCTAGACCCGTCTTTTTTGAGACCATGATACGGTATACAGTTGTTACTTAATGCGCTTGATTTCAGTATTCTATTAGTTATCCCTAAAGTGATGACACAACCCAAATGGAAATATAACTGGCTTTAAATCTGTTAGAAAGACACGGTGAGCTCAGGTCTAAAATATTCATATTGCTCATATTGTGTATATAAAACTTTAACGTATACAACTGAAAAAGAATGCACTATAGTTAATTGCCGTGGAAAGAATCTTCTGATTATATTCTATTTCAGGAACCGGTTCTTGTTTAGCTTTGACCCTGGTAAAATCCAGTTTGAGTTAATCGGTTCTCAGTTTTTGTTTCACTGTAGCATTGGGTGTGGTTACATCCAGATTAGCATATTCGGTTCCTTTCACCGGCCGTTTCATCCGTTGGGGGAGAGCAATTTGTTTTTTCGAGAAGGGTATTTTGTGGATGGTGTCAGTACCTCCGCAGTCCATTTTAGAATTGCCGTTTGGAACAGAGATGCAGTTCGCATAAGGTGTTGATCCTACATAAAGAAAAGAGTTAAGTCAAGAGTCTTAAGTTGCTGATTTATTTTTAATAACGCTTTCACAATTAGTGACATCTATTGTATAGTTAACACCTAAAAAACATTCTGTACTACTACTGCCATTACTATGACCGATACTGCTGCTGATTATGCTACTACTACTACTACTACTACTACTACTACTACTACTACTACTACTACTACTACTACTACTACTACTACTACTACTACTACTACTACTACTACTACTACTACTACTACTACTACTACTACTACTACTATTACTACTACTACTACTACTACTACTACTACTACTACTACTACTACTACTACTACTACTACTACTACTACTACTACTACTACTACTACTACTACTACTACTACTACTATTCCTATTATAATTATTATTACTCCTCCTCCTCCTCCTCCTCCTCCTCCTACTACTACTACTACTACTACTACTACTACTACTACTACTACTACTACTACTACTACTACTACTACTACTACTACTACTACTACTACTACTACTACTACTACTACTACTACTACTACTACTACTACTACTACTACTACTACTACT
>JAWDGP010002772.1:0-22500 GCA_033675545.1 Elysia crispata | reverse complement strand
AAAACCAAGGAAAAAAACGTTCAGTTACATTTCTACGGGTCAGGATACATCCAAAAATCTATATTTCTTTCCCCAACATTTTTTTCTCCTTCTTTTCAAACCCAGTTGTAACCATGATGCTACTACTACTACTACTACTACTACTACTACTACTACTACTACTACTACTACTACTACTACTACTACTACTACTACTACTACTACAACTACTACTACTACTACTACTACTGCTGCTACTACTACTCCTACCACTATTACTACTACTACTACTACTACTACTATACTACTACTACTACTACTACTACTACTACTACTACTACTACTATTTCTACTACTGCTGATACTACTACTGGTACTATTGCTACTACTACTGCCACTGCTACCACTACTACTACTACTACTACTACTACTACTACTACTACTACTGCTGCTGCTACTGCTGCTGCTACTACTACTAGCACTATTGCTACTACTACTGCTACTGCTACTATTGCTGCTGCTACTGCTACTGCCACTATTACTATTACTACTCCTACTGCTGCTACTACTACTGCTACTACTACTACTACTGCTACCACCACTGCTACTGCTACTGCTACTACTACTTCTACTACTACTACTACTACTACTTCTACTACTGCTACTACCTGCTCACCACCGCTGCTGCTACTGCTGGTACTATTGCTGCTACTGCTGCTACTGCTACCACAACTACTACTGCTACTACTACTACTGCTGCTGCTGCTGCTGCCACTACTGCTGCTACTTGCTGCAGCAGCAGCTGCTACTGCTGCTGGTACTATTGCTACTACTACTGCTACTGCTACTACTACTACCACTGCTGCTACTGCTACTACTACTGCTGCTGCTGCTGCTGCTGCTACTGCTGCTGCTGCTACTACTACTACTACTACTACTACTACTACTACTACTACTACTACTACTACTACTTCTACAAGATCACCATGTTGTAAACGATATAAGATATACTACATAGAAAGAAATTTTGCCACTCATTCTTTGGTGCATTTTTATAACACATACAAATGCATGAGCTATAAGAAGACTGGGACGAGGAGGAGAAGGATAAGTTGCTAATGGAAAAAATGAACATGGAAAAATGTAAACAAAAAAAAAGAAAAAGGAGAAAAAGAAAAAGAAGAAGGAGTAGATGCAGAAGAAGAAGAAGAAGAAGAAGAAGAAGAAGAAGAAGAAGAAGAAGAAGAAGAAGAAGAAGAAGAAGAAGAAGAAGAAGAAGAAGAAGAAGAAGAAAGAGAGTAAAAGAAGAAGAAGAAGAAGAAGAAGAAGACATTTTCTTTTGTTCTTTTAGCCGCCTGTGGTAAGTACCGCTGTAAAAAAAATAAAATAAAATTATACTTCAAATTGTATAATCAATAACGACAGTAACAATCCATACACGACGTTGGGACATGTTTTTAATGTTGGTAAACACATTTTCTTTATCTGAAAAAACATTATTTATAAGGTTATATTCCATCCATTTAAATTTGATTTTTTTAAATGCGTGCAATTTTTCTGAAATCGTGTCGATATACGGAGTCGGGGAATTAGGTATGTATTCTCATGGTGTCACATGGTGTCAGTTCTATATACTTGATCTAGATCTATTCATCATATTTGGAAAATCGATGTTCGGATCTAGATTTAGATTTCGTCTCATATATATATATATATATATATATATATATATATATATATATATATATATATATTAACATGGCTTTCTTTTTGTATATGAAAGTAGCGCTTTTTCGCGAAAAAAAATAAGCTATGGGATCAAAATGTGCTGACAGGCCTAAACTTGTTTTCCACTTCTTTGCAACAAGATATACAAAGGTTTTTTTAGAGTAACTGTATAATGTTTTTGTTTTAATCTGATTTAATCTTTTCATAAGAAATATTAATCTTTTTGTTGTTTTTTTTTCTCTTTTCGATTTATTTGATATTTTTTGTAAATTGAAAAACAACTTAATACTATAACGTAAACGAAAATGTCACTTTTTCTTGCTTGATTTAATAATCCTTATTTTGTTTTGTTACTACAAAGAAGCTGGTTTTTTTTCTGATTATAAAATATTTCTAGTCGCTTTTAAAAAGGTGAACATTATATATTCATTTTATTCCATTTTGACATTTTTTCAGCCAAGATAAAATTTCTGAGAATTTGGTCTTCGAATGAAAATAAAGGTTTCATTGTCGCAGAAGAAGACATCACATTGCATCCAGTTCGAAGTGTCGGGAAGTAACTCTGTCCACTCCTTCAAGGGAATAGATGGACCAGAGTTTTATTACACAACAACAGATGGTGTGTCTTATAAGGTGAAATAATTTATAAGTGAAAAAATAGGTTTAAAAATTCATAAATACACTTTGCATGTTCAAAAATATCAGCTTGTTAGGTTTTTTAAGAATTCTAATGTATCAATGAAAAACAATATTTTGCTCTTTGGTTACCTTCAACCATAATTTCTCGTGTGAAACATACAAATATCGACAAAATACGACTATGAAATGAATAAAACCAACTCTTTTTTTCTTTTTATGACTAATTGTAAAGAGTAAGATTCTGCGAGACTTGTAGCATATTATTGTCTATTAAATGGATCATGGGATATGTAGATGAAATGTAGAAATCTGCTAAAAAAGAAAGTGACGAGCTTTTTGAGTTTCCTCTTTTAACAAAAGAGCATAATTCATTTCTTGTTGAGCCCAAAACATTACAAAAATAACCAAAGTCATAGAAACCGTACATATTTAAACTTCCAGAACATTCTACGCTTTCTCAGGGATGCTCGGGCTTTGAACCCTCCAACGGATCATGTTTAAGCCCGCAAAGGAGTCCGTGACGCTTGCTCCTGTGAGATGCTAACCTCGAACATGTACCGCCTCAGTTACTTATCAAAAACAGCTACTCTCGACACCAGTGGAGCGACTGTTTGCTTGCTCTGGCCTGGCACACCCGAATGCTTCGCTCGGACAACTACACCTTTCGGGGAAATAAAGAGAGGTAGGTCTGCTTTAATTAGAGGTCGTATTAATTCGAATCCCAGAATACAAATATATACTGTTGTTGTGTGTGTGTGATATAATGTACTATTTGAAGAAATTTTTGTTAAGTATAGCGCATAAGAGCAAATTTCTGTCTCCTAAATTGTCAAAGAATATTGCTACCCTCGAAGCAAAAACCCTATTATGATGAGTGAATATTTTTTCTTTTTGAAAATTCTTACAGACGACAAGAAGAACACATCATTTTTCTAGGTCTGCATGTGAAGATAATTTATATATATATATATATATATATATATATATATATATATATATATATATATATATATATAAATTTGCCATTGCAGAAGTTTATCTTTTATCAAAGTCAGATCGAAACCTTCGAACATGGATGTTTCCTTAAATTATTCAATCTAGCTAATATCATTTATGCGCCCTTCATCTATTTTTCACTGGTTATTAAAACATTCAAGAATTTTTTTTTCTGAATCCATTTTGAACACTGCAAAGGCTAACTCGCATCCTCAGCAACTTAGCTTTTGTGGTGCATAAATTATTTTTTCTTTTTCTTTTCTTCTTTTTTAAACGAGTATAAAGTAATGAGGTGTATCTATTAAATCTATATTTTTCTTAATGCTCACATCCTTTAAGAAATTAGAGGTCTTAAAATGCTCAGTAAATTTCAGTTTTTATAAGTGATACGAAATAAAAATCATGATACGCGTTCCCATATAAAGGGTCTGAGATGGAGAAGAAAAGTTACATACAAAAAGGGAGAAATTTAAAAAAAAAAGTAAAGTTTTCACCTCAACCATAGCCCATCGTTAGAATCCTGAAATGCACAGTCACTTGAAAAATTGTAATTCGTATTATATATATTGTGAAGAAGACAATGGTGTACTGTGATATAAAATTGATAAAAATTTGTTTTGGTTTAGAAAAACAAATTAGGAATGAAACATTTATGAAATCGAAATAAAAAACTGCATTGAATGTTCCTAAATATTCATAATCTGAATCTCAATTTTTTATCACATTGCAGTTGAGCTTGTTTTGCAAATAGAAAATTAGTAAACTTTTTTTTACTGTACTTGGAGTCGTATTGGAGTGGACATTTCGAAAAAGAAATCGAAATCAGCTTTTAATTATTTATAGATAGCGTGACCATTTATTGCCAAAGCCTTTCAAAAGCACCTACCCTCAGCACAGAGTTAAGAAATGCGATACTGGCAATAGTCTTTTAAGATATGTTTTAAGAATATACTTTTATCACCAGTTTAGATACTCACCTTCATCTTTTAAGTTGATAAATTTTCTCTTATGACACAAGCAGAAATAGCTGGACTCTACGCTGCCTCAATGAACACTCAAAGCTACCCCCCATGAGCACTACGCCATGCCGCCACTAGCCTCTTCACCACCCTATACTTGTTCTTTTGGCAACTGTTGCAGGTGCCAGAGCATACTGCCCCAAACCCCGAACACCACATTGTCTCTACAAAGAACCCCGATTTCCTCTCATAACAGAGCTGAACAAAATACAATAAACTTTATGTGTGGTTAAGCCTAGAAGATTATATGAAGTATGTGTGTGGTCATAGATGAATATATATATATATATATATATATATATATATATATATATATTTCATATATCAATTTGAGATAATGGCCAAGTATAACTAGAAAAAAAAATAAAAAAATAAAAAGAGTAAAAGCGACAAAGATGTATAGAATATGAGACAACGGGGAGGAGAAAGGGATATGAATTGTGATGAAAAAAGACAAAAATATAAGAGAGATCTTTATAAATACTTTTATTACTTTTCTACCCAATCCATAAGTTTATTTAAACAATAAATAGAGTATGGACTTATATATATATACACATAGTTAGTTACCTATGTATAGAAATATGGACTGATGAAAGGGTGGTAATGAAAACAAAGAGTTTCTTAAACATAACGACAGTTTACGTCGAAAAATGAAGTATAATTGTTTACAATAGCCTTGCAAGTTTTATAGCAACCACAGCATCATTGTATCTTTTTCAGCTTCGTATTAAAACAGTTGTATACATTTCGTAAAACAAAAACGTTATTTATATGTTAATATTTTTTTTCTAAAGGTGATGCAGAAGAAAATAACTTTCACGCGTGAGTAAAAGCATGTACATAATACTAAGATCTCGTTATAGTGCTTAATGGAAAATATGTTTTTTATTAAAAATTAGAGTTTTGCTAAGTCGTATGAGCAATAGAACACCGTTCTTTGATTACGTTCGGACCTAACTTGATTTCAGAATACAGTGTGTATTCGACCCTCAGAGTCGGGGGTTGATAGATAGATAGATAGATGGATAGATAGATAGATAGATAGAAGGATAGCTAGATAGATGGATAGATAGATATATAGATAGATAGATTGATTGATGAGGAGAAAGAAAATAAGAAGTAAGGAGAAAAACTAACGGCAAGTTACTCAGAAATGTAATGTCAGAAAGACAGAAATAGAGAGGCAGAGAGGACAAATCAAATATAGTAGTAGTGGGGAAGATAAGATATAAAGAGATAGAGGGAAAGATATAGGTGGAGACAGAGACATAGAGAGAGAAGACGAAGATAGGGTGGGAAAGGAGGAACAGTTATGCGGACAAAATAAGGTAGTAGAACGCTGGGATGTCAGTAGAAGATTACCAACTTAAAACAGCTGTATTCGGGTGAAATGAGATGTCCAACAAGTAACCCTGATACACTGAAGCTTGAGAGGAACCTTACAAGTTGTTTTGTTTTGTTTTTTCATTTTGCTTCAGGTTATTGGGCACTGGCCTCAACCGAGTCAGAGCCGCAGCTCGTGCTGCTGTTTCGAAGGTTCAGAGACAACAAGAAAATGAATGATGTCGTCGTTACCTCTACAATCTAAAAAAATATTAAGATCCAGTGAGGGCTTAGCCAAAAACACCACTGGATTTCCAGTCTTTATCTTTACCCTAGCTGTACGTTTACCTGGATCTGAATTGAGCTGTCGCTTATATCTCTGACGTACTAGTTTCATCCTTAAAATATTATTACTGTAGATAGTGAATATAAACAGTTAATTAATGTGGGAAAATTGAGTTTAAATTAAAAATCTGGACTTGTTTATAAAGCGATATGTTAACATACGAATTTTTTCTTTTTAATCTTTCAAGATTTTATATATGTATAGAGTTAGACATAATTAAATCAGTGAAGCACACCAACAGATGCTGCTGCAATTAATCCATCACTTTTCTGTTTGCTCCAACGTTGTTAAAAACTGAAGTGGAGATTAATAAAACGCAACAGCTGCAAAGAGTAAAGCCTTATTATTAAAATTTAAAACGTTCTTTTTAGTCTAAGTTTCAGCCTTAATGTTTTGCTTTTTTAACACGTTACATATACTACATAATGTTTGTTATTGAAAGTTTAAAAATATGACAAAGTGGGAGCAAAAAAAAAAAAAACAAACAAAAAAACTCAAAACAAATCTCAAGTTTCAACAAAGATAAGGCACATTGTAAAAAAAAATATGTAATATAACAACACAAATTTTAAATGTGAAATAAAAAACAAAAATACCAAATTAATGAAATAACAAATCGGATTGCATAATCCAAAATTCTGCTGGCATTGCATCATGAGAGGCAGCATACATAAATATATCCCCTGTTCTACCCTTTGAGTGAGTTGAGCCTTTTGCTCCATATACGGTTAGTTTAAGATTTTGTGTTGAAGCTAAGGAAATTATCTGTCTTGCCATTCTTTCATAGATTAAATGTGTAGTCATTTTCATTTGAGAAATGCGAGTGTTAGGAAAATCATTTCAAATGCACTTTGTGTAGACATTATAAAACATGAACCATTACTTTCGCTGAGCGTTGTATTCCCGTGACACATTTTGAAGAAATACATTGAAATTACCGGTTATTTTATACAGCAATAGATCATTATGGATCTATTCCCAAAAGAAAAACAGCGAATGTCTTCTTTGAATAAGGCTTGCAGAATGTTCGCAAAAACGTGCCCAGAAGTTGATTCCAGGCTTATCAAAAGATTGAAAGTGCTGAGCAATTTACATCACTCATAAGTCCTACTTCTGCTCGAATTTGAAGATGGGCTAGTTTCCATGATGGAAAACATACATTTAAGAGAAACCAAGAATAGTCTCCAGAAAAAAGAAATTAAAATATGATATAAAGAAAACCAAGAACGATAAACATTTCTTTCGCCCATTCAGGCAAACCATATAATTACATTATTCACTAAAAATATACAGAGTGAGTATAAGAATCCAAGTGAACCCGTAGTAAGGGAGGTCACAGAAATACAGAAGAATCGCAAAGAAACTGCATTTGAGCGATAGAATTAACGTGACATAAAAAGAGTGAATATAGAAATAAAGAAAGCAGTCAAACCACGTTAGGACTGAGAGGATCTAAAGATGCATGTGACTGAAAATAATGAAATGAGTAGTATAGAAAAATCAACCACAAACCTAGATCTAGCTCGAGACCGACAAATAAGACGAAAGACGTGAAAACATTACAACAGATGGAATGAACAGGGATCGAACCTGCGCCTCGATGCGGCACCCATCGCCTTGCCGAGACAAGACCAGGCACTTAACCACTGAGCTATCCGCATCTACAAAAATAGATGCTTCAGGAACAGTGACTTTCATGCTGGCTTGAATAGACTAAGAGGTTGAATCGCTAAGAACGATCAAGTCCATATTTTTACAGGACATAAACAAACTAGCCTCTAACGGATCTTAGAAAGATGCCATTTGACTGAAAAGCATAAATTAATATAGAAATAAAGAAAGCAGTCAAACCACGTTAGAAGCTGAGACAGACGAAGCTAGATCTAAGGATCTAAAGATGCATGTGACTGAAAATAATGAAATGAGTAGTATATAAAAATCAACCACAAAGCTAGATCTATTTCTATATTATAATAATAAAAATAATAATAATAATAATAATAATAATAATAATAATAATAATAATAATAATAATAATAATAATAATAATAATAATAATAATAATAATAATAATAATAATAATAACAATAATGATAATGATGATGATGATGATGATAATAAAAAAATAATAATTATAATAATATAAGTACTAATAATAATACAAATACTTACGGACAATGTAATATTTATGTGCCGTTTCTCCCATTTTTAGGTTTGCACGGGTTAATAAGCCTGCATGTTGGCTTTATGCTTTATTATAAATAATAATAATAATAATAATAATAATAATAATAATAATAATAATAATAATAATAATAATAATAATAATAATAATAATAATAATAATAATAATAATAATAATAAGAATAATAATAATAATAATAATAATAATAATTATAATTATAATAATAATAATAATTGTTGGCTGAGTTAGATCAAAAAATTATAGACTCTGTGGTAAAACCGATTTGTGTGATGCGCATACCTTAGATTTATTGCTCTCTTATTTTAAGTCTTTGATCTTAAATATTCAGCTCTGTTCATGCGAGTGTAAGGAAATGACGTTCATCAATAAAATTGAAATGAGATGGCTATATCTGTTAGAACGTGTTACTATACAACGAAACGCCATCTCAAGACTTATTGTTTTATGTTCTTTATTTTCATAATCTATTTTTTGTTAATTATTTTTGTTGGATATTTCGCCTACCAAACTTAAACCCGTCAGGGAGGACAGAAATCGAATGGTGAGAAACTATGTACTGTGAAGGAATCGAACTCGCGACTAACACCTCTGCGAATATGAGGGCGGACGATCTATGCCCACAACCATCGCTGCTCCATAATAACTTTTAATATAGAATGGCTACTAAATACGCACGGCCTTGAGCTAATGTCGTGATTAAGGACTTGAGCCTGCAGCGTCGCAACATGACCACAAGTAGACTATCTCTTATGTTTCTCTTATAAGCACAGTACTTGTTGTTGTTGTTGTTGTTTATGTTTTTTTTTTCCTTCTGTTCATAAAGTTATTAAAGGTTTTGCTGCACGCAAAACCATGATACAAGAAAATTATCGAAATCTTATTTTTCTTTATTTTTTTTTTCATTTTTATTCAGTAATACATTTTCTCCCAGAACGTTATGACAATTTCTTGTCCACGTCGTTATTCATCTCATATTCTAAGCTTTATAATTTCATGCGAAATAATATTTTCAGAAAAAAAATTAGAGGGACGAGTAGAAACAGAAATAACGAGACTGAAAGAAAGAGAGACTAATGAAGAAAAGGAGAAAAAAGCGAATGAGAGAATCAATAGAAGCGGTAGGACTCGAAAGTGAGTTAGTGAGAGTGCGCGCATAAGAGATAAAAAGAGAGCAGAGAGAGATACATAGAGAGAGAGAGAGAGAGAGAGAGAGAGAGAGACAGATAGAGAAATAGACAGAAGAGTGAGAGAGGGAGATAGTGACAGACAGACAAAAGGGAAAAAAGGGGAGTTAGAGAAGAAAGAAAGGGAGAAAATAAGAGAAGTGCGTTAAAAAGAGATGGTGAGATCGTGAGGTCAGAAAGATAACGATATATATATATATATATATATATATATATATATATATATATATATATATATAGACAGAGAGAGAGAGAGAAAGATAGAGAGAAAGAAAGAGAGAGCGAGAGAAAGAGAGAGCGAGAGAGAGAGGGAGAGAGAGAGAGAGAGAGAGAGAGAGAGAGAGAGAGAGAGAGAGAGAGAGAGAGAGAGAGAGAGAGAGAGAGAGAGAGAATGAAAGACGCTTGGTGCTGCACAAGATTTAATTTCTTCAAATATCAGTTACAGTTTACCGAGACTCATCTTCCTAGAACCCAGTGCCAGCACAACTTGAAATTCTGCTCAAAACACTGCGACGATTACTATTGTGTTTATTCGTAGAGGTAGAGGTGTTGCATATAGAGGATAAGTATGTGTGTCATGATGTTAATCTGTAAATTTGTGATTTGTTTCCTTACACTATAAGCCTTTTGCTATATTGGTCCTAATTCTTCTTTCAGTCACACTTTCTGGTCCTTTTATTTTCTTCTTCTTCTTCTTCTTCTTCTTCTTCTTCTTCTTCTTCTTCTTCTTCTTCTTCTTCTTCTTCTTCTTCTTCTTCTTCTTCTTCTTCTTCTTCTTCTTCTTCTTCTTCTTCTTCTTCTTCTTCTACTACTACTACTACTACTACTACTACTACTACTACTTCTTCAGTAATGTATAACAAAGTTGACTCTTTTAGTTTTACTTGAGAATTCAAAACAGACTCTTTTGTATAGACTCCAATCGTAGACACTTTACTCCAAGCAAGACGAGATAAACAGTGGAAATTTCTTTGTCCAAGCTTATCAAAGCAAATCAAAGCAAACTTTTGGGCCCTGATGTGTCCATTTCTTCTCGTCTGCATGCACTCTGGACATTTTTAGTTGGACCAGGAATCATGAAAAGGAGAATATTTTATGTAACCTGCCTTTATCTTTATACTAGGAAGTTGCTTTTCTTTTTTCCCTGTCTTATAGCTTTTCTTTATTATTTTTTTTCCTTCCCTGTCATATTCAACGCATGAAAATAGATCTCTTATGGAGTTTACTTCCTTGTATGTGACCGATGCTATTTTAGTGTATCTCTCTCTCTCTCTCTCTCTCTCTCTCTCTCTCTCTCTCTCCTCCTTTCGCCATTGGTTCTATCGACCAATAATATCACTTGAAACAAGTACATGTAGCCAACAATCTAAGTTGACTGTTATCATAAAAAGCACATTTGTGTTTTGTCAGGATTAAAAACGATAATTTAGATATTAGTTCCTTCATGCATTCGTACTTGAATGAGGGAAGTAGACAGTCTTTGATTCAGTTCCTTGTGGAGGTAGCAGAGAACTATACAGTTTGCAAAATTGAAAGAGGTGAGTTTTTACGATTTTTATCCTATTTTTTACCTTTGTTGTTTTTTTTTTCACTTTATGTCGCCTTCACTCGCTCTATCGTTTTACTCCGAGTGTCTTATTTCTTTTTTTTTTAAAACCATTTTTATATCCGTCTAATAATCATCTCTCTCTCTCTCTCTCTCTCTCTCTCTCTCTCTCTCTCTATGTGCCCCATAGTCTCTTTCTTTCCGTTTCTCTTTCAATTTTCCCTTTTTATCGACCCAGCTTTCTGTATCTACCACTCTCCCTACCTACTTACCTACCTATCTATCTTTCAATCTAAAAATCAATTAATAGGTAAGGATCTTACTATAAATGACCTGCATGCCAGTACATATTTGGTTAGAACAGAAGACTAGGCCTCCGTTCTCTTCAGACATCTGATGACCCAAGATTCCGTCACCTGTTCTATAAATTAAAAGGAATTGTGTAACCTGTCAGGACATTTTCGGTGAGATCGTCTATTATTATTATTATTAAAGTTGGGCACTATAATTTCATTTTAATATTATATTTTAAATTATCAGTGTATCTTTTTATTAATACACTTCTCTGCCTATCCATCTATTTCTCTTTCTTCTATTATGTACTTCTCCATCCATCTTTTTAATATCTCTTTTTTATCTATCATTCTATAGATACATATTTTTATTGGTCTATCTTTCTACCTATATATCGTTTTCATATATCTAAACATAGATATATCTATCGATTTATATATATATATATATATATATATATATATATTTCTGTAAAAAAAATCCTAGATATATGAAGTGGATACGATAGATTTTCGACCCTGTGCGCCCCACTAATCAACATAAGAAAAAATGTTTCGAGGAAGCATTGATCTTACTATCTACATGTAGGTGTGTATGTATGTATATATGTATGTATGTATGTATATACATATATATATACAATTTTTTTCACATATCTATTTCTAACATTTCTTTATTATTCCATATCAAGATTGATCACTTCATCCGTATATCTTTAGATTAACCTATTTGCTAAGCTAATGTTTAGTTATGCATCAATTTATTCTTTTTTAATTTATGCCAATCAATCTAACAATTGTCTTTGGTGCGATTTGGATCTTCCCGATGAAGATCGCAAGTCACTTAGGGAAGCTTAGTGAAACACTTTCGCCAAAAACATCTATTTAAGGACTTTTGAAATAGCACATTGGTGTAAGCTATGAGTGGCAAGGCTTTGGTTGCCGAAGCATTATTAGTTCGATTTTTCTCTTCCCCAATGGAAAACATTTTTTGGTCATTTTCATTTTTAGACTTATCCATACCACTGCCGATCACTTTTCAAAAAATTCTAGCTCTTACGATTCTTTCTTATGCAGAGAAAAATAAATTGATTTGAAATGCTTTGTTTTCTTGGGAAATTAAACGAAAAGTCTAATCAAGCAAATTTAATTTTTCATGCTTTGACCAAAGAGCGCAATTTTTCTTCTAGAATAATAAATGTAGCTGGTGTGATCCCTAACATACTTCCTACTACAATAGGACCCACTAGTTATCTATAGAAGCTCAGTGCTTCTCCCAACTAAAAGTAATTGCAGGCCCTAATTTGTTATGGTAGCGTGCCTAGCAGCCGTGCAATACTACAGAGTTCACACTCTTGGGTCCTTGAGTATCAGTGGAGTACTAAGGCCAATATTCTCGAACTTATATGAGTGGGTGTCGAGACTTGACAAGAACAGAATAGCTACACTCCAGAAAAGGAAGAAAACAAAAGAGAAGAAGTTAAAGTTACCTCCTATAATAAGTTGATTTTAAATGAATGAAAGCATTTCTCAAAGAATGAAATACATAGACGATCCAAAACCAAGTACGCAATAAAAGATAATAACAAAATTGTCAGAATAACAAACGTCTAAAAGAGGTCAAAACAAAGTGTCATGGACATGGAGATGATACGAAAACAAATAATCAGAATGATAAGCACCAAGAAAATACTCAATATAAAGTGCCTAATAGACAGCCAACGTTGAGAAAGAAAAGAAATAAAACATAATATTAGACATAGAGCGTAATCAAAAAGATAAATCGTTAATCATTCTATCTTAACCTTAAGTGAAAGTTCAACCTCATAGAAAAAGCATAATTAGATGTCATGTTTTAAATCTAACCATCAAAGTCAATCCAACTTACTCTCTTGTATCAGTATGATCTCTTTTGCATAATAGCGATAGCTCATGGCTTGGCCTAACGTGCCATGTGGTACCTAGCCATTGGTCCAGTCTCAGGTAATAGCCATGTTTCGCAGGTTGAGTTACGTCCCGTAAGCATGAGTCGTAAGGTAACAAAACACGTGGTTTCCCTAGTGACGTGTGCAAATCGACCTGCAATGTTTCCATCGGAAGCAGAACGCGAGCGTTAGGCCTGGTCAGTCTGGTCAGCTGTTTAGACCAGTGAAATCTGCTTCTGCTGGTAAAATTTTCTCAGATTATGTGATTGTTATGTAATTGTAAATGTGTGAGCATGCAGTGGAGCAGTGGAAACACACTCTCCATAGCGCGCTTGCACCTGGTCCAGGCTAGTACTCAGTACCGGTATCATTAGAGCATCGCTGGCAGTCATCATGTAACCCTTCCATAACAGTTACGTTCTCGGTGAGAGGGCTAGCATGTTTGCGAAAAGCAATTATGCTACGTACCGCTGGGTGGGAGGAGTTTATGCAAATGATGTCGGTCAGTCTAAAAATATTACGTCGTAGTCTAGCTCAGTGGCCGTATTCATAACATTTTCGAGTTAACGCAGCGTAAAATTAGCGACCTGTCTTTATAACGATATCGTTATCTACGACGTATTCAGAAGATTTCTAACGACATCGTTAACTAAGTCGCATTCAAAACATTTTCTAACCATAGCGTTAAAAATAATGTCCGAGATAATTAATTTATCATTTACTTTTGGCGTGTTTTGCAAAAAATTGTCACTTTTCACCCGGAAGTTAAGGCTGTTGCCTTGTTTACATTTCATATCGGGCTTGACAACGATGTTTAATGTATAGAAAAAACTGTTTGGAACATTATGCAGATTAATGGTTCTTGTTCTAGCTGCAACCCAAGGATGAAACTGTTGTTTAAAAAAATATATATATAGTCTTTGCTTTAACATAGTGTCCCTCATCTGATCTAACATAGAGCTAGATCTAGATCTAGATTTAAATCTAAGCTTATTTAGAGCTAAAATCATAACAATGCCTACAGTTATTCTGGACTTTGGAAACTCAATGCAATGCATTGTAAGATGTTGTGGAACAATAATTGCTGTTCAGAATCGAGTTCAAGAGTAAAACTTTAGTTAACTAAATTTCCAGCAATCTCTCAATCGATTTATATAAGGGTTATGCCTAGATCTAGATCTAGATCCAGTCCTTAAAGCAAACCTGTGTCTGTACCTAGATCTAGATCTAAATTACAATTTATTAAGGTAAAGTAAGAGGTCTATGCATAATTACTCTTTGACTGAGTCTAAATAACCTAAAAGACCACATAGACTACGTTATTTGTTCAATTTCATATGAGTAAAATGTTTCCAATCATTATAGCCCATGCCAAGTTTATTTTCAAGATTTAGATGGGAAAGGCCCTTCATTAATGTCCATTGGTAGTAATGCTACTGCAAATGGTTATAATATTACTTATAAAAGTGTAAAAAAAAAAAACGAAGAAGAAGTGGACTTGTAGCAATACTTTCTCTTAATTCAGCTAACATTAGGATGAATTTAAAAATAAACATGCCTTGGTTTGACTACCTTTTTATGTATATTATAGCTCTTTTCCTGGTTACTCTCATTTTCCAATTTATTTAGAAAAGTCTTTACAGATTATGATTTGAAATGAAAAGCATAGGTGAAAACATTCTACTATTTCTAGGTATAAAATACCCTCTCTGATGGGCATAAGATAATCATTATTTTATTTGAAATTTTTACAATTACTCTTTTTAACAACTATTCACAAAAATTAATGATGTAAAATGTGTGTTCTACGCCTGGTTTGTATTAAAAAAATAGAATAGCTCAATTGAGATGAAATTAAATAATACTGAAATAATACAGTATCTTAGGCACTACATAAAAGTGTGTGCAATGGACCTCCTTTAAAAATTAAACGAAACAGTGTTACGAGAGGTTGATACATGAAGGTCACTCATAAAAAGAATACTTAAACACCAGACATTTTTTTGGTCAATTGTTAAGAAGAACTAGAACATCTTGTGACAACTGGAGTGATCGAAGAAAAACACAACAGGTGAATATAGCTAGTAAAGATGTTAGATGGAAAAGAAATGCGCGCAGAAAGTCATGAACACCTCGTACTAAAGAGCAGGGCGCCTGATTGATAGATTGACATTAAAATAAAAACACATGAGGATAAGAAACAAGGAGTGCACACTTTGGTGTAAAAAAAAAAACAAAAAAGCTGTGTTTTAAAAAAAAAAACTGCAGGAAAAAAGCAGAAAACATTCTAGTGAGAGTATATTTTTTTTTTGGTGCGGGGGCTTAATAATGCCTTATATAAATATATATATATATATATATATATATATATATATATATATATATATATATATATATATATATTTATATATATACACATATATTTATATGTTTATTTCTCATGTGCTCCATTTTTTTTCTAAGTAGATTTTAATTTATGGCGACATTCACTTTTTTTAACTAAGAATAAAAGACTATATTTACTTATCTTTATTTACTTTCAACTGTATCATATTATTTTCTTACCCTTATTGCAAAATATTGGACAATATCAAACAACATTTAAAAATAAGATGCATCGTTTAATGTCTCTGATGAATTATGAATTCAAGATGCTCACTCATAAAGGAGATCAAAAGATTAAAGAACTGCTGCAAGGGTGACACCCTTAAATAACTGTTAGGATACTTCAGGGAAGTAGCCATGTGTCTTGTTATTGTTCCGTTGTATCAATTGTTTGCAATATTACTTGAATTTCCTAAAAAAAAAAAAAGGTTCCTCTTTAATATGTTTGTGGATATGCAATAAAAGGTTTAGTATACCAAATGAAACGATGATTAAAAAAAACAAATCAAATTAAAAAAAAAATAAACAACGAGAAAAGAATTGTTTTTGGTCTATGTTAAGAGAGTCGATTCACAAACATGATCTTGCTGAAACATCTACCAATATCTTTGTTGAGTTTTTATCCATTCAGAAATCAACAAAGATGTTCAAAAAAGCTGTGTTTTAAAAAAACTGCAGGAAAAAAGCAGAAAACATTCTAGTGAGAGTATATTTTTGGCTTAATAATGCCTTATATATATATATATATATATATATATATATATATATATATATATATATATATATATATATAAATATATATATATATATACACACACACATATATTTATATGTTTATTTCTCATGTGCTCCATTTTTTTTTTCTAAGTAGATTTTAATTTATGACGACATTCACTTTTTTAACTAAGAATAAAAGACTATATTTATTTATCTTTATTTACTTTCAACTGTATCATATTATTTTCTTACCCTTATTGCAAAATATTGGACAATATCAAACAACATTTAAAATAAGATGCATCGTTTAATGTCTCTGATGAATTATGAATTCAAGATGCTCACTCATAAAGGAGATTAAAAGTTTAAAGAACTGCTGCAAGGGTGACACCCTTAAATAACTGTTACTATACTTCAGGGAAGTAGCCATGTGTCTTGTTATTGTTCCGTTGTATCAATTGTTTGCAATATTACTTGAATTTCCTAAAAAAAAAAAAAGGTTCCTCTTTAATATGTTTGTGGATATGCAATAAAAGGTTTAGTATACCAAATGAAACGATGATTAAAAAAAACAAATCAAATTAAAAAAAAAAATAAACAACGAGAATAGAATTGTTTTTGGTCTATGTGAAGAGAGTCGATTCACAAACATGATCTTGCTGAAATATCTACCAATATCTGTGTTGAGTTTTTATCCATTCAAAAATCAACAAAGATGTTTCAGCCTAAGGCTCTAGAAAAGCTGAGGGTACACGTGGCGAATCACCTAGAATGCTCTACTCAGTCTGAACATGAGTAGAAATAATTGAAATCCTTTTCATAGTGCATATATTACTTTTAGATTAAAACCTGCTCGCTGATATTAAGCCAAGAAGGAGTCAACGCATGAGAATTGAGTTACATAGGTGAATTTTATGCCTTAATGCCAGATATAACTAATCAACCTATTTTAAATTTCATCGCTTCAAAGAAATGTCTTTAAAAAAAAATCAAACATACTTCAATAAGGTACTTTGGTTTCCATCAGATCGACTGCGGGACTGGCAAACTGTTAGTGGCTGCAGGCTGGATAACTATCGGTACTGCTGAGAGGGCTAAATATATCTGGTCCAATGAAGCTAAACATTACGTGACTATCATGTGCAAATTGAAAAGATTAAATTTCTTGTCCATGTTGTTGATTTTGGCTGCTGCATGCAATAAATGTAAGTTTTTCCTTCTCTTTTGCCACTTAATGTATTACTCTGGCTAATGATCTTATTATAAAAAAAAATTCTTCGTCCTTCCATCGTCTTTGTCCGTATGTCTCATTCTACTCCTCGTCAACTTCCTCCCATTCCATCTTCTTTTCGTTCTTGTTCTTGTTCTTGTTCTTGTTGTTCTTGTTCTTTTTTCTTCTTCTTCTTGTTCTTCTTTTTCTTGTTCTTCTTGGTCTTGTTCTTGTTCTTGTTCTTCTTCTTGTTCTTCTTTTTCTTGTTCTTCTTGGTCTTGTTCTTGTTCTTGTTCTTCTTCTTCTTCTTCTTCTTCTTCTTCTTCTGTTTTTCAATTCTTTCTCCCCATCCTCTTCTCACTCCTCTATCCTGTTTCTTATAGCTCAACATTAATAAATGTTTAAAAAACCTGCACCAAACAATCTGTAGTGTAAATTATATTTACGGTGGTTTGGTCTAAATAGCCTTTGTAAAAATTATCAAATTTAAACCCAGGTCTGACAGGGCGGAATTAAAACAAATGCGATTGTACTATAATTTACCTCGGGTGATGAGCTCGAACCCACATAATAATTCCCTTTTTATATAAGGGGTTGATGCTCTAAATCAATAACCATGGTGATATGTTGTATATTGTAATAAATATGTGTATTATGCTTAATAATATTTATGTCTTTTGTGTCGTTTTGTAGTTTAAGACTAATGTTTTTTGTTGGTTTTATATTCATTCGAGGCCTTGATTATCGACTTCAGGTGCTGAAAGTTTAATTTCCCGAGGATCTTTACAGACAACTTCATCGCGTCCATCAAATGTGATCCCCCAAAAAGGTCAGTGCCATTCAGCTCGGAAGCAGTGCATTTACTTCTACTATTGAAGTAGTATTAGTAGTAGTAGTAGTAGTAGTAGTAGTAGTAGTAGTAGTAGTAGTAGTAGTAGTAGTAGTAGTAGTAGTAGTAGTAGTAGTAGTAGTCGTAGTAGTCGTAGTAGTAGTAGTAGTAGTAGTAGTAGTAGTAGTAGTAGTAGTAGTAGTAGTAGTAGTAGTAGTAGTAGTAGTAGTAGTAGTAGTAGTAGTAGTAGTAGTAGTAGTAGTAGTAGTAGTAGTAGTAGTAGTAGTAGTAGTAGTAGTAGTAGTAGTTATATATATATATATATATATATATATATATATATATATATAATCATTTATGTTGAGCACAAAAGTAGTGGTTTAATTATTTTTATACTGCTAACAGATGTCTTTTTTAAAATAAATTTGAAGAGTGGAAATGATAATAATGATGATGCTTGTTGTGATGATGATGATGATGACGGTGATGATGACGATGGAGACGCTGATTATGGTTTTTTTTTTTTTTTTGTTGATGATTAGGAACAACAACATAGTTCTAATTTTGAAAATAAAGAAAAAAAAAGGAAGAAAAGCGATGGAGGTCAACGAAAAAAGATGTATTATAACTTGTACAAATTTAACTGAACTGTGTTTTCTTTTTTTTTATACTCCCAGTAACATTTGCACCCCCAGGCACGATAAAATACGACTTTTTTTGGCATACCTAGAGTAGGTTCTATTTGCCATTGTGGAAACCTGACTCTACATTGCGAAATCAGTGGCTACCCAATTAAACAAACCACAATAACCATCGGTTATAAGGATGCGGATGGCTGTTTTCATGATTTGGAACGGGGAATTCCCCCTATGTTGGATTTCAAGTATGAACACCTTCGCTGTGACGATCCCAGAGAGTTTTTCTGTGATGTTCGCTACCGTGGCATCACAAACAAAACCGAGAGTTTCTTTGTGACACCAATGGATTGTAAGATCATTGTGAAATATTAACGATTTTGACAGGCACCAAGGGGTTTCACTTTTTTATTGATATAAACCAAAGGATTTTAAGGTCTTTGTGAGATACTTACTTTTTTGGTTACGCACTGTGCTTGAAACCAGTCAATGCTATTTACAAGTATTTGAGAACATTGTATTTTTCTTTTCATGCATGACTTAAGTATTGTCGTTTCGTTTAAATAGTTCATAAAATTAGGAAAAGAATACCCTGCAGTTTCTCTTGTTTACAATAAATGTGCTATTGCTGCTTCCCTTTGCATGAAGTCCCAAACTCAGATATTAGGGACGCATACATCGTATGTAGTTTATGGAGACCTGTGTGCAAAACTAAAAAGTATTGCGAGACTAACAAATAGGCTGATGCTATTTTCAGGTCCCCTAGGGTTGTGTCCCTTCGAAGAATTTACGGAAGATGAAAACAATTTTACCGTAGCGCTGTTTGAGCCTCTGCTCTTCAACATTTGCTTACAGTCATTATCTGGCACGCCACCAACAGTTATTGGAGTGATAGCTGAAGAAGTGAATGATAGCAGGACATCGGAGACCACCTTTAGGACATCTGGACATAGCAGGACATCCGGGACCTTTAAGACCACTGTGTCCAAAAAGGCCAACAATTCTACAAGGTACATCATCTTTTCCTGTCAAATAATAATTGTTTGGACTTATGAACAAGGAAAAAAATTGAAGAGCCACTCTAGAAACAAGGCTATGTCGAATCGGTATAAACTTCTATTGCTGTATTTTTTTTAATAAACTATGTTTGCATATTATTAAATTGATGTAAAATAAAAACTTTTAGCAATCAGTCAATAACTTCACTTAAATAAAAAATAAATAAATACGATATATCCGTATATAAATTGAATCATTCAATCAATATTTCGATACGATCAATCAATCAATCAGTCCATCAACCTACCAATCAGTTTAACCAAACAATCAAACCCCCAGGTACTTGGTGAAGGTGGAAACAAAAGCCATACAGCTGGATGACTTGGGCCTGTGGAAAATGTTGATTGTAGTCGGGGCGGGCAAAGATGAACAGAGCCCAGTCATTTTAAATTTCAGGGTAAAAGTTGGGGGTAAGTTGGGTGAAATATGTCAAGGCAAAATGTTATACTTCATCAGCACCTAACGTTAATTTCATCTAGTGATCTTTTAGACTATGTAGACAAAAACTAATTAACGGATTTTTTTCTTTATTTTTCTTCTTTTCACTTCCAGGAATTAAATGAACACGAATTTCTTATCCGCGAGGACAGCTTTATTTAATCGTAACTAAGGTTTTACGAAAATATTAAAATAAAGTTGTTGTTTTTTTGTGGAAACATGTAATGGCGTGAAATTGAGTGAAAGATTAGTTTAATAGATGACCTATAGAATCGAGCTTGACTTTGATCTTGGCCCATTCAACGTTATTCTCAAGGTCCCCCGCAGTGTCCACAAGAGGTAAAGGTCATAGAACAGACTAACACCTCCATAACTGTATCTTGGTTGCCCAGTCACAATGGTGGTGCCCCACAACACTTTGTCGTCATCTACAGTCGCAACATCTCATCAGACGACCGAAAGTGGCATAACCGCACAGTTCCGTTGCCTAGAAACTCTCTTTACTTATCTAGCATAATAGACAATAGTCATGTTTCGCAGATTGAGTTACGTACCGTAAGCATGAGTCATAACGTAACAAACACAAGATTTCCCTAATGATATGTGCAAATCAGGCTGCGTTGTTTACATCGGAAGCCGAAAGCGAGCGTTAGGTCTGGTCAGTCTGGTCAGCTGTGAAATCTGCTGCTGCTGGTAAAACTTTCTCGGATCATGTGATTGTTATGTACTGTAACTGTGTGAGCATGCAGTGGAGCAGTGGAAACACACTCTCCATAGCTGCGCTGTGTTCACCTGGTCCAGTGAACTAGTACTCAGTACCGGTAGCATTTAGAGCATCGCTGACAGCTTCATCACTGGGCGTACGACCCTTCCATAACAGTTACGTTCTCGGTGAGAGGGCTAGGGCATGTTTGTACATGCTTTACGTATCGCTGGGTGGGAGGAGATTTTACGCAAATGATGTCGGTCATGGTCTAAAAATTTTACCCGTTGCCGTAGTCTAGCTTAGAGCCCGTAAGTCTTTCTGCGAAACCTCAGAAATCTCCTTGGAGACATGGGCTTCCTCTGCGTTTACGGAAAGGTGGTTTCTGTCAAAGCATTCTAATGCTGCCGATGCAAGAAGAAATTCTTTCTGCTTGTCAAGAATTATAGTCGCAGCCAGAACATAGAAAAGTTTGGACTCAAGAGAACGACCCGTTTAGATAGAAACCCGTATAAGTTTTAAGATTGGTTTTAGAAAATGTTATGGCGGAGTGCTAATGGATAAAGAAGATGTTTTGAACAGATGGTCAGAATACATAGGGGAGCTTTTCAAAGACAATAGAGGAGAAGAGCGCGTAAAAAGAAAAACACAAGATGGCCCACCCAATTTTAAAGCAGAAGTAGAGGCAAGCCATAAGAAAAATGAAACGTGGGGCTTCTACAGGTCCCGATGGGATACCAATAAACTAATTCTATATCTAGAAGAAATAGGTATAGAGATGACAATAAAACTTCTCAATGCAATTTATGATAGCCCCCCCCCCCCCTGGAACAAATCCCAGAAGACTTGGCAAAATCTGTATTTATAGCTTTGCCAAAAATCCCAGGTGCCACTGAGTGTGAGCTACATAGAACAATTAGTCTGATGAGCCACATTACCCAAAGTTTCTACTGAGAGTACTGATGCCTTTAGAATGCGCAGAAACTTAAGACCAGAAGATAGCTAAAACACAATTTGGTTTTGTCCCTGACAAAGGAACTAGGAATGCAATATTCACATTATCAATGACAATGGAAGGATGTAGTAGAAGTACACAAAGGATCTCTACATATGCTTTATTTAGTATTCTAAGGCTTTTGACAAGGTAAAGCATGAAAAGGAGGATTGTTGGAGATGCTGAATCAACTGAATATTGACAGGAAAAAGACTTAGAGAGGTGCTTAGAAATCTCTATAGAGGATCAAACTGCTGCGGTAAGGGTAGGTGGAGAACTCAGTGAGTACACAATCTAGGAGAGAGGAGGTGTACTTTTGATAATCTCCATGTGAGAGGAGGTC